>OZ005742.1:110713343-111250843 GCA_963930735.1 Dioctria linearis
TAATTGCAGCCCGAAAAGACTTGAGTGCAGACTTTGGGTGGATAGGGTGGCTTCTGGCAGTGATCATTATGAGGGTGTAGAGATAGTATGAGGAAGATTTGGATACTTGTTCAACCTAACGACCGAGAAACAGGTTTGACAAGAGATGTCTGCCTAGAAACTTACGGTGCCTTTGAGCTGGAATTTGTGAGCCTAGAGAGTTAATTGAAACCGATGCGAGCTTGTTGCAGCGAATTGGCATCATGACCAGCTTGTCTCTGTTACTTTGAAGGTTTAAACGAGATGCGGCCTCCAAGACGGCATTGCCGAAGGTTTTACCAGATGAGACCAGGAGAAAGTCATCAGCGAACTGAACCATACTAGCATCTTCAATAGCGATGTCACGAAGCTTTCTAGTGTAAATGTTGAAGAGAGGGGGGGAGGGGGGAGGGGTGAGCAAGCTGCCCCGCGGAAGCCCACTCCATGACCGCACACTGACTGAACTTAGCGTGAGCGGCCTGCAGACTAGGAAGTCCAAATCCAGTCAGTGAGATTGCCTTGGATATGACTCATATGCTGAGGATGTTATATACTTCAAGGGGCGTTTACTTACAGCTTTAAACTCCTTAGTAATTGCTCTGTTATCCAGTTCTCCTGCTTGTGTTGGCCCTCTAATTTAAAACACTGCACTTAACTTTTTACTCTCTTTATTTATTTTCTTGTTATAATTCAGGATCTGGACTACACACCCTATTTTTTGTGTGTACTAAACAAACTGTTATCACAACTTTTTCGTTATTACACAAACCTTCTTAAAAACTTTTTACTGTATGCTTTCCTCCGACCGAGACCGAGACCTAATTCCCGAAATATCTACTTTTGGGTCCAAAAAAAAACAATTTATCTCTCTTGTTTTTTTACCGTCACCCAGTTTCGAGTATAACTTTTAAAATACTTTTTTACTCCCGCCGTACTACGTTTTTATAAGACCAACCACTTTTTCTTTTACAGACTCGACCGCGAACCGCCGTTAATCCTCTTTCAAAATCAACCCGTTTCGATCTTATCGTTCGACTCGAGATTTAAAACCAACTCTTTTTCGTGATATAGCTCGACTCGATCAAATTTTTAATTCAACTCCCGATCCGCCGTAGTGAAAATTTAAAATCCAACTCGGCTCTTGATCACTTTTGTCGCGATCAAGAGCCTTCGTTCAGGGTAGAAAATGCATAGCTGCATTTTTACCCTGAGAAAATTTTCATTTATTCTGGACTTGATTAAACAAGTCCAGAATATTTTTCGTTGGACGGAGGCTTGAAATTTGATGCTTTGATAAACATCAGCCACTGCCACGACGATTAAAATTGCGATGCGCGTATACATATAATGTATTTTCGCGGCGCGCATTTCTGAGCGTGAAAGCTTTTTTCGCAGTGTGTATGTACAACGTACATACATAGTGTAATTTTCACGAGAAATCGTACTGAAGGTACGATTTGTCTGTCGCTTTATTTTTTTTTTAAAGTGTGCCGCGTTGACAAATTTTGCTAAAGAGAAAATTTGTCGCGGGAGTATTTTTTGGACTTTTAAAATTTTTGACATTTAATACTTTTGTTTTTCTGGGAGTCGTCTCCGCAGGAATGTCGGTCGCCATACATACATTGGGATTGTGTGTTTGTGAGTTGGGTTTGTGTATGTAAAATTCCTTCCCCACACGAAAAATATCAGTACTCTTTGAAGAGGAATACTCATGGTGTTGTTACATTGTATAGCTTATCTTATTTTTTTACCTTGTCAAGCATTTTACAGGATGAAGTGGGTTTTCTTTGGGATGCTGGAGTTACTTGGCTTTGATTTTAATTTAGTTCATATTTCAAACAGATGCGGAATTCACCATGCGATTTGCCCAAAAATTGAGCAACCAACCTTTTTATAGTCCCGAGGGACGAAGTACAGTTCTGTATGGGATATGTGTTGTACGCGTAATACCCGGCTGGGTTGGGCCCATTCGTTTGGTGCTCCGCAGGCGGGGCGAGCGCCCCCTGACCATTTCGGCCGGGCATGCTGAGAGCGGCCGCTTCTACCAGGTCCGGCTAAATTTATAGCCTCATCAAGGACAATGCTGGACTGCCGTAGGTGAGTGTTTTTAATAGTAATTTGAATTGTTATTCAAATACTAACCATATGCTTTGTTCTTCCAGGTGGTACCTTGGTACTCAGTGGCGTTCACGGGTTATGTGCCTGTTGCTGGCCCGTTTTCTCGGATCCCTTGACCGAAGTGATGCAGATGTACACGGCGACCCCTCCCCCAGGGAATCTGAACACCACGGTTATGTGGAGTGACGACGACGAAGATGAATATGAGGACTGAAGTTTGCCCTCCATTATCTGGCTCCCGGTTTTCCAAGTTTTATACCATACTATCTCTCTTCTTTTTTCTGTGTTTAATTTCATTTCAGTGTAACTCCGGGGGGTGGGGTGAAAGGCACTCGGCCTTTCCTCCCATTTTTCGTTTTATTGTAAAATTTTTTTTTTTTAAATAAAAACTACGTAAAGCGATTATTTTTTTATGTGTGTTTTTATGTTGTTTTTTGTTTTTTTTTTGCTCGGCTTTTGATAATGTTCTTCCTTTTGGTTGCTTCTATTGGTTACACCTACGTCTTACGGTGGCGAGAGTTTGAGGTTGGTTTTCTGTTTTAGGTTTACTTAGGGGCTAAAGCGGCTGGTTTATGGATGGTTCATGTTGCTCTGATTTCGGTTGGTTCAGATCTTGGTCTCGGTTGAAGTTTAAAACATTTTTTATTTTTATAAAATTTTGGTTGTTTTCAAAAAAAAATTTTTTTCTTTTATGTTTTATGGGGTCAGAGTATAATAAATAAAAAATAAAGATTAAAACGATTAATTTTACATATAATAATAATATATCTAGTAACTAGGTAATTCTTTCAAGAAAAATGCTTCGATATTATTGTACTACAACGCTTTTCCAATATTATTTTATTTATATACTTATTCTTTTATAATTAATTTAAGTGTAATTTATGTCTGTTACTGTGTGTAAGTGTAGATGTGTTTGTGTTTGTGTGTGTGTGTGTGTGTATGTTTCTCTTTTATATTTTGCGCCTTTTTTCTGCTTAATTACGTAGATATTCGTTAAATTATTATAAAATTATACTTAAAATTATTTTTAACTTGTTTTTAGCATTTGTTTGTTTTGTTTTAGGAGTAAAAGAAATAATTCCTTAAGTTTTCTCATCTTATTTATTGCTGTTGTTGTAGTTGTTGTTGTTAACTTTGTTCTCATTTTTTCCTTCCCCCATCCAAATTATCGAAAATACACAATCGAATTAAATCGAGGAATCGAATCTTGTTAAATATTTTCAATTATTTCTTGTTTACCAGACTTTCAAACTATTGAACTTTGTATATCGAAATAATTTTGTTTTTTTTTTTTTTTTAATGAGCGTAAATACACAGGAATCCAAATATAGTCTTTGTATTATTGTTGCTTTGAATGATTTAAATCGATTTATGTATAATAGTCGATAATTTTGTGGTTGTTTTCAAAAAAAACTTTTTTCTTTTATGTTTAGCCTAAGAACTGATTATCTTATGTCCTATTCTAGTGTTAGTTCCTTTATATTTGAGCGGTGTTAGTTATGCACTTATTTTTTTTTGTTAGTATTGTTACTCTAATACTAGTTATTATTATTATTGTTTATTTTATATTTTGTTACTATTAGTAACCTAGTAAACTTCTTATTTTTAGTTATTAATTTGTTATTTAGTTCTTTCCTTTTGCAAAGGCATGTTTTCTCTATTTTTTTTCTTTTTATCTATTTATAAATTTAATACCTTTCATTTTATTTTTACTCCATGCACTTTTTTCTTTTCGCTACCTCTACTGTTCCAGTAATTACACTGTTTTGTATCTTTTACGCTCGATAATTACTATATATCTTATTTTCTTTTATATATATATTCCATCCCTACTTTGGTCATTTTCATCTAATGCTATATCTATTTATATTCCTTTATTTTAACTTATTTTGTTATGTAATTATAGTACAATTTTTCCTCTGACACTTTAGGTCTGTTTTATGTCTACTACAAATCGTTTTTGTTAGTTATTCATATTTTTTGTACATGTGACCAGGTTTTCTTTTGTTATAAATTTACTTTGATCAAGTGACCAATGTTGACAGTGTCAGTTTCGCAATCTTAAACGATTTGGACTGATTTTGTTTTGGAGAGGCTTCTGGCTCGCGTTAAACTGGGTTGGGGAGCAGGAGTTCGCTCTTCTAAAGGAATTCCCTCTGGTAAAACTTCGGGGTTACCTGGTGGTTGATTCCTCTGTTGTCTCATCTTGATGACAACAGGGTTAAGATATTTTACTGCCACAGCGATCATTATGGCCAGAACTAGTAGGCTCCTAAACGATAGAGAAGTTGTGGACAGGATATGGGAGTTTTTACTTGATATCTTTTCTTGGTATTTATTTATTTTATTTTGGATTTCTTCCACGAATGGGTGTCAGTATAAATTGATTTATGGATATCGTCTCCCGCTAAGATTTCCACTGGAACTTGTTTTTGGATTTGAGGCTCTGGTAAAATGTCAGCCAGACTCAAATTCAGTAAGGACTGATTAAATTTTGGGAATTGTTTGGGTTGAATTATTTGCAGCGCGTGTTTACTTTGACCTTCGTATTTAAGCACTTTGTCACCTATTTGAACTTGACATGGTTGCGTTATCTCTAATATCCCTTGTCCTTCCAGTTTCGAAATTACAAGGTGATCTGGACATGTGATGTGTAGCACCGTGGAGGTGATAAATGAAAATAGCCACGCATTTGGCTTGTTTAATTTGATCAGCATGTCTTTTTGTGGAGCTTGTACTCTGGTCCTGCATTTGGGCACTTCATTTAAAGGGTTGTATAGCAATTTAATGGCACATTCGTTGGATGTTGTCGCTTTGATTATAGGCGTGATCAGCCGGCCTACATACGTGTTTTCTTCCAAATTACTTGTTATTTTCTTGAAAATTTTCATGTCATCGCCTTTTAATAAGAGAAATTTCTGAGTTTTTGCGATATTGGCTATGTATGAATAACCAGGGTCTGGAATTAATGAATAATTTGCTGACTTGGGTACAGGATAGCATTGAATCTGTTGTAGCCTCATTTTTGGCAGGTTAAAAATTGGGAGAGTAATTCTCACCCCAATTTGTTTTGCATAAGGAGTGACTGAGCTCCTGCTGTCTGTTATAGAATAGATAGACAATTCTGATTGTTAGGACAATACGAAGTTATTTTGCGATATATCTCCAGTAGATTTTTGGGAGACATTAGGAGTGGATGAATATGATTGGTTCTACTAGCCATTATTATATCCAGGAGGGCTTGTTGTCGATATTCAACTTCGATGATTTGGAGCAATAAGCTTGATATAATCTCTTGTCTTAGTTGCCTCCTAGTTAAATCATCGGCCACATGGTGGAGATCGTTTATCTGGTGTGCTATTTTTTGTTGTCTGTCTATTAACATAGCCAGCGGTTTTTGAATCTTTTCCAAGGTAGTTTTTACAACACTGATTTGTTGTTTCTCTAGCTCGGCTAGGGCTTGTGTATTCGATTCAAGTTCTTCTAACCTGCTGTAAATTTCTTTCTCGTTATTGCTGTCCATAGTTCCAAACAAATAGTGCATGGCATTGCCTATTCCATCAAGTAGCGATCTGGCCTTGCATTTTCCTGGTACTAGTTCCTTTATAGTTTCCGTGCGCTTTCGTACGCTGTCTATTATAGCGTGTATGTGTAGTTGCTGCACGTTACACAGGTCTTCTGGGTTTGTTATATTTATGCAGAGTTTATGCACTAAGTGCTCTGCATATTCTGCTAGCTTCATCTGGGTATCTAACTCATCCAAGTCTATCTCGGTGAGGACATTACAGGTGTCATGATATACCATGAGATTTCCCAGGTCCTAGAAAAATATACCCGAGTCATTTATCTGGGTCATTACATAAGGTTTGTCAGCAATTACTCCAGTTGTGTACTGGATGATGAGGGCAACTATGATGAATTTTAGCGCCCTTTCTGTGGACAATTCAGAAGAGGAAAACAATCCTTTAAGCTTATTTGTACTTGCATTGTACCGTTTTAAACTGGGCAGTGGAGTGACTCCACCGCAAATGTTTATGGGGAGGTATTGAAATGAGGATTAATGGACACTGGAGTAGGAATTTCAAGTCAACTTGGTTCATTTTTGTTCAACATGCTTTTACTCGAAATATGGTTTTAAACGATTATTATGTACCGTTACGATACGTTTACTAATTTTGATGGTGGTATTCACATCGCTTGGTATTGCGATTATCTGATAAGGCCCTATCCAGATTTGAGAAAGCTTATATTTTCTGCTTTCATTCTTGATGAGGACCTTGTCTCTTACATGGAAAGTTAGGGGCCGTACTGTCTTATCGTAGTACCCCTCTGAGGGCTGTTTACTTGCCAATAAGTTCTTTCGTGCCGTAGCATATGATTTTTGGAGCTTATACTTCAATATGTGACAGTAGCTCTTATGATTGTAAACGGGTTCGGGATCCCGTTTCAAATTTGATGGGACATCCGCTGTGAAGCCGTATAAGCAGTCCATTGGGGTAAGTTTAGTACCCTCGTGTACACTATTGTTGTACACGAATGCAGCGGTTCGTAGGTATTGGTCCCATGTTTTGGGATTTTCATCTACGATTGTTCGCAGGTATTCTATCAGGGGTCTATGTGCACGCTCTAGTGCTCCATTAGACTGTGGGTAGTATGCTGATGTCTGTAACTTCTTTACCTTTAGAAGCTTGCATATCCTTTTGAATAGCTCACTCAGAAAATTTGTTCTCTGATCGGTGAGTATTCTTTTGGGTATGCGATAGCGCGTAACGATTTCATCAAAGAAAACTTGCGCTACGGTGACTGCTTCCGCATTAAGTATTGCATACCAGTCGACAAATTTTGTTAAATTATCTTGGAGGGTCAAGATATATTTGTTACCTGATGTGGTCTCTTCTAATGGACCTACAATATCGAGGTAAACTTTGTCGAACGGTTGTTCTGCGATGTCCGTGATAACCATTGGCATTTTAAATTGTGGAGAAGCTTTCATCGTCTGGCACTTTGGGCATTTTTTAATGTATCTCTTGATATCGCTAAGCATGTGTCTCCACCAATATTTGCGTCTTATACGTTTGTACGTTTTTATGACACCTTGATGGCCACCAAATGGAGAATCGTGATAATCTTTTAAGATTGTTTGGATCTCCGTGGGGCTCGTAATAACATCGGGTGTCTTGCCAGTACTTACTTTTTGCTCAAGCGATGCTGGGTTTAGATTTCCGCCTCCGTGAGTTGAACTTCGTTTTGGTCCACTTTCGTGTGCTCTTTTGTCTCCACACTGGAGCTGTTTATTGTCTCTTGAGCCTTTTGCTTCTGAGCTCTAGTCACGACAAAACAATGAGCGGATTTCTTCTTTCTCTTATTATTTGTGGACTTGTCTTCCTCCACATCTGAGTCCATCGTGTGGTGGACTAGGGCTTTTACCGTTAAGGTATTGCCTAAACTATCTTCCTTTAATGCTTGAGGGATGCGACTTAGTGCATCTGCATTAGTGTTGTATTTCCCTGGTTTACATTCGATGTTGTAATGGAATTCAGATAATTTGTGGTGAAATCTCACCAAACGGGAAGTAGGGTCTTTCACATTGAAAACACCTTTGAGAGGCTTATGGTCAGTATAGACCGTGAATTTGCGGCCTTGAAGATAGCACCTGAAATTCTTGGTAGCCCAGACAATAGCCAATAACTCCTTCTCTATAGTAGAGTAATATCTTTCGGCTTTGTTTAATGTGCGGCTTGCATAGGTAATGGGCTGGTCCTTTCCGACTTCTCCTTGAGAAAGGGCAGCTCCTAGGGCCTCGTTACTTGCGTCCGTAGTAAGATTAAAAGACTTTGTGAAGTCGGGATAAATCAAAAGTGGTGGGGAAATTAAAGCATTTTAATGCTCTGAAATGCTTCTTAGCATTTCTCTGTCCAAGTGAATTTTACATCCTTTCGGAGTAAATTCGTGATTGGACTTACAATTTTGGAGAAGTCTGGAATGAATTTCCTGTAGTAATTGGCAAGTCCTAAAATTGACTGAACTTGCCTTACTGTTCTTGGAACAGGAAATGTTTGGGCTCAGGCCGTCTTACTTGGGTCTGGTAGGACTCCTTCGCTAGAACATTTATGTCCTAGGTAAACAACTTCTCTTCGAAGAAACTGGCACTTTTCCGGCTGCAGTTTTAAGTTGTTCTCTCTCAACTTATTGAAGACTTTCCTCAACTTTTCGTTGTGGTCATTTAAATTTTTCCCATAGATAACAATGTCATCTAGGTAGACAAAACATTCGAGGCCTTGTAGGCCGGTTAGTACGAAATTCATTAGGCGTTGAAATGTGGCAGGGGCTCCTTTCAGCCCGAATGGCATACGCTTGAACTCGTAGTGCCCATAACTTGTGCTGAAAGCAGTTTTATGTCGATCTTTTTTGTCGACTAGAACTTGGTGATAGCCGTTGGCTAAATCGAGCGTGGAGAAATACCTTGCGTGACCTAGTTGGTCGAGAATATCCTCAATTCGGGGTAGCGGGAATGCGTCTCCAATTGTCTTTTCGTTTAATTTCCGAAAGTCGACAACGACGCGCCACCTTTTTCCTCTGTCAGGTCCCGCTTTCTTGGGGACAACTAGTAGAGGTGAATTCCAAGGACTTTTACTAGACTGGACTATCCCGCTGTGTAGCATTTGTTTTAACTGCTCGTTAATTACTTTCCGCTGTGTTTCAGGTAAGCGGTACATTTTTTGATTGATTGGTGCTTGATCTTGCACCAATGGAATATTATGCATTGTCGCATTTGTGTAGGTGAGTTTGTCACCTTTGAGGAAGAAGATATCGTTATACTCTTCGCAGAGTTCTGATATCGACATTTTTTTCTTCCGCGGTTAAATTAGGGTCAAGGCTGGGTTCTTGCTCTAGCCTAGATATGCGCGGGTGTTGCTTTATGTCGTCCGGAATCTCATAATCCGGGTATAGATATCGTACATGTTGTAAAATTGCTGATTTTTTCAGCTGAACCTTGGGTTGACCTTTTCTTCTTGTTTAGCTTGTTACCTGTAGGTATATGAAGCTTATTTGATTCCTTTTGAGGCTTTATTTCATTATTTGTAGCATGTTGCAGGGTATTTGCTTCCTGCTTTGTTGACGGCTGAGTTTGGTACACCTGTGTGGTCCTTGCCTTAGGTTGTGTGATATACTCATGCGCGTCAATGTTACTGCTTTTTGACCCTGCAGCATTCTGTGTGCTGTGTGACGGTGGAGTAATATGCACCTTTAATATAGACTTTAGCGACTCGCTACCGTTCTTATATGGTCGTTGTTTGTTTAATAGTGATTTATGCCTCGGGATTTTGGACGGAAGAGCTATATGCACCTTTTTGGCAGGCCTTAGACACTCAGTTCCGTCTCTTGTATTGTTTGATATTACCTCTAAATTTGGTATGGGAATGTGCGTATGGTTGTGGTCTTTTGTGTGTGTTAATGGGACTATGTTGTAGTCGTTTATTGGAAATAGCTGTAGCTTTAAGCTATGTATGACTACTTGATGACTGTTAGCGTTGAGAATACTAACCAGCACTAATTCTTCTCCAGATGACAGTTAACTGTTTACCAAGAAGACTCCATCGCTTATCTCTTGTGATAAACAGAGCATTTCTTCTTGAGTTTGTAACGGGACTGGGGCAACAATTTAAGAGAGCGCAGGTATGCAGATTGGTTCCTTAAAGGTAACCAATTGCTGCCTGATTTCATCGGTCTCTTGTTCGCCCAGACAGCTTTGTTTACATTCCTTGAGCTCTTTTGGAGCTTGGCAGCCAGCGTTTCTCGTTTGAGAAGCCTTGAAGACACTGCAGGTGGATAGTTCAGCCTGTTTAGACTCTACCTCTTCTGCAAGTGTTCTTACTTCGACTGCTTTTTCAGAATGTAGCTTGTCCGTTTCAAACTCTAATGGCAAAGCAAATTCATCGGGATTAGTCTCCGTGCGAGAAAACCTTAGTGCCTTATTAGGACCCTCAACGTTACAGTTTTTTGCTAGGAAATCATTTCCTAGAAGTCCATCATCGGAAAGGCCAGGCAAGTTCTTTACGACTTGAAACTTGCAGGGAATTTTGTTTTTGAAAACGAAGTTTCCCTGGCAATTTTCTGGCGTCTTTCCGGTACCAAATGGGGTCTGAAGTGTACATGCCTCATTGCGGTTAATTTCCTTGAGATCTTTTAATGACCTTTTCTTTATTATACTTACCTCAGCGGCTGTGTCTACTACTAGTTTAGTTTGGCCATTCAGGCCCTTGTGTAAAGGAAGTTTTACTGTAGCGACACTGGAATCGGGTTGCTGAGGAGACCCTACTTTATCAGATGATAGATTTATAGTCGAGCCGGGGAGTTTTGGGTCGACTGTACGTCGCTTCCCAGACTCAGGGCTTCCATTTACGTTTTTGTTGGCAGTTATTTACTGCATGTCTGGAACGACCACAAAATTCACACCTTTTTCGCACATTATAGACTCTTGAGTTGTTGTTGGGGTTTTGCAGCTCTCTAGGACGTTGATTTGGTGGTCCACTATTGTTGTGTGGTCTCTGGAAACTATTGTTGTGCGGTTATCAATTGTACCTAATTCAACCGTGTGTTAAATCACATATACAATTGACCGTCTATAACCGTAGTTAGTTGGCTTTTTATTTACCTTACCTCTGGTAGGGGGTGAAATAAAAAAGATTCTTTAAATAAAAAAAACGAAGTTATAGCATTGGATTGCTAACTAGAACTTATTTATTGACAAAAACTCAATCAATTTATATTGTTATAAAATTGCTTAGCATATAAAAAATAAACGTTAAACTATTGCTTCACTGAGTCATTGTTTGGTGAATAAAAATAATTGAAATTTGATAGGTTGCATATTTTTAGCGAGTTGTGGTCAGTGTAATAAAAAATAAATACATAATGAGACCTTGCAAATTGAGTTAAAAAAAAAGGATTTAGGTCAGTAAATTTCATTGTGACCAACAAATAACGACTTAATGAATTGCTATGGAAATTGCTTAATTAGTTCAAGCTTTGAAGAAATCATTTTATTTATTACGCAGGCATAAAAAAAATAAAATTGTTATGTTCAGGCCTGAACATGTTGGGGGCCAGCGGATGCCAAGACCTTGTTGAAACTTGTTTGTATTGACATGTGTGGTGTTGACAGTCTTCTCCTATTAGATGGTGGTGGTTGTGATTTGTCATCAGATGCTGTTGATGGCGTTCTTTCACAGGTACAGATGTTGAGGAGCTCCTTGAGCCTTTGCCAGTATTTGTACACAATCAATGCCAAAATGAAAGATACAAGAAGGCTTGCGGCTGCCGTCAATGAATGTAGTGCTAGTGATCTGTGAAGTTGATCCATCTGCAACAATTCAGGCTGGGAGCTATAGTCCACTATTTGTTCATTTGGACGAACAAGAACTTCAGTTTGTAGAATGTGAGTGGCTTCAGTGAAATTCACTGTTGCTACAACTGGGGTTGTTTCCTTGAAGTGACTGTCAATGACGTCAAAATGCTGATCTATAGTTGTCTTCAGAGTGAGCTCTCTCCTTTTGATGAAGCATTCATCTTGAAGATGTATGATCCCTACGCCGTTTAACAGTAGTTCTTCTCTTGCCCCATTACAAATCACCGCTATTACTTTTGGCTCTGTGGTTATGTAAAGCCAGGTATTCTTCATCATGAGCGTTTTCCAAATAGTTCCAATTAATTGGACATGTCGTGTTTCACAATTACTTGCTGTGTGCCTGTTATATATCTGGTCAACAACGCATGATGGGCTACCGTCAATGCTTTGAACTATCGTTGGCGTGCAAAGGTGATTGTGGGTTGTAGTGACGTAGCATGCCTTCAAGTCGTCTTTCCGTAAGGTGAAGTAGGTTTGTTTGTTATAATCGACGGCAAAGGTAGAATACTTCAACTCAGCTATTACAAAACAGTTATTCGTTACGATTTGAGGCACTGGCGTAATATGCAACAGGTCGTGGGTACCCCTTTCTATGATGCTCAAGTATCCAAATAACTTTATTGTCCCATTTTCTGTGCTGATTTCTAGCCGAGGTTGCGGTATTCTTGTAACGAAGAGAGTTGTGCCGAGCTTTTCAGAGGCATTGCTGATTATTTCGTCAATGTCGTGCGGCGTGATGAAATCTAGGAGATGTGCATGCGAATGGAGTGCGCTGAGCCATCGGTCGTATTTTCATTTCATCTCGTGAAGATAGTTCTCAGCACTGATGTATGTGGATATTACCTAGATGCTGATCCTATTGTGGTCTGCTGCAGAGTACCATCCGGACATTTCTTGTATGGATGACACTGCCATCGCCAGTCGTGATTCAAAATGTCTAAGCTTCTCTTTGATGACAAAATTTGATTGATTGACCCTTTGGTTGAGGAAGATCACTTGCTGATTTGTGCTTTGGAGAATATTTTCCTGGTTGTGTTGGAGATGTTCTATATCTGAATATATTTCATCATTAACTCCAAAGATGCTTGTTAGCAATTTTCCAAAAATGCCTCTTCTTGCTCTGTCTTTACGCTGGGTTAATTGTGAGATCTGCTCAATTGCATTTAGTAAGTCACGCCTTGTGGTAGAAATGCGTTGAAGAAGAATGTCACAGTATGTTATATCAGTGACCCCTTTATTTGATTTGCATACTTCTTCTATTCGTGTCCAGGTAGTGTCAATCAATTTATTGTCTTGCAGTATTTCAACCATTGGAAATTCTAATTGCAGCCTTAGATTTCCACGTTTTACCTGAGCATGCCCCAAGTTTTCTACATAGAACCCTGTTTTAGGTTGAAATATTTGATATTCTTGAGCAAAAACCATAGCTAGCCAATATAGTAATAAGAGCGTATTGTGAAGTAATTTTGCAGCCCATGTGCATGTGTGGCGGTTCCTCATTAATGTCATTGGAGTAATCAGTGGAGGACCAAACCTGGTTTTCGTGTTGTTCATCGGTAAGAATTATCCTTTTGTTTCTTGACCTTTTTGTTATTGCCAAGGTAGCTGTAGCTTTTAGTTCTAGGGTGGTGCCTTCAGTGTTATGCATGTCGATAGGAAGCTGACATAGCTTGTTGAGTGCTCTTTTCTTTATCCCATCCTTTTGTTGGACCGATACTATGCGTACAAGGCCATCTTCTCCTGGGTCCATTTGAGTGATCCGACCAAGCAACCATTTTTGTGGAGGGAGCTTCTCATCTTTTATCAAGACTAAGTCGCCAATGCTGGGATTTTGTTGCTTGACCTTCCACTTGCTTCTCTGCTGCAGCATGGTCAAATATTCTTCAGACCATCTTTGCCAGATATCTTATTGATATTTCGCGAGCTGCCTCCATCTGTCATGCACGTTTTGATTAGTAATGTCAGGTTGAGGAGGTGATAAAAGTGCTCTTCCTATTATAAAATGCCCTGGAGTTAATGGCTCGAGGTCATTAGGATCGCATGAATTTTGCCCAATCGGTGTGGAATTTAAACATGCCTCCACCTGGTAAATAATCGTAGTGAACTCCTCATATGTTAACAGAGTTTCTCCCAACACTCTTTTAAGGTGGGTTTCTACTGACTTGATTCCAGCTTCCCATAAGCCACCAAAGTGAGGTGTGGCCGGTGGAATGAAATTCCAATCTGTGCCTTCATAAGCTGTTACCTCTGCAGCCTGCTTTGTCAATTGCGCAATTGCCATCTGTAACTCCTTTTGTAACTTATTGTTGGCTCCAACGAAATTTGTCCCATTGTCAGAATACATCTGCTTGGGGTTTCCCCGGCGGGCTATAAATCTTCTATACGCTGCTAAGAAGACATCCGAAGTGAGGTCGCTGACTAGTTCAAGATGAACTGCTTCAGTTACCATGCAGATGAATAATGCAATGTAACCTTTCAACGTTTTCGTGCTTCTTCCCTTTGACATTTTTGTTATAAAGGGTCCAGCGTAATCAACTCCACAGTGTGGGAATGGCGCAGAGGGTGTTACTCGCACTGCTGGCAGATCGCCCATCATCTGTGGTATTGTTGACGATACTTTAAACAGGTGATGCATCTATGTATTCTTGATTGAACTACACGTTTGGTACTGATAACCCAGTATTGCAATCTAACGTAGTTCAGTGTGAGCTGTACTCCTCCATGTAGCGTTTGCCTATGTGCAAAGTCAATAATAAGATTAGTTACGTGATGTTTTTGAGGCAGAAGTATTTGATGTCTGGCTTCAACTGATAGTTTTGATTTCTCTATCCTTCCACCAACTCGCAATAGTCCTTGAGAATCGACAAAAGGATGAAGAGAGAGAAGTTTGCTAGATTTTAACAAGGGTTTTTCCTTCTTAAGGCTGTTTGCTTCTGTACGAAAGGCCTCTTGTTGAACAATTTTTATAATGCAGATTTTGGATTCATTTATTTCTTGGGAAGATAAGTACCCAATATCACGTTGATATCTGGCCAATTTACAATTATTGAAAAATCTTCTACAGTACGCGATTGTTCTTACTTGACGGGTGAAGTTTGAGCAATTGAAGATGTCTGAGCTAGGCACCTGTGTATCTATAGCTTGAACCACTGGTTTGTTTTCGTCCTGCGTGGTGAAATTTTGTTTATTTATAGGCCAGGCCTCCGGTGGCTGGGATAACCAGAGCGGTCCTCTCCACCATATATTATGAGATACTAATTTTTTTGGGCTGATTCCTCTAGTAGCAGTGTCTGCGGGGTTTTGCAGTGATGGTACATGTCTCCAGATATTGTCTGGTAGGAGGCTTTGTATCTCTGAAACCCTATTGGCAACGTATGTATTCCATGCATTTGGATTTTTTGCTATCCAAGCTAGCGTTATTTCAGAATCGCACCAAGCAAATAGTGTTGGAGAGTTAATTTCCAGACTGCTCACAGTTGTTTTCAGTAGATTTGCTAGCATCAGTGCACCACACAACTCTAAGCGTGGTATTGAAATTTTTTGTTTCAAGGGTACCACCTTGGTCTTGGCTGTTAGCAAGGTGGTGTGGACCATTCCGTGCGAATCAATAGTTCTCGCATAAATGACTGCTGCACAGCCCTTTTCTGAGACGTCACAGAAGCCATGTAGCTGTAATTCATTGCGCTCATGATGATTTATCCATCTGGGAATCTTAATGTCCTGAAGCTCATTTCCACTCTTTCGTAATTTCTTGCGGCGCTTCTGTATCCCAATCAGTCTGAGTTTTGCATAGTGACTGCATTATTAGTTTTGCTTTTATTGTAATCGGCGCCAGCCATCCTAACGGGTCAAAGATGGACGCAATTTTTGACAGCAGTATTCTTTTTGTAATTTTAGCATAGGATGGATCAATTTTTAATTTGAACTGGAACTCATCCTTTTTGAGATTCCAATGTATGTCGTGTCCCAACTATAATCAATCAATAAACCCTGTTAAAGTAGTAGTAAAGTTAGTAAAATAACACTCGACTTTCTTTTAACACAAATATACTTTATTTACTCCGTACTGACCTAACTTAATAATTCACAAACCAACCCGAACCGAACGGTTACTTAATATCGCGATGAGTGATAACTGAGCGGCTTAAAGATACTACAGGCACTCGCCCGTCCAGTCATTGGTCTTTTATGCACCAATATTCGGAAGTAGACCTTACTTAACAACGCGGATGTAAACAAACGACAACAACCTTGCCGTTTGTTCTACCGGTTGCAGCACCTGAGTCGCTCAGTAGTAAGCAATCGCTTTACATAACAATTACCATGCTAGGTTAATTGTTATCGTAATCGTCGATTGCTCCACTGAGCGCTCATCGCAGCCAGCTGTTGGACTAATCAGAAAAACAACCGACAGTTGCAGAACAATACCATGCAGGTATTGCTTAGCAATTGCTGATTATTTCGCTAGAATGCGCCCTTGGCTGCTGGAAGAATCTTCCGTTTATTGGGCCATCACATGTATACCCAAGGCCTGCACCGTGTCATTTTCCTTAATTTCCAAGAAATCGCGTTCTATCATATTTTCTGGAAATTCTTTTAGGAGCTCTTCATTATTGGAAGTCCACTTTCGCAAGTTAGATCCTCCAGCCTTTAATAAGGCAATTATTTCATCTTTTAGCTGTACAGCTTCTAACCTTGTATCGGCGCCTGTCAGCATATCATCCACATAGAAATCTCTTTTTAGCACCTTTTTTCCAACAGGAAATAGCATGCCTTCATCTTGCGCTAGCTGATGCAGCGTCCTTACTGCGAGAAAAGTGGCCGGTCCGGTTCCATATGTTATGGTGTTTAAGGTGTATTCCCTTATTGGGTCAGATGAGTGCTGCCGCCAAAGTATTCTTTGGAAATTCCTTTGTGATTCGTTAATTTTAATTTGTCGGAACATTTTTTCTATGTCTGCAGTAAAGACATAACGATATTTTCTCCATCTAAGAATAATGTTGGTGAGGTCTTGCTGTATTTTCGGCCCACAGTGCAAGACGTCGTTTAAACTTAAGCCAGAGTCCGATTTGCATGAGCCATCAAAGACAACACGGAGCTTTGTAGTTGTACCCTCATTTTTAAATACAGCATGGTGAGGTAGATAATATACGCCAGATTCTTCTTCTAGATTTGGCTTAGCTGGGGTCATGTGACCTAGGGCAAGATATTCTGCTAAGAATTTATTATATTCTGCCTGAATATCTGGTTTTTTAATTAGTCTCTTCTCTATATGCATGAGACGAGCTATCGCCTGTTTTTTGGAGTGCTCCAATTTTTTGGTTTCAGTTTTGAAAGGTAATATGACAACATATCGTCCTTGAGGATCTCTAGTGTGTGTTTCTTTAAAGTGTTGCTCACAATGATCATTTTCTGGGGTAGATTCCTCGATGGTAGTAATGCCCCAGAATTTCTCTAGTGTTTGTTCTATTTCGGCAAGAGACAGAAAACTTGACTGCTTGAGAGATCTTCGATTTGTGTTGGGTACATTTCCGAAAATTATCCAGCCTAACTTAGTATTCTGGGCTGCAGGCTGTCCATATTTGAAGCCGTCTATTATGATCTTTGCGTAGACATCAGCTCCTAATAAGAGATCAATAGGGCCAGGCTTGTGAAAGCTCGGATCAGCCAAGTTTATGTTTTTGTATTTTCCCAGATTAACCCCAGTGGCAGGAACTTCATGCAAAAATGAGTTTAACTTTGATAATACCAGAGCATCGAGCGAAAGGTAGGAATCTGATTCGTGTCTAAGCTGTATGCTTATGTTTACTTTGCTATGAGTTTTGGCAGATTCTGATTCTCCAACTCCATAGATGGTTGCTCTTACTTGATCTTTTTTTAGTTTTAAGATCTGAGCGGCTTCTTCCGTTATCAGTGAGACTTGTGAACCTGGATCGATGAGTGCTCTAAGAGATTCTAACTGGCCATAAATGTTTTTTATTCGAACAATTGCAGTTGGTAGTAGAACGTTCGGAATCTTTAGGTTGGTGGAGTGGCAATTTACACTGTTATCCCTTATTTCCTCACAAAGGGTAGTGCCTTTTCTGCAGCCTTTTGTGGCCAAATGCGTTGTGATGTTGTTTGCCTCTCCATTTGTTACTGTTGCGTCGTGATTTTGATGGTGGAGGAGCGTATGATGCCTTTTGTTACAAAATGTGCAAAGCTTGTGGGATCTACATGGATCGGTTTTAATATGAGTAAGGCAATTGCTACATAGCCTGCTGTTCCTAACGTATGCTTGCCTTTCATTGGTCTTCATTTTCTTGAATTCGGCACATTGGTAAAGATAATGTTGCTTATTGCACATCACACATGTGCTTTTAATGGTTGCATGGAAAGTCTTCTTTGTGTTTTTAAATGCATTCTGCTTTTGCTGTCTGGAGTTTTTTATACAATCGAGTACCTGGTAACGTTTTTCCTGAAAACGTAGGAGATCATCAATTGATGGCATCTCTTTAGGATCAGGTAGACTCTCTTCAAAAAACCGAAGACTTTCTGAATCTAGTTTTCTCATTGCAATACAAACAATCATGGGACTCCAATTGTCTGTATCACAATTAAGATTCTTCAATGCTTCCAAGCATTCTCTTATTGTGTCGCATAAGGCAATAATGTCTTCTTGCGACCAATGCTCAGTGCTTTTAATATCGATTATTGTGTTGATATAGGTGGTCACAATCTTTCTATTGTTGTTATACCTTGCTTTAATTAAGCTCAAGGCGGTGTTGTAATTACAGCTGTTAGTTGAAGATGGCTGATTACCTTTCTGGCATCTCCTTCTAGATGATAAAGAAGGTATTGCATCTTCTCCACGTTACTTATGGAAAAGTTGTCGTGGATGACGTTAGTAAAAATGTCGATGAAAGATCTCCACTCTTTATAATTTCCATCGAATTTAGGAATTTTGATGGGAGGTAGTTTTGGAAAATTGTTTTCCCTGTTAGCTGCATAGTATGGCAATGTCATTCTTTGTTGTTGTTCGGTGTATTGTGCCGTGCCCTCAGATGCAGGAATAGTATTGGTGGCTGGTAAAGCTGATGCCACATGACGTTCTACTGGAGTTTTCTCGTCGGCTTTAATTTTTACTTGCTCTTGTGATGGGCGTGTTATTGGCTGTTGTGACACGACTTCGTAATTGGAAATCATCTCGATTGCTCCTATGTATAGGTCAAAAGTTTTGTCAAACAATTGTTCAGTATTGTACGGATGTTCCTCAGATATTTCTTTATCTATCTGTTTATGTAACGATGCGAAGGTGGACCAGTACTCTTCTAATTCTTTAAGTTTATTGGCCAAGTATGACCCCGTTTTTCTTGAAGAGCTGTCTGCAGTGAAGCTTCTGATGCTGTCTTCAATCTGTTTAGCTAATCTCTTCTGGGAAGAGATGTAGTCATCAATCGTCTTCATAGTCTCCCACGATTGGTTACACTGACTAACTTCAGTAACTGCTTTAGGGGAAGCAGTGGGTTAACAGCTAAACGTGCGTGAATTTCGTAAGAAATCTGCTTCCTTGAATAAAATCTTCACAGTGTTAAGACCTTAACAAGAACAAACGGGTTTTATTGTTCGATGAGTTAACTGCCAGATGACTGAATAAAACTTTAACGGTGTGTTAAAACCTTAACATGCGAGATATCCGCCAGAGTTCAGTTTCCGGAATATGGATAAGAAGAAAATCTCAACAGTGTGTTAAGACTTTAAAAATTGTTTTAAACTCCGATGAAATGAACTGCTCGGTGACTGAATAAAATCTTAACGGTGTGTTAAGACTTTAAAACTGTTTTAAACTCCGAAGAAATGAACTGCTCGGTGGCTGCATAAAATCTTAACGGTGTGTTAAGACTTTAAAACTGTTGTAAACTCCGTTGAAATGAACTGCTCAATGAGTAAATAAAATCTTAACGGTGTGCTAAGACTTTAAACTTCTATGTTGACTGATTCTTTGAAGCTAGAAGGACCAAGTGCGGTTATCAATTGTACCTAATTCAACCGTGTGTTAAATCAGATATACAATTACCGTCTATAACCGTAGTTAGTTGTCTTTTTATTTACCTTACCTCTGGTAGGGGGTGAAATAAAAAAGATTCTTTAAATAAAAAAAAACGAAGCTATAGCTTTGGATTGCTAACTAGAACTTATTTATTGACAAAAACTCAATCAATTTATATTGTTATAAAATTGCTTAGCCTATAAAAAATAAACGTTAAACTATTGCTTCACTGAGTCATTGTTTGGTGAATAAAAATAATTGAAATTTGATAGGTTGCATATTTTTAGCAAGTTGTGGTCAGTGCGATAAAAAATAAATACATAAAGAAATGCGAGCTTGCAAATTGAGTGAAAATAAAAGAATTTAGGTCAGTAAATTTCACTGTGACCAACAGATAATGACTTAATGAATTGCTATGGAAATTGCTTAATTAGTTCAAGCTTTGAAGAAATCATTTTATTTATTACGCAGGCATAAAAAAAATAAAATTGTTATGTTCAGGCCTGAACAATTGTTGTTTCTTCTGCAGTCACGCACGTCATGGTTATACATTTTACAGTTCACACAATAAGGCGTATTTTTCCTTTTGAGGCAATCAGCATATGTGTGGCCCCTTAGATTACAGAAACTACAACTGATTTTATTTAAATATGTATTTTATTATTTACATTATAAATTTTATTTGGCGATCTTGGTTCCTGTTTAATAAATGCTGTGCCGGCCTGTGTGAACTGTGACGTTGGTATGTGACTGCTTGGGTTAATGGGCATATTGTTTTGCCGGGGATCTGTGAGTAGGATATGATGCCAGGATTATATACGCTTTGATTTACTAGAGTACTACTTTGAGTTAATTGTGCGTTATTTGGTACACTGGTACAGGCAGAATTTGGCAATGTATTCTGCATCATTCACGGGACTTTATGAGCTGTATATCGATAGAATCGCACTGTATAACAGAAAGTTCGGAGGAGTCTCGCACTTTCCCCTCTAGATATTTTAAATAATTTTCTAAATTTAAATTAGAAGGTCTTACTTCTTGGGGACCTGTAAGGATTGTCCCACTCCATAGTGTTAGCCCTTTTACTGTTGATATTGTTGGGGGTGTTTGCACTCCACCCTCTGTTGCGGATGTTGCTCCCTCGTTGCCTCCTTCGTACCGGGACGGATCTTCCTGTGCGTCGCCCGGTGAGGAAGATTGTTGTGGAGTTGGTGGAATTGGTGAGATTTACTGTGGCGTCTCCTGGTGGGAGCTTTCTTCGCTCATGGACCACCGTATGTAAAATATGCAGCTAGGGGGGCTTCTGCCGTCTTAATTCCCTTGGTTCAAATTAAGAGTGGGGCTTATTGCCTTCTTCGAGGTCCCTCTCAATTCAAGATCGCTGGTTTTTTTCGGTTGAAGTTCTTTTATTGCCGGGGGGGCCGTGGCTTACTTAAATTCCCATGTATAAAAGCTGAAAGGGGGGCACGTTGCCTACTCCGAAGTCCCTTTCAGCTGCGGATCGCAGATTGGAGTGTATCTGATCTTCCTTCAAGTTTCGCGTTGGAATTTTCGGCTATGGACGTCTTTTGTTCCTGAGCTGGGATGAAGCCCGGGATCGTCCCACGTTGGCACTTTGTGCTTTGATGAGGGGTGGCTGCGTGTTTTACCAACAGAGGCAGTTAAAGCTGTCCGACCCCGAGCGTTAGAAGCCGACAAAATCGAAATACTCCTGAAGCCAGACTTAACTTCAGGCGGAGGGTAGGGTGTCTTGCCCAGTATTCGATCTCGTCCTAAACTCCTTTTTGATTCATAGGATAGAGGGTTTTCGAGCGCTTATACTTCGTTGGTTTAAAGTAGGCTTCCTCTATCCTACCGGCTGCGCCAATTGTTATATACTTCAAGGGGCGTTTACTTACAGCATTAAACTCCTTAGTAATTGCTCTGTTATCCAGTTCTCCTGCTTGTGTTGGCCCTTTAATTTAAAACACGGCACTTAACTTTTTACTCTCTTTATTTATTTTCTTGTTATAATTCAGGATCTGGACTACACACCCTATTTTTTTGACTTTTGTGTGTACTAAACAAACTGTTATCACAACTTTTTCGTTATTACGCAAACCTTCTTTTTACAAACTTTTTCCTTCTTAAAAACTTTTTACTGTATGCTTTCCTCCGACCGAGACCGAGACCTAATTCCCGAAATATCTACTTTTGGGTCCAAAAAAAACAATTTATCTCTCTTGTTTTTTTACCGTCACCCAGTTTCGAGTATAACTTTTAAAATACTTTTTTACTCCCGCCGTACTACGTTTTTATAAGACCAACCACTTTTTCTTTTACAGACTCGACCGCGAACCGCCGTTAATCCTCTTTCAAAATCAACCCGTTTCGATCTTATCGTTCGACTCGAGATTTAAAAACCAACTGTTTTTCGTGATATAGTTCGACTCGATCAAATTTTTAATTCAACTCCCGATCCGCCGTAGTGAAAATTTAAAATCCAACTCGGCTCTTGATCACTTTTGTCGCGATCAAGAGCCTTCGTTCAGGGTAGAAAATGCATAGCTGCATTTTTATTCTGAGAAAATTTTCATTTATTCTGGACTTGATTAAACAAGTCCAGAATATTTTTCGTTGGACGGAGGCTTGAAATTTGATGCTTTGATAAACATCAGGCACTGCCACGACGATTAAAATTGCGACGCGCGTATGCATATAATGTATTTTCGCGGCGGGCATTTCTGAGCGTGAAAGCTTTTTTCGCAGTATGTATGTACAATGTAGATACATAGTGTAATTTTCACGACAAATCGTGCTGAAGGTACGAATTGTCTTTCGCTTTATTTTTTTTTTAAAGTGTGCCGCGTTGACAAATTTTGCTGAAGACAAAATTTGTCGCGGGAGTATTTTTTGGACTTTTAAAATTTTTGACATTTAATACTTTTGTTTTTCTGGGAGTCGTCTCCGCAGGAATGTCGGTCGCCATACATACATTGGGATTGTGTGTTTGTGAGTTGGGTTTGTGTATGTAACAAAGTTATGTCTACAGAAAGCATGACTGTCTTGAGTTTTCTATTACAATTGGTGGAAATCAGGACAAGAACTGTGTTCATGGACTGATTCACTGACTTTCCCTTTTCTCCCTTATGTGTTTGCTTAGCCTGTCCTATACAATGCTGTTAATGCATTTGATGAAGGTAGATATCAGGCCAATCGGTCTGAAAGTATCTAGGGCACATTCGGCTTTATTTTTTTCGGAATTGGAGCTAGTTTGATTTTCTTTAGGTGAGGTGGTATTGAGTCGGATAGCCATAGATCATTGAGCGAGTCCAGCAGAGAGCAGAGGCTGTCTCATATAGATTTTTGAAGGCAAAGAATGGGATGCCATCTAAGCCTGGCGTAGAAAAAATGGACTTGCTTCGCAGAACATCTGAGACCCTGAGGCTAACCTATTGTTGGGGTAGCTGAGTGCATACGGTAGGCCCGGGGGGGGAGGCCCAATGGGGGATTCGGGAAACTCGAGAGATTCAGAGTCATCCTATTTCCGATAAGCATCAGAACCTTGAAATTTTGTTGACAGCTTTCAGAAAATTTTGAAAAAATTCCTAGACTCGAGTTGTTTTAGGTTGTCAACAAACTTGGTAGTGTGAGCGGCTTTAGCTTTACGAATGGATCCTTTCAGGAGCCTGAGTGTGGCTAGATACTTATTCAGTAAAACATTAGATGAGCTTCTTATGAGCTCAGAGAAGTCTGTCTTTTTCATCTCATAGAGACGTTGAATGTGCGGATTCCACCATGATTTGGGGGAGAACTTTCTGTGCGGCAATGAGAAAGTATGTTTCTCAATGATTTTTTTAGTGTCCTCAGCGATATGATCAGACCTTCCAAGAGCTTTTAGATCATCTAATGCTCCAGCTTTATCAAGGAAACTTCTGGGAGGGGGGGGGGGGCAGGCCGGAATGTCGAATTTTTCTGGAACAATTAATAGTTGTCACCCGGTAAATGAAAAATATCTGATGAGAAATTCTTGCATATTTCTAAAACAAAATTTTTCGCATATTCATCTAGATTTTCTAGTTTGAGTTTTCGAGAAGTTTAGTGAATCTATCATGTTTTTTATACTTTGTACTAGTGTTGATTATGTGATAATTATCAAGAAGTTCTATTTTGAGTTTAAAGTTTTTTAAGATAATTTCTCTATCTAGCGTACTTAAGATTTTGACGTGCACAACGTCTTTTGCAGGAATTATAATATTAGCTATGAAAATTCCTGTTCCTTTATTACTACACTATCCTGGTCTATATTAACCTTGTTTGCCTGTATTATTTCTGTTCTAGGTGAAATCTTTATTTGATTTAGATTTGGTAGTTTTGTGTTCATTGGAAGTATAGATTTTATCTCATTGTGGGAGATCGAGATTGTAAAATTTTCATAATCAATTTTACATGAATCTTGAATTAAGAAGTCTCTTCCTAGAATTGCATTCGTCAAGATTGGAAAATCATCATCTACTATATGAAATTCTTGGGGTATATCTTGACCTTCTATTTTTAGATCTGCCTTTAAGGTGCCTGAAGAGAATGATTCTGACTGAGTAATTCCCGTTATTCTGCATTTTTTGTGTCCTTGAATTCCATCGTTTGTTTTCAATTCATTGAGTTTTAGAATTGATATGTCGGCTCCAGTGTCTATGAGGAATAACTTTTGGCCAAAAGATACATTTATGGATGCTGTAATATAGTTGGTTAAGTGTTTTGTAAGACTATATATTTTTACTTGATTTTCTAATATATTTCCCCCGAATCGGTTGCTTGGAGGACTTCCCCGTTTCCCGATTGTGTTAGATTAATTCTTCTGTTATGAAAATTTCGAGACTGATTGCCGTGTCCATTTCGAATATTGGTTCGGTTGTAGTTTTGGTTTTGATTATGGACTCTATTGTTTTTTGAGCTTGTATTCATATTAGGACGATTTCGTGAAAATCGGTGGTTATTGTTATATCGTCTATTGTTGTTAAATTATTGACCTCTTGGATTGAATAAATTCTGTGATTATTTCTATTGTAATGATGGACATATGCTTGCTGTTTTGGAATTTCAGCTTCAGCTGCAATTGCGGCGAAAATTGTTGCCTTTATCGGTTCATTAAGTCCATTCTTAAATGCATTCAATGCTATTTGGTCATTGAGTTTTGCAATTATTGTTCTATTTTCTTCACCTTGCTCTGATATTTGTATAGTGTTCAGTTGTGCAGTTAAATTCTCAATTTTTCAAGTATAATCTGCAATGGTTTTGTTTGATTGTGTTATTATTGTTAACTCCGTTTGTATGGTGAGTGGAGTCTTCGTATTCTTGAAGGTATCACGCAAAGTTTTCTGTAATGAATCATCATTTTTTTCTATCGTTAACTTACTGATTTTGTTCTTGACTGCTGCTGACATTCTTGTTTTTAAAAGGAAGTCTATTAACCTTTGCTTTTGCGTGTTTTCCAGTAGGTTATCGTGCATAAATTGTATGAGATTTAAGAAATTGTCCAGATTTTTTGCTTCTCCATTGAATTCTGGAATAACCTTTATTGATGTGGCTATATCAAATGTTCTGAGTCCGTATCTTCTAATAATTGATTAGATTTTTGTATCAGTATTAAATCCAGTTCTGTGTATTTTGCCTCAAATTTTCCTTTTTGCTTGAGTGCGACAATCTCATCTTGCTTGTATGCAGTTTTATATATATTATTAAAATTATCTTTTACCTCTCTGGCTTGTTCAGTTTTACCTAGTATATGTGCGGAAGAGCATGTTCTTATTGGAGTTTTTTTTCTAATTTCTAATATTTTGTCTAATTGTGAGATAAGCTCCTGTAAACTCACTATTTTATCTATATATCTAGTTATACTCTAGCTATGGCTATCTGTTTATCTACTGTCTTAACAAAATATTTTTTTACTTTAATCGCTATAAAATATAAGATAACTAGGATCCCTAATATGAATAATATTTGCTCTAAATTCGAAAATAATCTATTTCCTTGTTCAGCGTTATTTATAGCAGAATCCGCATTATTATTTATTATGACTTCTTCTTTAGATTCTTTTGAGTGTTTCTTACACTGTTGAAGACAAACGAAAGTGGTGAATTAGCAAGAGAAAAAAATGAAGGGTTTGTTGTGAGCCAACAAAAGAAAGAAAGTAAAAACAGTTTGCTATTTTGTTTTTTTTTGTTGTATATATATGCAAAAATAAAATAAGTTTAATAATTAAAGGCTAATTTAGTACATTTATCTGTATATACTATTTTTATGTTATTTGCTGTTATTTATATATTTATCCTTTTTTTGTTTCTTTTTCTTTTCTTTTCTTCTTCCTTTGCTTTTTTAGTTCCGCGATTTTTATCAAAAACTTCCTTTTCTGCTCCCCTTGGGACATCACAGCTAGATGGTGATATTCACCGATTTCCCATCTAAATCTCGCCTCGAAACCAGCTCTTCTTTTTGAAGAAATATCTTTAATTCCCTCGGGTGGTGATATTTCAGGTTGTTGCTTCCGATGTCTACTCCTGTATTCCTCAATTGAAATCGGTCATGGCCATTGTTTGGATTCCTGGCTGTTACCAAAGATTCTTTTAATTCCTTCCAGGGCTGTAAAGTTTCTTCATAGATTCGGTCCGCAGGGTCGCCATGTGAATAACTTTGTTGTCCCGTAATAGAGTGCTCTGTTATTAAGAATAAATTAGATACTTTATTGATTCTGTTTGTTTTCAATTCTCCAAAAAGCCACCAATGTTGGAGCTAGAAGCTCAATATCTTGGTGTCGGTATATCTTTTTAACAGGAGCCGAGAAGCGCATTACCTGTATTGTCCACGTTTGAGCTGAGAAGCTCAATATCTGGTATCAAGAAAACGGCACGAGAATTACTGGTTAAATTCTGATTCTTTATTTCCAATAGCACTAAATTTATACTATATTAAAAGTGCTTAATTTGCTAAACCTAAAAATGAAATTTCTTTCTCATGGGAAAGACTAAAAGTGTTACAAATACGTACTTTATGCAAATTGCTTATCTTACTCATATCGATAAAATTTAATGTTATCGATAAATGCATGACCTCTCTGTGAACAAGCAATCATAATGTTTAAATGCTTAAACTGCAATGTTTTCTTATTGAAAGAGTGCGAAGCAAAAATAAAATGAAAATGACATACAGTCATCGGATGCGTCAGAGTAATTACTTTTTTATAGTTCATTGAGTAATACGTAATATGCTTTATCACGGTACAACGGTGACCAGTGATGACCATATTACTTTTTACAACTCTTACTTTGATATTTTATTAATGGATCGTAGAATGGCGTGTGGCTATTCCGATCGTATTTCTTTTGTTTTGTTATGTTAGCTTTTGCTGTCTTTATTATTGAGGTGTTCGTATATTCATTTACCGTTACGGCATGTAGGTTATGTAGGTACGCTCTACACAGTTATTAAAAAAATTCTTACTGCCTGCTGATAAAACCTTGTCGAGAATTTTTAATGAGGTTATGTAGAAACAGAAAAACCACTGCTTGATATGTGGATTAAAATTATAAATCCTGTATTCTTCTCTTAATAATAGCTTTATATTTCTAGCTACTACTAGAGAAAAAAGAAAACCGTTATGGACGCTTCTAAACAACCTAACCGATTCGCTTGGGCGCTCTGTGATGGAACATTGTTCTACTTTCGCGTCGAATCCGGCAAGCGTGGCAGCCATATAAACACAAAATAGATAATATATCAATAATCAACATTTATTACATTACAAGTTTAGTTCTTAAATCAAGATATTTATTATATGAAATATATGTATGTGCTCTTATCATACGTATCTTCAATGAAATCATTATAACCAAAGTGGAAGCATTTTAACTTTAATTTCCAATATCTAATTTTCAAACCAAAATATTGATTTTAATTTAATTTTCTGCGACACACACCAAAACACACATATTCACGCGCGTCTCGAACACGCAACGTTCCCTTTCACACCACACCTCCCTCTCTTAGAACTCGATTATATCAGTTGGTATTACAGTATCTGGGTAAAGGCTCGTAACGCTTCATGAAGATACTAAAAATGTCAGCCGCTTAGTGAACACAAGCTGTTCTACTATTTGCCTACACTTCACGAAGTGCCTTGACTTTTCATGAAGTGCTAAATTGCATATACAATGAATTCCCTATGAAATCACACTCACACTATTTCGCAAAAGAAAGTAAGAATAAAAATCAAGCTCCTAAAGTATTCAAATGCCTTGAGGTAAGTAGGTATTAGGACGGTTGAGCGTGGGAAAATTTTGGGGACCGTGGGAACTTGGTTTGCCCAGGAGTTGTAGTCTTGTTCGATACAATTTGACCTTTGACCCCCCCGCCCCCGCACCAGGTGTGTAACGTAGTCTTGGACGATACAGTTTGACCTTGGGGATTCCGTCTATACGTCGCAAGGTCTGACTCATGGGGAATCCGACTATTCGACTACTTCATGGGGGGATTCCTTTTCTGACGATGCCCTTTTGATGTCCCCGACAGGTGCATTATCTCAGGTGGACCGCTTCTGGGAACGGAGTTTTGTACGATGCAATTTGACTCAGACTTCGGACCCGCACTCCATACGTCACACGTCTTTATGATCCGCCTCATCTGAGCTGCTCGGATTCCGATGACGGCTCACATATGATCCGTTAACAGCCTTGATTTTTAATTTTTGCTTTTAAAAAAGTAAGTACCCGACTGGGGATTGAACCAAGAACGCTTGTTTTATGAAATCCGCGGCGTTCTACCCATGAGGCCACAGATGTATTAGCAGAATGCCTTTTGAAGTTGCTATATAAATGTGCGGCCGAGTGTTTAATTATTTTGTTTGGAAAAAGTAACTCTCTTGGGATTGGACCGAGAACGCCTGGTCTTACAAAAAAAAACCCAGGGGTATTCTACCAAATTTTTATAAAATGGAGAGCATCACTACTATGAGATCATAGCTAGTTTTGCAATATATTATGAAATTCGCTTATGTAGATTCCCCCGTAAATTATTGAGGTGGTGATAAAAAAAAATGTATGTATGTTGGTGACAACAATACGAGGCTGATAAGAACATGATGACTTGTTATGCTAGTAATATGATCTTTTTTAATACTGGGACGGGTCACATTATATAATTTCCTTTTTTTCTAACAAATTGATATTCAGCGATAGGCATACGGACACAAGTGCATATGCATACCATAACCTCAGCCATTCACCAGAATGAAGTATATTCTACCTTTCCATGAGATCTTAAACCCTTCAGGAGATACCTTTAAAGTGGCCACATTATGCTGCATGACCTTTATCTAAAAATAACTCCATAACATTAAGGTATGTGATAATAATTGTACCACAAATATTATGTAGTCATCGGGAATAGGTCAGCAGCTAAAAAGGAGATAAGAATTACGGGGTAGTCCAGCAGGTATTGAACCCACAACTTTTTTTCCGTAAAAAAAATCGGTATTGAAAAATGCATGCAACTGATAACGTGCTCCACCCATACAAAAAAACTCTCGCGAGAAGATTCTAAAATTTAAGTACCAGGCGAGCATGAATTTTAATTAAGTAGAAAGCATTGGTCAAGAAACCTCCGCAAAGCTTTCTGTTTGTCGATCGCTAACATATGCGTAAGATAGAAAAAAATTAATTTTTTCCTGTCGGCAGCCTTATCACGATACTTTTACATTCTAGTGTAGAAGCGTTCTTAGTTCTTATGTTATCAGCGAAGTAGAGTAAAGTGCAAATTATTGTTTTGCGGGCTCTTGTTTGATTTATGATGACCTGGTATCTAGCTTTGGATTTTCTCAGCGAATTATACCTATTTTAATTAATAATAGTGTTCACATCGCTAATAATTAATATTGTTCACTAATAATCAGTTAATATAGGCAACTTACCAGATAACAAAATTGTTTATTAACTGAAGCAAGTACAATATATTAAGTCTATTGTGGTAGAAGAAAGTTTATTTAGAAAGCATTTTCTTATCTGCATATCACACTTCGGTACTCTTCGGGGATTAAACGATCTAAAGCACCAATCAGATTAATATAATAGAGTTGTCTAGCCATTGTTCTGTCTGTTTTCATCGAACCTCCAACCTAGTCAGACGTGTGAAAACATTTGGTTAAAATGCCCAAATTTACCATTGAAAAAGATTATGCCACCCATGTTAAACGTTTTAATGTACGTGCCCGTAAGGTAGAATTTAAAATTATTCCTCCTCCTAAAAATGCGGAACCCGCAACCTGGATTAAGACCGCCGTAGAAGACATGATACAACATGTCGTAAAAGAGCTTCAACCAAACGATCAGGTTGGAATAACTTTTTGCGGTGAAAGCTTTATGGAGAGAGGACCGGGGTGGATGAATTATAGAGCGGTACATGAGGTTAAAGTGAGCGATATCTGGGAAATGATTTCCAAAATTTTTCAAAGTAATTCCGAAGGTATAATGAAAATAATTCTTCGTGTAATATGAACATACAATTATGAAAAGTTTTCAAATTTCAGGGATAAGTACAGATACTTTTTGCCTCGGTGTCACTTCTGTTAGATTACCACAAGGTCGAGGAAATAACCGCGCGAATAAGTACAACACCTTTAACGAAGAATGTTCTATGAGAAAGGGTATAGTAACAATAGAAAATAAAGACAACTTGTGTCTTCCCCGTGCGCTTATTGTTGCAATTGCGAATGTGGAGAAAGATCCCGATTATGCCAACGTCCGAAAAGATAGAGCTAAAGTTCAAACGCGAAGAGCTGCCGAGTTAATAAAAAGTACAAAAATAATTATATCTGTCGAAGGAGGCGGAATTCCTGAGCTTCGTATATTTCAAGAATATTTAAAGAACTATAAAATTACTGTTTATCAGTATGGAGTAAAGGGTAGAGAAGTTATTTTTGAAAGACCCGGTACTGGAAAACCTTTAAATTTACTATATCACAAAGGTCATTACAATGTGATAACCTCGCTCACGGCTGCATTTTGTTGTGGTTATTATTGTGAAAATTGCCACGTACCATATAATACCAAAAATGATCACAGGTGTGGGGGAACATGCCCCTGCTGTCAACAATCACCAGCATGTTCTAAGGCTTTACCCGATTTATTATGCAGTGACTGTAATCGTAATTTTAGAGCACAACAATGTTTCGATAACCACAAAGCCTCTGGATCATTAAATAGGAAGACTGTTTGTATGCAAGTTAAAAGATGTATCGATTGTTTAAAAACATACAGAACAAATAAAACCCACATGTGTGGAGAATACTTTTGTAAAATATGTGATAAGCATGTGCCGCAAGATCACCTATGTTTATTCAAACTGATAAGAGAAAGCCAAAACTTGATGATGCTGTATATATATTCTACGATCTGGAAACTCGGCAAGAAAAAAATGTTGGAGAAAAAAAACTCGGCGAAATCAAACAACATGAACCAAATTTATGTATTTTTCAACAAAGATGTCATCAATGTTTAAATGATAATAGCTTATATTTTTGTCAAAAATGTAAGTTTAGGCTCAATATTAAAAAGGAGAATGTAATATCAGTATTCATGGAGCACATTTTAAAAGTAAGAAAAGACTTTAAAACTGTAATCGTAATCGCCCATAACGGACAGGCGTTTGATCACCAATTTGTATTAAATTATATTCTAAAAAATACCGGTTTAAAACCAGAATTAATTATGCGAGGAAGCAAAATTATATTAATGCAATTGGGTAATATGAAATTTATAGACTCTTTGAATTATTTTCCAATGGCTCTGTCAAAACTACCACGGGCATTTAAACTATCACAGACATTAAATAAAGGTTATTTTCCCTATTTGTTTAATACAGCACAAAATGAAAATTATATCGGTACATTACCTCCTATCGAATATTATAGTCCAGATACAATGAAGACAGAGGAACGAGATGCATTTCTTAAATGGTATGAAGAACACGAAGGTGATGAATTTGATATGCAGCGCGATATTGTCGCATACTGCGTTAGCGATGTTGAAATATTAACTGAAGCGTGCTTAAAATTTAGAAAGTTGTTCCTCGATGAATGTAATGTTGAGCCGTTTTTGGAAACAACTACTATAGCATCAGCATGCAACCTGGTATTTAGGCGTAATTTTCTCACACCTAACACCATTGGAATAATTCCTAAAAACGGATATCGGCTCACTGATAATCAGTCGAAAGAAGCAATACAATGGATCATATGGGTAGAGGACCAGCGTAAGATTCTTATCAGGCATGCTGCCAAGGGTCGAGAGGCCGTAGTTGCCGGCATTAAAGTTGATGGCTTTTGCAAGGAAACTAAACAAGTTTTCGAGTTTCATGGGTGCTTCTATCACGGTCACCCTCTTTGCCTGAAAAATAATTGTGAACAGGCCTTACATGATGACCCAAAAGATACGTTAAATCCACGCTATGAAAGAACTGTTGCAAAAACTGCCTGGCTAAGATCTCTAGGCTACGAAGTTATAGAAATGTGGTCGTGCATTTTTGATAAACAAATGAGGGAAAATGAATATATGAACTATTTAAAGGCACATCCTCTAATAAATGCTTCACCATTAAATCCGAGGAATGCTTTTTACGGTGGACGAACTGGAAATGTATCTAAATGGTATGAACGCAAAGCCGGTGAAAAAATTAAATATATTGACGTATGTTCGCTATACCCGTACGTGTGCAAATATGGAAAGTTTCCAGTCAAACACCCTAAAGTACATGTTGGCCATGATGAGTCTTCTAAATTGGAATTAAATAAAATCGAAGGCCTAATAAAATGCAAAATTTTACCACCAGAAGGACTTTATCACCCTATCTTACCATTAAAACAAAATAATAAACTGATGTTTACATTATGCCGTTTATGTGGAGATGAAAGAAATCAGGATAAGTTATGTCTTCATACAAATGATGAAAGATCATTAATAGGTACTTGGGTCATTGACGAGATAATCAAAGCAATTGAAAGAGGGTATAAGCTTGTTGAATTATATGGGAATTTGGGAATATGAAATTATTCAATATGACAAACTAAAACGAATAGACGGAATGTTCTCTAAGATGATGGATAAATTTCTAAAAATGAAACAACAAGCATCTGGATGGCCTAGTAAATGTCGAGCTGATGAAGAAAAGTGTAAATACGTTGAAGAATTTATTGAAAATGAGGATATCAAAGTAGATTTTGCGGAAATTGTTAATAACCCCGGATTAAGATCATTCGCTAAGCTAATGCTAAATTCTTTCTGAGGCAAATTTGGTCAGCGGGAAAATCTTCAGAAAACATCTATCGTAAATAATCCGAAAGAATTATATGAGCTGCTCTTAAACCCCTCTATTGAAGTGTGCCATCTGCTTCCAATTAATGAAGATAATGTTGTGGTCAATTGGCAATACAAGTAAGAGGCTGCTGATTCTTTATCCACGGTCAATGTGTGCATAGCTGCATACACAACAACACAGGCTCGTCTTAAACTCTACAGCTACCTGGAACAATTAGGTGATCGGATTTTATATTACGATACAGATTCTGTTATATATGTTAGCAGAGAGGGTGAATATGACCCACCTCTAGGTGAATTTATCGGAGATATGACCGATGAATTGGAATGTTATGGACCCGGAAGCTATATTACCGAATTTGTCAGCGGCGGACCTAAAAATTACTCATACGTAGTTTTCAGTACTAGAGACAAAGCAGAAAAAGTCCAATGTAAAGTGAAAGGCATCAATCTAAATTACGCAGCCTTACAAGAAGTTAACTTCAATTCCATTAAGAACATGATACTAGACGAAGATAGTTGTGATTACATCCCTGTACTTTCACAAAATATTCGTCGTACAAAAGATCACGAGGTTGTGACCGTTCCTGAGATGAAGAAATACAGACCAACGTCTGCAAAACGCCGATTCTTAGAAGATTACAGGTCTGTTCCGTATGGCTTTAAAAGAAAATGTTCATAAACTTAAATACAATAAATTTTATTAAATTATGTTGCAAAATTGTGTCTTGTTTTAATCCCCGGAACCCGTAGCTTTGTATAGTTCTTTCAAATATTTGCATGTTTCAAGCACTCGCTCATCCTTTTCAATTGGTGTAATTGAAACATTCAATAATTTAAAAAAAAGATTATTTTTTCTTATTTTTCGGGGAGCACCCGCAGCTGATCTTTTAAATGTTATGCAAACCAAGCCATTTAACTCCGCTTCTCTTTACGATCCGTCAGGGATAAAAGACAAAACACCCACTGGTAGAAATTATGGGCAAAAGTCAAAAGGGTGTCCAACCCTGATGTATTTATTGCATCTTAACATACTTGGGGACATGACCAAACATGAACGCAAAGAATTGAATCAATCATATGAGAAAAAATTATGATTCAGCGAAAATTGACGGCAAATTAGTAATCTCGGTCGAGAAAAACAAATAAACATAAGAGAGCAAACAATGATCCGAATAAATTTATCGCCTTTAGATCGATCAAACCGGAACGTGAAGTTTTAAGTTTTCTATCAGTTGGTTTTAGCCTTTTCTCCATGCCGGATTGTTGTTTCTTGACGTGCTAAGTACGGAGTGATATCAGTATGAGTTCTAAGGACACTACAAACCTTCTAAAATCCCCGAGCAAGAGTCGTAAAGAATATTCATATAAAGCGAAGTCTACTTCTATGAAATCGATATTTTCCAGAGTTAAGGAGGAAAGTTTTTCTTCCAAAAACGAATCAACTGCGCCCCACCAACAACTCGAAAAATCAGGATGTTCCAGCAATAATCGCAAAAAGTAAAGCGAGAGATGTGCTTTTGTTAAAAATGTCATAAATAAAAAAATTGTAATCAGTTAAAACTATACATATTATTTTTAATCAATTTTCCTAAACAGTGTTAATATTTTCTGCTGCAAATCGTGATTCTATCAGTTTTCAGGCGATTTAAAGTAAGAATTAAAAAAATAAATTAGATGGGAAATGGTTAAAGTATATTTAACTGACAAGCTATAACAAACTATCTATTCACCTCACATATATTCAAAGTCAATCACTTATACTGAGCGTTTTCAACGAGTACATAATACCCTTTAAGCATAACAAATTTCTTTTCCTTTTAAAAAAATTCCGTGCAATTTCTTATCAAAATAAAATGTACGTGGTGTGTACTAAATATTTTTATCGCCATTTTAGATCGATCAAACCAGAACGCGAAGTTTTATAATTTCTACCAGTGGGTGTTTTGTCTTTTATCCCTGACGGATCGTAAAGAGAAGCGGAGTTAAATGGCTTGGTTTGCATAACATTTAAAAGATCAGCTGCGGGTGCTCCCCGAAAAATAAGAAAAAATAATCTTTTTTTTAAATTATTGAATGTTTCAATTACACCAATTGAAAAGGATGAGCGAGTGCTTGAAACATGCAAATATTTGAAAGAACTGTACAAAGCTACGGGTTCCGGGGATTAAAACAAGACACAATTTTGCAACATAATTTAATAAAATTTATTGTATTTAAGTTTATGAACATTTTCTTTTAAAGCCATACGGAACAGACCTGTAATCTTCTAAAAATCGGCGTTTTGCAGACGTTGGTCTGTATTTCTTCATCTCAGGAACGGTCACAACCTCGTGATCTTTTGTACGACGAATATTTTGTGAAAGTACAGGGATGTAATCACAACTATCTTCGTTTAGTATCATGTTCTTAATGGAATTGAAGTTAACTTCTTGTAAGGCTGCGTAATTTAGATTGATGCCTTTCACTTTACATTGGACTTTTTCTGCCTTGTCTCTAGTACTGAAAGCTACGTATGAGTAATATAGCTTCCGGGTCCATAACATTCCAATTCATCGGTCATATCTCCGATAAATTCACCTAGAGGTGGGTCATATTCACCTTCTCTGCTAACATATATAACAGAATCTGTATCGTAATATAAAATCCGATCACCTAATTGTTCCAGGTAGCTGTAGAGTTTAAGACGAGCCTGTGTTGTTGTGTATGCAGCTATGCACACATTGACCGTGGATAAAGAATCAGCAGCCTCTTACTTGTATTGCCAATTGACCACAACATTATCTTCATTAATTGGAAGCAGATGGCACACTTCAATAGAGGGGTTTAAGAGCAGCTCATATAATTCTTTCGGATTATTTACGATAGATGTTTTCTGAAGATTTTCCCGCTGACCAAATTTGCCTCAGAAAGAATTTAGCATTAGCTTAGCGAATGATCTTAATCCGGGGTTATTAACAATGTCCGCAAAATCTACTTTGATATCCTCATTTTCAATAAATTCTTCAACGTATTTACACTTTTCTTCATCAGCTCGACATTTACTAGGCCATCCAGATGCTTGTTGTTTCATTTTTAGAAATTTATCCATCATCTTAGAGAACATTCCGTCTATTCGTTTTAGTTTGTCATATTGAATAATTTCATATTCCCAAATTCCCATATAATTCAACAAGCTTATACCCGTTTTCAATTGCTTTGATTATCTCGTCAATGACCCAAGTACCTATTAATGATCTTTCATCATTTGTATGAAGACATAACTTATCCTGATTTCTTTCATCTCCACATATACGGCATAATGTAAACATCAGTTTATTATTTTGTTTTAATGGTAAGACAGGGTGATAAAGTCCTTCTGGTGGTAAAATTTTGCATTTTATTAGGCCTTCGATTTTATTTAATTCCAATTTAGAACACTCATCATGACCAACATGTACTTTAGGGTGTTTGACTGGAAACTTTCCATATTTGCACACGTACGGGTATAGCGAACATACGTCAATATATTTAATTTTTTCACCGGCTTTGCGTTCATACCATTTAGATACATTTCCAGTTCGTCCACCGTAAAAAGCATTCCTCGGATTTAATGGTGAAGCATTTATTAGAGGATGTGCCTTTAAATAGTTCATATATTCATTTTCCCTCATTTGTTTATCAAAAATGCACGACCACATTTCTATAACTTCGTAGCCTAGAGATCTTAGCCGGGCAGTTTTTGCAACAGTTCTTTCATAGCGTTGATTTAACGTATCTTTTGGGTCATCATGTAAGGCCTGTTCACGATTATTTTTCAGGCAAAGAGGGTGACCGTGATAGAAGCACCCATGAAACTCGAAAACTTGTTTAGTTTCCTTGCAAAAGCCATCAACTTTAACGCCGGCAACTACGGTCTCTAGACCCTTGGCAGCATGCCTGATAAGAATCTTACGCTGGTCCTCTACCCATATGATCCATTGTATTGCTTCTTTCGACTGATTATCAGTGAGCCGATATCCGTTTTTAGGAATCATTCCAATGGTGTTAGGTGTGAGAAAATTACGCCTAAATACCAGGTTGCATGCTGATGCTATAGTAGTTGTTTCCAAAAACGGCTCAACATTACATTCATCGAGGAACAACTTTCTAAATTTTAAGCACGCTTCAGTTAATATTTCAACATCGCTAACGCAGTATGCGACAATATCGCGCTGCATATCAAATTCATCACCTTCGTGTTCTTCATACCATTTAAGAAATGCATCTCGTTCCTCTGTCTTCATTGTATCTGGACTATAATATTCGATAGGAGGTAATGTACCGATATAATTTTCATTTTGTGCTGTATTAAACAAATTGGGAAAATAACCTTTATTTAATGTCTGTGATAGTTTAAATGCCCGTGGTAGTTTTGACAGAGCCATTGGAAAATAATTCAAAGAGTCTATAAATTTCATATTACCCAATTGCATTAATATAATTTTGCTTCCTCGCATAATTAATTCTGGTTTTAAACCGGTATTTTTTAGAATATAATTTAATACAAATTGGTGATCAAACGCCTGTCCGTTATGGGCGATTACGATTACAGTTTTAAAGTCTTTTCTTACTTTTAAAATGTGCTCCATGAATACTGATATTACATTCTCCTTTTTAATATTGAGCCTAAACTTACATTTTTGACAAAAATATAAGCTATTATCATTTAAACATTGATGACATCTTTGTTGAAAAATACATAAATTTGGTTCATGTTGTTTGATTTCGCCGAGTTTTTTTTCTCCAACATTTTTTTCTTGCCGAGTTTCCAGATCGTAGAATATATATACAGCATCATCAAGTTTTGGCTTTCTCTTATCAGTTTGAATAAACATAGGTGATCTTGCGGCACATGCTTATCACATATTTTACAAAAGTATTCTCCACACATGTGGGTTTTATTTGTTCTGTATGTTTTTAAACAATCGATACATCTTTTAACTTGCATACAAACAGTCTTCCTATTTAATGATCCAGAGGCTTTGTGGTTATCGAAACATTGTTGTGCTCTAAAATTACGATTACAGTCACTGCATAATAAATCGGGTAAAGCCTTAGAACATGCTGGTGATTGTTGACAGCAGGGGCATGTTCCCCCACACCTGTGATCATTTTTGGTATTATATGGTACGTGGCAATTTTCACAATAATAACCACAACAAAATGCAGCCGTGAGCGAGGTTATCACATTGTAATGACCTTTGTGATATAGTAAATTTAAAGGTTTTCCAGTACCGGGTCCTTCAAAAATAACTTCCCTACCCTTTACTCCATACTGATAAACAGTAATTTTGTAGTTCTTTAAATATTCTTGAAATATACGAAGCTCAGGAATTCCGCCTCCTTCGACAGATATAATTATTTTTGTACTGTTTATTAACTCGGCAGCTCTTCGCGTTTGAACTTTGGCTCTATCTTTTCGGACGTTGGCATAATCGGGATCTTTCTCCACATTCGCAATTGCAACAATAAGCGCACGGGGAAGACACAAGTTGTCTTTATTTTCTATTGTTACTATACCCCTTCTCATAGAACATTCTTCGTTAAAGGTGTTGTACTTATTCGCGCGGTTATTTCCTCGACCTTGTGGTAATCTAACAGAAGTGACACCGAGGCAAAAAGTATCCGTACTTATCCCTGAAATTTGAAAACTTTTCATAATTGTATGTTCATATTACACGAAGAATTATTTTCATTATACCTTCGGAATTACTTTGAAAAATTTTGGAAATCATTTCCCAGATATCGCTCACTTTAACCTCATGTACCGCTCTATAATTCATCCACCCCGGTCCTCTCTCCATAAAGCTTTCACCGCAAAAAGTTATTCCAACCTGATCGTTTGGTTGAAGCTCTTTTACGACATGTTGTATCATGTCTTCTACGGCGGTCTTAATCCAGGTTGCGGGTTCCGCATTTTTAGGAGGAGGAATAATTTTAAATTCTACCTTACGGGCACGTACATTAAAACGTTTAACATGGGTGGCATAATCTTTTTCAATGGTAAATTTGGGCATTTTAACCAAATGTTTTCACACGTCTGACTAGGTTGGAGGTTCGATGAAAACAGACAGAACAATGGCTAGACAACTCTATTATATTAATCTGATTGGTGCTTTAGATCGTTTAATCCCCGAAGAGTACCGAAGTGTGATATGCAGATAAGAAAATGCTTTCTAAATAAACTTTCTTCTACCACAATAGACTTAATATATTGTACTTGCTTCAGTTAATAAACAATTTTGTTATCTGGTAAGTTGCCTATATTAACTGATTATTAGTGAACAATATTAATTATTAGCGATGTGAACACTATTATTAACTAAAATAGGTATAATTCGCTGAGAAAATCCAAAGCTAGATACCAGGTCATCATAAATCAAACAAGAGCCCGCAAAACAATAATTTGCACTTTACTCTACTTCGCTGATAACATAAGAACTAAGAACGCTTCTACACTAGAATGTAAAAGTTTCGTGATAAGGCTGCCGACAGGAAAAAATTAATTTTTTTCTATCTTACGCATATGTTAGCGATCGACAAACAGAAAGCTTTGCGGAGGTCTCTTGACCAATGCTTTCTACTTAATTAAAATTCATGCTCGCCTGGTACTTAAATTTTAGAATCTTCTCGCGAGAGTTTTTTTGTATGGGTGGAGCACGTTATCAGTTGCATGCATTTTTCAATACCGATTTTTTTTACGGAAAAAAAGTTGTGGGTTCAATACCTGCTGGACTACCCCGTAATTCTTATCTCCTTTTTAGCTGCTGACCTATTCCCGATGACTACATAATATTTGTGGTACAATTCTTATCACATACATTAATGTTATGGAGTTATTTTTAGATAAAGGTCATGCAGCATAATGTGGCCACTTTAAAGGTATCTCCTGAAGGGTTTAAGATCTCATGGAAAGGTAGAATATACTTCATTCTGGTGAATGGCTGAGGTTATGGTATGCGTATGCACTTGTGTCCGTATGCCTATCGCTGAATATCAATTTGTTAGAACAAAAGGAAATTATATAATGTGACCCGTCCCAGTATTAAAAAAGATCATATTACTAGCATAACAAGTCATCATGTTCTTATCAGCCTCGTATTGTTGTCACCAACATACATACATTTTTTTTTATCACCACCTCAATAATTTACGGGGGAATCTACATAAGCGAATTTCATAATATATTGCAAAACTAGCTATGATCTCATAGTAGTGATGCTCTCCATTTTATAAAAATTTGGTAGAATACCCCTGGATTTTTTTTTGTAAGACCAGGCGTTCTCGGTCCAATCCCAAGAGAGTTACTTTTTCCAAACAAAATAATTAAACACTCGGCCGCACATTTATATAGCAACTTCAAAAGGCATTCTGCTAATACATCTGTGGCCTCATGGGTAGAACGCCGCGGATTTCATAAAACAAGCGTTCTTGGTTCAATCCCCAGTCGGGTACTTACTTTTTTAAAAGCAAAAATTAAAAATCAAGGCTGTTAACGGATCATATATAGCCGTCATCGGAATCCGAGCAGCTCAGATGAGGCGGATCATAAAGACGTGTGACGTATGGAGTGCGGGTCCGAAGTCTGAGTCAAATTGCATCGTACAAAACTCCGTTCCCAGAAACGGTCCACCTGAGATATAATGCACCTGTCGGGGACATCAAAAGGGCATCGTCAGAAAAGGAATCCCCCCATGAAGTAGTCGACTAGGCGGGATTCCCCATGAGTCAGACCTTGCGACGTATAGACGGAATCCCCAAGGTCAAATTGTATCGTCCAAGCCTACGTTACACACCTGGTGCGGGGGCGGGGTAAAGGTCAAATTGTATCGAACAAGACTAAAACTCCTGGGCAAACCAAGTTCCCACGGTCCCCAAAATTTTCCCACGCTCAACCGTCCTAATACCTACTGAGGTAAGCAAATTACAATTATTAAAATATGTTTTATATCCAATCCATTCTCTACCATAGTGGAGTGGAGCTGAATTCACATACCAAAATTTCTTCGTTTTTCTAGTCTATACTTAATTAGTCTATGGTATAGTAGTTTTCACAAAGCTTAGTTTACTTTTTTATCCAATTCGAAATCGAGTAGTCTTTACGAAGAAATCTCGATTACATATGACTGTTATATATAATAACGATTCAAATTACTGTTCTTTTTCCTTCGTTTTTGGAACGAGATCGAGTCGAGAACGACTTTGACATCGAAGTTAAACTCCGATTGAGTGACTCGCTTCCAAGTCGATCTCCAATCGTAATGTTAGGAAGCCAGCTATAGAGCATTGCGTTCGTATATGCACATCCGCCAGCCGTGTGCATTTCAGCAGAGGAAACAATCAGCCTGCTAGAAGCACAGATCAGAAATATATTTGATTTATAAATTCATAATATTTGTAATAAAATTTTCACCACAGTTGTCCTGGTGTAATGGCTCCATCGTACATTATGGCAATGTCATTCCACAGGTAATAACAACATTGTGTAAATTTCTGCACCGACCATTTCCTATATTGATGGTATTTCACAGGTAGATTGATTTTATTGTTAATAGTACTTTGCTGGCTATTTGTTTGTTTTTATTCATTTATGACGGAGATACAGTATTTTGAAATTTGAAAACAGTGTCAAATTTTGCTGGGTAGGTGTATCTGCAATTAGGAAGCTTGTAGGTTCCCGAAAAAAGTTAGTCGAGGTCCTTTTCCTGAAAATATGTCCGTTATATCTCAATAATCCTACTCTCGATTTTATTTCTTTTTGTCCTTAATGGGTTTTGAGGAAGCTCTAGAAAGAAGAAAATGGAACTCCTTGAAGTTTGAATGGAGTTATTTTTTAAATATGGTTGGTGGTTCGCCTGAGGAGATTAATAGAGCAGCAGGAGGTGATAGTACTCACTTAGACTAACAGAAAATTGGATGGCAGGCGGGGGAGGCAATATCAACCGTTTAAGAATTACAGGGTGATTATGAAAAAAGTTTTGAGCTAATAACTCTTTAACAAATTAAGGAGGAGAGTCTACAGTTTGTAGTTTTTATAAAAAAAGTTATGTTAATGACCGTTTTGTAAAAAAATAGAGGTCAAAGTAAAAAAAAAGTAAAAAAATCCGAAAGATTTTGCTTATACGTATACGCTTATAGGTATGGCGCTGGTTGAGCAATCGTTGGAAAAATCATAAAGTTCTGCATACAACAAGATCTTAACTGTGACAGTGCACCCAGTACTTTTTAAAATACAGGGTGATTTGTGAAAAATTAGATATTTCTTAATAACCCTGAAGCTCATAAATGGTTAATATCCCCCCCCCCTCTCCCCGTACAATTTTTTGTTTGCTTAGGTGAGTACTATGAGTACTATAACCTTCTGCTCTATTGACCTCTTAAGGCGAAACACCCTGTATGTAGTACGGAAAAAGTTTGAACGAAAATTTCTGACGTGTGCTGAATTGTCAGATTATGTGCAATGTGTTCGGTAAATAAGAAGGATGGATATGCCAATGGATTTCTTGGAGTATCTGAATCATACTTTTGTTGAGACTTCTTTCTAAAAATCACTTCTTCCTACTCAAATTTATGTTTTTCGAAGGAATTGTGATCGCCTAAATGCTCACAAGTCCTTTCACCGATATCGCCGAATCAAACTTGGACACTGGTTCCTTTCATCCTTTATTACAATATTCAATGTACTACAAGTTATGGTAATGTGTTTCAATTATTGAGCCTTAGATTTGAATTCTTGAAGAAATGTTATATAAATTTCAGTGTTATCCTTGATCCTGTAGAGTTTTTACACCTGTCACGTATGCTGTAAGACGTATCCAATATTTGCTGTAAATATAGATGTACCTACTTCATTTAAATAGATAAATAAATAATAATAAATAAAAGATTGGGATCTCACTTAGCCCAAGAAAGATCATAATAATGAATACTGTAATATCTTAAAATTAATATCTATCTATAAAATATTTTTTTTTTATTTATATAAGATTTTTTATTTTTTGGCTCTTTGGCTCTTTTCAAAATTCCTTAAAAATAGGTGCAAAAGGCTGTACAATATATAAAGAAAAAGACACTAGCTAACCTAAAAAATCAGTCAATAGGGACAACAAAAACAAACTAGACACTAACAGGTAAAAGGACAAAAGCGAACACTATGTTCTCAAAAGAGACAAAAATTTTGAACAATGCCTAAAAGATGTTAAACAATAAAATTTTTTACTTGCTCCTATTTTGACAATAGCGTAAGTGGCAGTTCCAAAAGTTCCAAAATCCCAAAATAATCTAATAAATAGTGTCACATAATAATTCCCACAAAATCGTGAGAACAACATTTTCCAGATGGAGTTATCATATCGCACATATTTTTCAGCTCATCAAATTTCATCTTCATGGACACACATTCTGCTGATCCATGCAAGATGAACTCCAATAAAGCACACTTTCATGTACATGAACAGGCTGATGCATGCAAATAGAATAAGAATTAAATGTATCTCATAGAGAAATAAGTTAGTTAAGATTCATTTTTCAACCCGTAACAATCGTTTTTAAATAAAGTACTGTTTTAGATCGCAGCTCCGTTGTTTTATTCACTACTGGCGCAGTCGGTTCCTCGAACAAAAATCCATTATACAGTTATAGTGTATAATTATTAAAATACGTTCTATTATACAGTTATAGTGTATAATTAACAAAAAAAATCCTGTATACAGTCATAGTGTATAAAATTATACAGTTACAGTGTATAACTAACAAACTACGTTCCTTTCATACAGTGATAGTGTATAAATAATTGAAATTGCACAATCACAGTGTCCAAACTGCATAATAAATTAATACAATTCTGAAAGATCACCTATAGCAAAGAAGAGGAAGCAAATAAACGGAAGAAAGCAGCAAAAACCAAGACAAGAATAATTAGCTGAGAGCAGCTACAAATTACAAAAAAAGAAAACGGATTACAAAACACAGAGCTTAAGGACAACTTAGGAGTTCGCAATCTAAATCAAGTAACACTTTTAGTTTTATTTCCATTAGCAGTAGAATCCAAGATTGATTAGGATCAATTTATTAGTACATAATTAAGTGATAAATAAATAGAGAAGCTTTTTTTTCAAGTTCAATAACTAGATGACAAACAAATATACAGAAGCTCTTCTTTTCAGATAATAATCTAAAATTGTTTCATTGGAAAATTAAATCAAATTAAATTTAAATTAACTAGTTAAGTGATTAAAATGGAAAATTTAAGCATAACTGAAAAATTCAAACTAATAACAAGTAGCTTAAGTTGTGTGCAATCATTTAACGGTGAAACAAATTCCTTAATTAATTTTATCAATAGAATTGAGTGTCTTATACCAATCCTCGACTCCTTCGACAATGATTATAAACGCTTAATATTAGGACTTATAAAAGATAAAATAGTAGCGGACGCGCGGAAAACATTATTAATTAACAATAACGCAGAGATATGGATTGATCTCAAAACAATTTTAATCAGGGGACATGGTGAAAATTCATCAGTTGACGCATTAATTGATAAAATTAGAACATGTAGGTGCGATAACACGATCGAAAATTTTCATCAAAAGTTAAACACCTTATTGTGTAGATTAAATAACGCGTATCTTTTAGAGGGTGGAGGAGATAATAATCGAATTGCTAGTAATCAAAGAATAGCTCTACATTCATTCAGACATGGATTGCCAGAACCAGTCAAGAGTATCATTATTAGTAGAAATCCTTCAACACTAACCGAATGGATATTTGAGTTATAATTGTAGTAAAATACAAAACAGCAGAATACAAAGAAATCCGTTTTATACTAATGGTAATAACTATCATAATACTTATAATGGTAATAGTAACAATAGTAATGGTGGAAGAAATAATAAAACTAACAATTTTGGTCGAAACCAAAACTTCAACAACAATCAGAATTTCAATAACAGTGGTCACTGTAGACAATCACAGAATTTTAGATCGAACCACCAGTATAGACAACCCTTTAATAGATCACAATTCAACAATAATAATCATAATTTTCAAAATGTCAACAATTTAAATCAAAACGGGAGACCAGAACCGATGGACGTCTCTATAAATGAAAACAGATTCCAGCAACAAAATTTTCCAATAAACCGCCAAAACAATTACCCTATATAGTTATTCGTACGCCTATTAAGAAACTTAAATTTATCATAGACACCGCGCCGAATATAGTATCATTAACCCCCATCTATGCAATCCCAAATGGAAAATAGCTTCGAACACATACACCTTCAGAGTATTAAATCGAAACATAGAAACGAGCATTCAATACAAAGTACCTCTCTTCAAGGAATTTAATAAAAGAGACTATTTTGTCACTTTCTTAGAATACTACTTTCACAATCAATTCGATGGAATATTAGGAAATAACATTTTAGCAGATTTAAACCCAGTGATCGACTATAAAAATAGAGTTTTGACCACCAGTGATGCTAATATTCCAATATATCTGAACGAAAACGAAGAAATTTACGCAAATAATTGCTATAACAATGAGTCCCTAAACGTATTTATCAACGAAACAAATAAAAATAATTTTTCTGAAGGAATCGTCGCAGGTCAAAAAATCTTTTACACTCTTATGAAGACATATTTTACAAAGATGGCGACCATTTATCATTCACGGGCGAAATAAAGCATAAAATTATTACAAAAAACGATACTGCGATTTACAGTAAACTGTACAGGTACCCCGAAATTCATCGCGATGAAGTTGATAAGCAAATCAAGGAAATGCTCGAACAAAAAATTATTGTTCCAAGCAGTAGCCCGTATAACTCTCCACTTTGGATCGTACCCAAAAAAATTGATAATGATGGAAAACAAAAGTGGCGCATAGTCATAGACTACCGGAAGCTAAACGAGCAAACGATAGACGATAGATTCCCTATCCCAAACATCGACGATCTTTTTGATAAATTAGGCAAATGCAATTACTTTACAACTTTAGATCTGGCGAAAGGCTTTCACCAGATCGAAGTAGATCCAAATGATAGGACCAAGACAGCATTTTCGACAGCAAATGGTCATTATGAATTCCCTAGGATGCCGTTTGGTCTCAAAAATGCTCCGGCAACTTTTCAAAGACTTATCAACAACGTATTAAAAGATTTTGTAGGAAAAATCTGTGTCGTTTATCTTGACGACATTCTCATTTTCTCCACTAGTTTCATCGAACACCTAGAGTCATTAAAGAAAATATTTCAAAGATTGCGTGAATGCAATTTGAGAATCCAAGTTGATAAGTGCCGCCTTGCTGAAATATCTACAAACTATTTAGGACATATAATAACAAATAACGGGATTAAACCCGACGATAAAAAGACAAAGTCAATCAAATCGATGAGATTACCTACGAGTACAAAATAAATTAAACAATTCTTAGGAATCACGGGCTACTATAGGAAATTCGTGAAAGATTATTCCCGAGTAGCATATCCCATGATCAAATATTTGAAAAAAAAATATGCGAGTTAACGTAAATGACGAAGAATACATCGAGGCCTTTAATAAATTGAAAACATTGTTAATGAGTGACCCCATTTTAAAACGTCCCGATTTCAGCAAAACTTTTACGTTAACAACCGATGCATCACAGAATGCAATTGGAGCAGTCTTGAGTCAGGGCAGCCACCCTGTGTGTTACCCCTCTCGTACTTTAAACGATCACGAAACAAAGTATTCTACGATTGAAAAAGAATTGCTCGCGATCGTATGGTCTGTAAAATACTTCCGTACCTACCTATTTGGTAGAAAATTCATCATTCGCACAGACCATAAGCCTCTCATCTGGCTAAACAACATAAAAGAACCTAACATGAAACTGCAGAGATGGAAGCTAATGCTGAACGAATATGATTTTGAAATAATTTACTTAAAGGGAAAAGAAAATAATATCGCCGACGGTCTTAGTAGGTATATTAATAAAAATGATGGAAATGATGACGATGAAGTCACACTTTCAAGCATTTGTAGCAAAAACGGCGTAATTCTAAATAATGAAGTAGGTGATAGTAGTAGCATTGACGTCGAAGTCATGTCTACAGCCGATACCATGCATAGCGGACTAAACGATAGTACAGAGCATATTGGTATTACAGAAAAATGCATAAACATTTACAAAAACCAGATCTACCTAGAATATGGGGATAAAGAAAAATTTATAACTAAAATCATACATAGAAAATGCCAAAATCATATCACAATCCGCAAAAATTCGAATCTATTAGAGGTGATGAATAGGGTTCTAATAGATAAAGGTGTGATGTGCATGTATTGCAAAGACAACGATTTATTTGTTAAATTTCAAGACACTTATGTGAGATATTTCCCAAATAATAAAAAATTCAAATTGTATAAATCTAACATTAAATTAATTGATATCACAGATAAAAATGAAATTATTACACTAATTAAAGAAGAGCATTTAAGAAATAACCACCGTGGTATAATCGAGGTATTTCTCGAATTAAAGACCAAATATTTCTATCCAGATATGCTAAGATTAATAGGAAAATTTATAAATAACTGTGAAATCTGTCAATGGGCAAAGTTCGATCGCAGACCTTTTAAAATCCCATTTCAAATCTCTGAAACCCCTACAAAGTTTAACGACATAGTTCACATGGATATTTGGTTTCCGTATAGGAATATTATGTATCTCACTACTATAGACAAATTTACCAAATACGCCACGATACATAAGCTGAATGAAAGAACGTGGATATCTATCCTGAAGGCACTGAAAGAAAGAATTCGATTTCTGGATAAGATGAATAAACTAGTCTACGACAATGAGAGATGTATGCTGCATAACGCAGTAGGATTATTCCTGAGGGAGAACCAGATAGATACGCACGTATCTACAGCACATAACAAGACCGGCAACTCCGACGTACAAAGATTACACGGTACATTAAATGAACATTTAAGAGTGATGGAAGTTGATGGATCAAACATTGACAAAGACTTGGAGGAAAAGCTACATGAAATAATTACGATCTACAATAGCACAATACATTCTACCACAAAACTACGTCCAATCCACTTTATTACAAAAAATCTTGACAAAAGCGAAATTGAAAATTTATCGGATAAAATTAAAGAAGAGAAAGTTAGGAGGATAAATCAATTGAATAAAAATAGGGACGAAAGCTATCAGCTCAATAAAAACTTAGTAACTAACAGGGAGATCGCAAAAAACAAACCGAAATATAAGAAATTGAATAAGTACAGGTTAGAAAATCGTCACGTCATAGATACAAGTAATAGGCGAAATATAAAATACATCGAAAATCAGTTAAAACGCAGATACAGATATCAAAATTCGATTTTATCATTTCAGGATGTTACTAATCCTTCCTCTGCTAATGGCCATCGTACCAACATCTACGCAGATTATGGAGATAGTCCCAATTAACACAGAGAATGGGTATACACTCTTAAATCGGAAGAGAAAGAAGTCGTCGAATCATTCGCAAAAATTTTACACATCGTCAACTTAACGGAATATGAAGAAATAATTAAATTAATCGAAGCTAATGTTAACTCCTTGAACCTAGAGGTAACTGATATCAACCTAAGATTACTAAACAAAGAACTGAAGTTACTAAGACATAATTTTAGAATGGTGATACCACAGGCTTACAAAAGTCATAGAAACAAACGCGGACTGTTGAACATACTAGGGAAAGGATTCAAAATAATAGCAGGAACCATGGATAATGACGATGCCGAAGAGATTTACAAACACTTGGAAAACTTAGACACTAATACAAAAAACGCAATTGGTGAACTAAACAAGCAGGTAATCATTAATAATAATCTGATCGAAAATGTTGAAGAAATAGGTAAACATCTGAACAAGCAACAGAGAGAACTGAATATCTATCTATCTAGTATAACCAGGGATGCTAATAAACTGGTCGATCTAGAAAATAAATCAGGATATACCTTACAGTTATACGCTGACATTTCAATACTAAATAAACAGATAGAAAAACTTACAGACATTATCTTACTTAGTAAACTGAACGTCTTAGCACATGACATTCTTACGGACGAAGAGGTAGACAAGTACAAAATAACAGCAGAGATCATCCCATTCATTCGCAATTGCATTATGTTCAATGGAAATTTATTAGTTTTTGCAATCGGTATTCCAAAATTTACTAATGAAAAGTATTATAAAGCTATAGTGGTGCCATTCCCAAATAGCAATTTTGAACAATTGGATACGGATAATGTCGAAATAATAATGCAAAAAGATAGCGTTTATAATAATGACGAAGGAATCCTGGTAAAGAAAGATCTAAAGTTACATAATAACTATTGTATTCGAAATTTGTTAAACAAAGATAATATTTGCACCTTTAGATATAACAATGTAACCACAATCGAGGAAATATTTGATAATCTAATTATTTTGAAAAACCTACCCCAAACAATACTGTATCAAAATTGTATTAGTACAGGTAGAGATCTAGCTGTAAAAGGTAACAATGTAATTAGATTCAGTAATTGTGAAATAAAAATAGAACAATACTCATTTAAAAGTTATGTTGAAAATTTTTTGGATAGTGTAATGGTACCAATTACGTACGCAAATTTTACAAAACAATTCAGAAATGTAACACTAGAAGAGCTACATCTAAAAACGGTTACCAATAAAAAACAGATAGAGTACGTGGAATATAAGAGTAATACAGTAGGGCACATTTCTTTGGGATCGAGCTTTGTAACTATAATAATAATAGCTATAGTATTCATAGTATGTATGGCAAAAATGCATTCCAAAAGGTGTGATAATGATACAAAAATTGGTTCAAAAGAAAAGGTACTCCGCACACCTCAAAAGGAGGACGAAGTTATAGATCCATTTGCAGAGACTGCAAATCTTTAAGGGTGGGAGGTGTCACATAATAATTCCCACAAAATCGTGAGAACAACATTTTCCAGACGGAGTTATCATATCGCACATATTTTTCAGCTCATCAAATTTCATCTTCATGGACACACATTCTGCTGATCCATGCAAGATGAACTCCAATAAAGCACACCTTCATGTACATGTACATGCTGATGCATGCAAATAGAATGAGAATTAAATGTATCTCATAGAGAAATAAGTTAGTTAAGATTCATTTTTCAACCCGTAACAATCGTTTTTAAATAAAGTACTGTTTTAGATCGCAGCTCCGTTGTTTTATTCATTACTATATCTTTACTTAAACGAATGAATTTAAAAAAAAAATTGTTGCAATTTTGTACCGAAACCGAATTAAAAATAAATGACCGAACGAACGAAAAATTTACGCGATACCGTTATAGAGTCCCGCGAGAGCAGCCTGTAGTATCATAGACCTCTACAAACTGCTCCCATCATCCCTCCAGCCTAGCATCTCTAACAGAGTGCTTGTCCCTCCCACAGCACTTGCAACGATTCCTAAGCGGGGAGAAGCCCCGTGGACTAGAGTTGCAGCGAGCAGTTGAATGTGTCAGCGTTCGTTGCCAGATATTCAAGACGTCTCTTCAACTTGTCAACGGAGGGCGCTTAAGTGCGTTTGCGTGGTGTTGTGGGTCAGTGTTCTGATTCCCATCTTCGACTCTCATGCAGTACAAGTGAATTGTAGATTTGGCCAGTGTCAACACAAAGCTAATCAGACAATTCACCCGACTACAAACCTTTGGCCCCCATAGAAAGGATGTTCTAGTTATGCTGAAATTCGGGTGGATCAACTGACACATATCGCGCACGAGTTCCATTAGATCTTGCAAACCTGGGCAAGTAAAGAACCTGTGAAACAGGGTGCCTGCACCACCACAAACTGTGCAAATCCTCTGAACTCGGCGGTCAATATGTGACAACTGATTAGGAAGCATAAGACTGTGATGCAGCAATTTGAATGCTACATCAGCATCTTTGTAACTGGAAGGATAACTGTAGACTACTCTGCAAGTTATCCCTCCCATCACGCCCATATTCAGCCCGAGGTGTGTTCGCTGTAGCGGAAGCTACAAAATAATTTGTATTTTTGTTTATAATTAAAAATAGAATAAAATATAATTTTTGTTTGTCAGAGGAATATTTGCGCTGACTGTAAATAAAATACTGTCAGAGTAATATTTGCGCTGACTGTAAATAAAATAAAAAATTCAAATTTGACGTTTAAAGGAAAACACTTTGAAGCAAAAAATTTTGAACACAGATACACACTACTGTATACATTTTGAGAAAATACACATCAAGACTTTTTGGAATGTATTGTTTTTAAAAATATAGAATTTGTGTAAAGGATATTTTAGTTATAAGTGTTGTGATTGAGTGCCGTGCTCGGAGAGGAGAGCACTCAACCTTGTTAATGTTAATAAATTCGGGTTTTAAGTCACAGAATATCTTTTTATAGGTTCGACTTTTAAAAATTTGGATTTCGCAACACCCTTTAATAACACAATTTTTGTAATTCAGAATATCTTTTTATAGCTTCTACTTTTAAAAATTTGGGTTTCGCAACACAATTTTTGTAATTCAGAATATCTTTTTATAGCTTCGACTTTTATTAATTTTCTTATGCGCGAGTCCCTCGGACTTTTGTGGTCTGCGACTTTGGAAAGAACTCCGCGAGGATCGGGCTTGATGGCCCCAGGTACCCACGATCGCTTCAAAAGCTCTTTTTTATTTGTATTGTTTTCTCACGACCGTTGAAAAAACGTACGTGAGAAAATGCTAAAAGTTCTGTTGCGAGCTATATGCATCAATGAAAACTGTAATCCGATATGCACTTGTGCGCCCGTCTTGAAATATTAATTTTAAGAGGGCGCGAATAATTTTGATAATTGTATGTACATATGTATGTACATACAATTAGATTGGATTAAGTAGGTAATGTACGTACGTACATAGAACATGCGAAAAAAAAGTAAGAAGACACTGTATGTGTGCATACCGTGTGAGTGGAATGTGTGGCTGATAACAAAAATGCAATTTATGCTAAATTGCATTTTGTTATAATATGGGAATGCATTTCTAAATGCATTTTAAATTTTGAATGAGATTTAAAAATGAAATAATTTTTCATTTTCAGGGTCAATTAATGGTACATCAATATATCGTATTGGACGATATATTGATGTATCGGTATTATGGTTGTGATTCGGGGCATTGGGCACCTGAGTCACAACATCCCTCCCCCCTGGGGAAAAGAAAGTTTTGTTCTTTATAAAAGAAAACTTTCTTTCTCCAATAGTAGTAAATTTTAATTGAGATTCTCGACAGTTATTTGATCGGTAAGTTTATGTACATACCCAGTTATATATATTAAATGAAAGGCACACAATATATTGCCTTGTTTTTAATAAAATAAAAAAAAATGATTTTAGTATATTTAAAGTTAACAGAAGCGCCTCCACAATTACACTATATTATTATTATAGGTTCTAAGCTAGTATTCAAGTACACCAATAATACTAGAATTTAAATTATACAGTGTTCCGTACTCTTTTACTTCTTTCATTTAGTTATTTGTTTTTTTTTTTCTTTATTTGTAAGTTCATTCTTCTTATAATAGTAGCACTATTTATTTATAATATGTGCTTTTGTTTTTGTTTTTATACACTTATAATTGTTTCCTCCTTTGTATTTGATACCTATTTATTACTATTTATATGTAATTAATAATCATTAATATTTTTTTTTTCAATCACGACATTTGTTTTATTTATTTATTTATAAATTTTTTTTTTTTTACAAAAAAAAATTTTCTACCAGCATCAGGCTTTATTTATTTTTCTTTACATTTATGTACACTAATAGGATGTGAGATGTTTAAATTACCCAATGCTCTTTTTTTTCATTTTATTTTTTAATTTGTTTTTTTTTTTAATGGGGATGTGGATTATTAGGATGGTGGAAATTAGAAAAAGGAGACTGTGTATGTTTGTTAACGTCCGTAGGTTATACGTTTTCAGTCGTTTTACTTTTAGGTGCTGGGGTTATTTTGAAATTAAGTTTTCTTGGTGCAGGTCTAGGCACATTTTCTAGTTCATCTAGAGAAAGTATTTTCCGTGATTTACAGATTTATTGTTTGTATTTCACGTACGAATGCGCACATAGAATTGAGATGACTAATGCAATCGTCATATATGATAATGTATAGTGGTGGATATGATGACTGTTCATTGGATTGAGCGGAATTAATTCCTGCTCTTTTTGCGAACGAATTGATTCTAGCACTTTCTTTAGATCCGCGTTTGTTATAATCCTTAAGGGATCTGTTTCTATATGCGTTTCCTTTGGAGAAGACGTCATTTTCCATATTATACTGGAAATGTTTTTTGTTGGGATAAAATAAGAATTAAATTTAGAAACTTTTACGCTATGTCCGTGCAAGATGAATTCTTTGCTTCGTACATAGCAATTTGGATAGATATACATTGTTCCTGTTCCTTGCAGAACTTGTGAGCTAATGGAATTTTCGCAAATAATATCTACGTGTATGGAATCTTTTAGGGAGAAAAGTCAAGCGTTCTGCTGCGATAATTGCGTCCAAAAGCAATCTTGTTCTAATGTTAAAATTTTACAATCGGATGTAATCGGCTCCTTTTTTATTAAATTTATCTCGCATTGATTTACCCTAGTATTTGCATTTAAGATTGGGGATGTGATCTGGCAGTAAAAGTGTGTATGATCCAACGTTGCGCAATTGTGAATGGCTTGGACTGTTAGTTCGAGATAGTGTTCACGATTGTAGTCGATTAGTATATATTCCTTTGATGGTTCAATATATACGAGCGATTTTTTAAGGATAGTAGGCAATGGTATTGTTTTAAAGATTTGATATGGTTCCTTGAAAGGAAAGGGGATTCTGAGTTCTATAATTATTTTGTTGTTGAAAATATTCGCAGAGATTGTACTTAATCTATAAATTTGTGATAATGTATTTCCTCTGGGATTTATGGGAAGCATCATTGTATTTGGTATTTCTTGCCTAATTTTTGATAAAATTTCTTCAATCTTATTAGGTGATATTAGTGTAGGGTGAAATTTTCCATGTTTGGAATCAATTAAAAGATCTATTAATTCTGACTGTGTATTTTGATATCTGAATGTCATTAATGAAACAAGGGAGACGAGTGATTCTAATTCAATGGATATTTGAATATCCAGTGTTCTATTTTCCATTAGCGATGTAGATATTTGAATCGAAATTAGTTTTTTATGCATATTCAGGAATTCCTATTCAATTGCGGCCTTGGTTTTATTAAAAATTTGAGCTGTTGCTTCTATTATCGCGGTTTGGCTTTTCATGAGGGAAAGGAGGGAATTTTGGTTTAAGGTGAGGTTGTGAATTTGTTCATCATATAGCTTGGCATCATCTTCATCTAATGTGCCGAAAAGAGCTTGCTTTGGAAATTGATCCTATTACATTTAAAAGTGCTCTTTGTTTTCTGCTTTGAGTTATTCGGAGCATATTTTTATATTCTATATTTGCTATGATAAGGTTTATCTGTAGCAACGTACCGTTACAAGTGTGTGCCTTTGCTGAATTTCCATCCAATTTATTTCCATCCCTGAGCCAGAGACGAAAGGGATGCAGATTAAAAGGAATACTATTCGCATCATCGTGAGAACCTGGAATAGGATATTGTTTTATTCATTTGCGTTGATTTTGAAGTAGATGAAGTTTTGAACTAGTCGGAAAAAAGTTTTAAGTCATTATTATGGACTCTTTTATTTTTATTATTTATTTTCACAGTGGAATTTTCGGGGGAATTAATCTCCATTATCTCATACGGAGCTGACCATAATGGTGAGAACTTATTATCTCTGACTCTGCTTTTCAGTAAGACTTTATCACCACTATTAAATGATTTTTGGACGGAGTTCTTGTCGTATTGCAATTTTGATCTTTCTTTGTTTACCATGGCTATGTCCTTAGTTATTTTGAAGCTATGCTGTAGACGCGCTTTTAACTCGTTTGCATAATTGTCATAATTATAGCAAACGGCTGGAGATGATTTCAGATTGTTTGGAATTTCAGCTGGTAATCCGTATAGGAGTTCGCGTGGAGTATAATTAGTACTCGAATGGGGAGTGGTATTGTAGACAAACATGGCATAAGGAATCCATGTATCCCAGTCTTGAGGATCTTTCGCTACATAAGATCTGAGGTATTCTGCTAAAGTTGTATGACTTCTCTCCAATGCACCATTTGTTTGAGGGTGATATGGAGTAGTTTTGAGCCTTTTGATCTTTAGCAGTTTTGATACCTCGGCGAACATGCCACTTATGAGGTTAGATCCCTGATCTATTAGGATTCTTTCTGGAATGCCGTGTCAACAAACTATTGCTGTCGTGAAGGCTTCCGCTAATGTCTTAGATTCAATGTTGACTATGGGAATAGCCTCAGAGAATTTGGAAAGGTCGTCTTGAAATGTAAGGATGTATTTATTTCAAGAATAGGAAATTGGGAGAGGTCCTACAACATCTAGGTACACTCTTTCAAAAGGTTTTGAGCTTATTCTTGAAATTACCATAGGAATCTTGGGATTTCTGGATACTTTGTTTACTTGACAAAGTTTACATTTCCTTTCATATCTTACAACATCATCTGACATGCCAGGCCAGTAGAATTGTTTTTGAATTCTTTTAATTGTACGGGAGACGCCTTGATGGCCTCCTGTTGGTAGAGAATGGAAATCTTTTAGTACTTGTTCAATATCACTGCTGTTGGATAAATACTTTATGGAATCTTGGTAGAGTTTTATATTTATTTGTTGATTAACGAAGACCTTGGTAAGAATGCTTGTAATAGTTGATAAGTTTTGTGGGTCTAATACCGGAAAAGAGATATTTATCTGATTTAACTGATTTGCTTCCGTGAATGAGCAGATCTCAGTTAAAATCTTTTCAATGTCCGATCTGTCCCTTTGTGATCGGCAGGGTAGATTGACTTTTGAAATAATTACTGTGGAGTCTTTCTTCTTACAGAAGTTCAGTTCGTTTTCCAGAAGTGGAGATTTGTCGGAAAGTTTTAGTTTAGATTTTAACACTCTTTCAAGTTCTGTATCCTGCATTGGCAAGATGCAAAATTTGGGATTTGTGTTTTTAGTTAAAAGTAATGGGAGATTGGTCTCGGTTATTATCACTGAGGAACTGTTTACTTAAATGTGGATTTGGTGTATCTAAATTCGCCTGAGCTTTAGCTTGATTCCTGGTTACCACATTTACATCGGTGTTGGGTTCCGTTGATTTTACGGAATTTTCTGGGATAGCCCTACTGAGAGCGTCTGCATTTGTGTTGAGCTTTCCAGGTTTATGGACTATTTTATAGTCGTATTCGTATTCTCCAACTCATTAGCCTTGAGGAATGATCCTTTAGATTCATTAGCCATACTAATGGTTTATGGTCAGTTATGATGGTAAACTGTCTACCATAAACGTATGGCCTGAATTGCTCAACTGCGAAAACAATTGCCAAAAGCTCTTTTTCGATTGTTGAGTAACGAGTGTCGGCACCATTGAGAACTCGACTCACATAGGCGATTGGATGATCTCCTTGATCATCTACTTGGGAAAGAACTGCTCCGGTGGCGTAGTCGCTGGCATCGGAGGTGACAAAAAATTCTTTGTTGAAATCCGGATAGGATAAAATTGGTGCTGATATTAATTTTTTTCTTAATTCGCAAAATGCTTCATCGCAAATTGCATCGAACTTGAAAGGTGTGTCCTTCTTCAGAAGGTTAGTAAGGGGTTTCGCGATTTTAGAAAAGTTGGGAATAACGCGGCGATAATAGCCGACGAAACCAAGGAAGGCTTTGATATCTTTTTCCTTCTTGGGTCTGGGATGAGATTGAACTGATTTAATTTTTGCCGGGTCTGGCTTCACTCCATTTTCAGTAATGATGTGCCCTAGATACATTATTTCCTTTCTTAGGAAATGGCACTTATCGGGTTGTAATTTTAAATAGAAATCCCGAAGGCGGCTAAATATATTTACGAGCCTAATATTATTGTCTTTAAGATTGTATCCATGGACTACAATATCGTCCATGTATACGAAACAATAAATGCCTTGGAGTCCGGAAAGGACATTATTCATGGCACATTGGAAGGTTACGGGTGCACCTTTTAATCCAAATGGCATACGGTTAAACTCGTAATGACCATAAGGAGTGCTAAACGCAGCTTTTGCTCTATCCTTCCCGTCCATGCGAATTTGGTGGAATCCGCTGGCGAGGTCTAGCGTTGTGAAATATTTGGACTTACCCAATTGATCTAATATGTCTGTAATATTAGGTAATGGAAAAGCGTCGCCGATAGTAATGTCATTTACTCGGCGGAAATCTACAACGACTCGCCATTTTTTGTTCCCTTGCTCATCTGGTATTTTGGGGACTAGAAGTTGGGGAGAATTCCACGGACTATTTGAAGGGCTTATTATCTCCGAATCCAACATTTCATTTATTTGCCGAGTAATTTCTCTCCGGCTTGTTTCTGGAAGTCTGTACGGTTTAGTGTATATGTGAAGTTTATTTGGGACTGTTTCGATTTTGCGGTCGGTTGCATTTGTAAACGTTAGGAAATCCCCTTCTAAGTAGAAGAGATCGTTGAAATCCTTACAAATTTTCCGAATACTCTCGGCTTCTTCCAAATTACAGTGATCCAATTTAATCAGGGTGTGCAGTTTTTTTATTCTGCCCCTAATTGGATCTCTGTTGGAGTCCGTAGAGATGCAATCGAAGTCGTTAAGGTCATGGCATTCTGGATTCATGTCATGAATTGCCAGTTCGACGTCCTGCTCATTCGTGTTAAGAACTAGGACTTTTGCCATTCCTTCTGATGGGTTGACTATGGTATTACTTATAAACAACCCTGGCTTTACCTCTTTTTTAAAATATACTGATTCCGTAGTTGACAAAGTTGGAATTTAAATTATGGATTCAGAGCGTGTGGGAATTATAATAACTTTATTATGTATTTTGTCCGATTTATTTCGGTCTTCATTGGGTTGGATAATATATTCCGTTTTTTGTAGGATATTTGTGATGGGGTACTTTTCACGTTTGGTATTTTAATTACGTGAAGTACTGGGTAACTTGCTCTTATTAGCACTTACATTGTTTGTTTCAGACTTCTTGTCGTGGTTATCATATCTAGGATATGTATTTGGATAATCTGAGCGATATTGCTCTATGGGATAGGATGAATGACATTGTTCATCTCTAAGGAAATGTAATTGTTTTTATAATTGATACGAGCGTTGTATCTGGACAAGAAGTCGTGGCCAATTAGGCCGTCATATGCCAAGGCTGAGTTTTCTCCTGCTATTTGGAAGGGATGTTCTATTATAAATTCTTCGTTTGATATAATTGCCATTTTTGCCAATATTAATCCTTCTGTAGTTTTAGATTCCGTAAATAAAGTATTTATCTTGCAGATTGCATCTTTATAGTAAGTGCTACCTGCTTTCAGTGTATTGAACTTGATTAGGCTGATTTCCGCTCCTGTGTCTACAAGGAACTTTGTTTCTTTATTTGAGCATACATGGTAGATATGGTAATGGATTTGGCGCTGATAGTAATTAGTACTTTCAGCGTTATGTGATCATTTAATAAATGTGTATTATCTAATTTGGGTTGGTGTGTATGTCGGCTTTTGTTTGAATATGCGAGGGGCTGCCGACTAATTCCTCCCGCCTTGTACTGATCTTTCGATTTTTTCTTCGAATGTTTCGAGAAGTATTTGCTTCAAAGCTGACCACCTGCTTGGATTATTGTACTTAAGTACATTGTAGGCATCCCCAAAGAGTTTACTTTTAATTATTGAAAAGAAGATTGTTGGGTCAGTATTGGGGTAGAGTCTATTAATATCATCACAACATGACACGAATTTGTGGAGGTCTTTTGGATCACCGTTAAAATTAGGTATTAACGACTTAATTTCTGATAGGGAAATATGTCAACTTTTAATTTCTGTGCTTTCATTGTGGAAGTGTGATGAGTTATTTCGGGTGTCATGTTGGTAATTAAGGAAGCGGGTATCTAGCTGTTCTTGGATTGTAATTACAGCTTCTTCGTATTCTGCTTCTGTTTTATAGAAAACATCTTCGGAGAAATATTTGTTTTCTAAATCTTGTGACGTAGATTGTGTTTGGAATGTGTTGTTGAGCTCCTCGATTTCTGCCCAATGTTTATTCAGAATATTTAGTTTTTGTTCTAAATATGTTCTGCTTGCTGTAGGTAGGATATCTGGGTTCAATGACTGTATCACTCGAGTAATTGATTTAATTTTGGCATTCAGACTTCTGAAAATACTATCATTTTGTGAACTATCTGATTCCTTATTAGCTTCTGTAACTTGTGTGTTGAATTGAATTCTCCACGAAGCTCTGGGTGATGGAATATGAAAGGGGTGTTGCTGAGCTGTAACACTTTCTGAGATTGATTTCAATCTTTCGGAAAGTGTTGCTTTCGCCAACCTGTACCAGTCTTCAGTTTTGTCTGAGCACGATTCTTTGAAATAATCGTGATCGGTCGTGAAGTCTTTATGCTGAAGTATTTGTTCTTCTGTTTTCTCGAAGGTGCTCCATATTTCTTCGAGTTGTTGTAATTTACCAGTCACAAAAGTATTGGTACGCTTCACTTTACCGGCTTGGTGATATGCCCCTAGTCTTAGCCTAATTTCCTTGTTTTTTCCTACTTGAGATGAGCATAGCTCATCGAAAGAAACGGTTTCTTCAGTCATGTTCAATTGATTTATATTTTGTTTGGGAATTAAGTAATTATTTATGGAAGAAATGGTAATTTTTTTTTTAGTTTAAGTTTTCCCAACAACAATAAACAGGTAGCAAGTTGGTTATGCGGAGATAATTATGTTTAAGTAAATTTTGCAATAGTTGAGAAAAACACAGCGATAGGAATGTGAAGAAAAGGGAAAAGTAAAAAAAAATAGTTTTATATTTATTTAGTAAAAAAAGTCTTATGATTTTTGGTTCCGTCTGTCATGTCTTTAGATACGTGATAGGTGTGATAAATTGGGTCTAAATTTGTCAAATTTTCAAAATATATATGTATATATTGTGGTAAACTAGTATGAAACAGGCCGGCTAGGGAGCCAAAAAGATTTAAATAATTTGTTAGGACACGCAAATTCAAGGAAAGGAAGAAAGTTGTTTATTAATATTTCTTTAAAAAAAAAAAAATTTGGGATTTTTTTTTTTTTTTTTAATAGGAAAAACAAAGCGATATGATGGTTAACTAAGATTTATGAAATTCGTGAATAGGAGAAATTAAAAATAAATTTTTTTTTATTTTTTTTTTGGAATTAATTAAAATGAAAGATTCAGAATTGTATCATCGTTTACATTTTAGGCATGTGCTGCAAAATTCGTTTTCTCCAACCAAAATATTTCTCCTGATAGACTTATGAAGCTCTATTGCAGTTGATCGATTATTGGTTTTTCTGAAGTCCTCTGGCCAGCAAGTTCACAAGGTCTTACCGCAGAGGTCGCCTCCTGGAGTAGCGTACTTCACACACACACACAAACAAAAAGCAAGCAAAAAAACACAAACTTCAGGAAATATTAAATAATGATATCCACAATATTTTTAAAGAAAATGCTCATGCTTAATAAAAAAAAATATAAAAGTTTCAAATATTATGCATTTAATAAAAGAGAAAACGAAAGCAATGAAATCTCTGTTCCAAGCTCACATATATCTACATATATGTAAGAAAAAAACTTTTTCCATTTAATATAAAATTCTTCTGTAGAATTTCAGTATTTCAAGCGGGCTGCAGATATTTATTTTTGTTAATTCTTACTGGCAAACCTGTTAAAGCGTAGTGAAATGAAAGCAGTTTAATTAGTATTGTCTTACGAAGTCGCGATTAAAAATAGTACCTACTCCAGCCTTCAGAATAATTTACCTAAAATTTTTAATTAAAAAAAATAAATTTGGAGAAACACTTTACTAGTTCTGTGATTGGCAAGAAAACACCGATAACATGTGCCGTATTGTCGTATCACACAGAAAAGAAAACGAAATTTAAATAAATGTACATATGTATATAAAAAAAAATGTTTGCCTTTTTTTCTTTTCTTTTGAACTTCAAATAGAAAGTCTTTTAACTACCTTAACTTTATACACTTTGGCTAACGTTTTGGCTTTTGATTGCTTGAGGACGAATATGATAGTGCTGGGAGTGTGTGATTAAATTGTCTGCGTCGAAGGTCCTGGTCGAAGTCTTCTCGTTGTCTTCCTTCTCTGGATTTCTGAACCGTCTTGTTGAGGCAGGGATGAAGCCTCGCAAGGGTCCCACGTTGAGCGCTCTGGCGCTTAAGCTTTCATTACCTCCTCTAAGTACTTTAAAGTACCCGGGCTTATTTTTTTTTTTATTATAAAACTTTCTATTATTATTATTTGTTTATATTTCTTTTATTTTTAGGCACTGATTATTTTGGTACGAAATACCGCTGCCACCAATTGTTGTGATTGAGTGCCGTGCTCGGAGAGGAGAGCACTCAACCTTGTTAATGTTAATAAATTCGGGTTTTAAGTCACAAAGTAAACTCTCTCTGTTTTTAAAATTTATTATTTTAATTTTATATTTCTTTACACTTTTTGTCGGTTTGGATTTTACAATTTCTACTTTTAATAATTTGGGTTTCGCAACACAATAATAACACATTTTTTTTTTGTAATTCGGAGTATCTTTTTTTATAACATCGACTTTTAAAAATTTGGGTTTCGCAACACCCTTTAATAACACAATTTTTGTAATTCAGAATATCTTTTTATAGCTTCGACTTTTAAAAATTTAATTTTTGTAAATCAGAATATCTTTTTATAGATTCGACTTTTATTAATTTTCTTATGCGCGAGTCCCTCGGACTTTTGTGGTCTGCGACTTTGGGAAGAACTCCGCGAGGATCGGGCTTGATGGCCCCAGGTACCCACGATCGCTTCAAAAGCTCTTTTTTTATTTGTATTGTTTTCTCACGACGTTGAAAAAACGTACGTGAGACAAATGCAAAAAGTTCTGATGCGAGCTATATGCATCAATGAAAACTGTAAACCGATCTGCACTTGTGCGCCCGTGTTGAGATATTAATTTTAAGAGGGCGAGAATAATTTTGATAATTGTCTGTCTTTGTACATACAATTAGATTGGATTAAGTAGGTAATGTACGTACGTACATAGTACATACGGAAAAAAAGTAAGAAGACACTGTATGTAGGTAAGTGTGCATACCGTGTGAGTGGAATGTGTGTCTGATAACAAAATGCAATTTATGCTAAACTGCATTTTGTTATAATATGGGAATGCATTTTAAATTTTGAATGAGATTTAAAAATAAAATAAGTAAAAAACGAGTTTTCAAACAAAGCTGAGGCCAAGCCGCATGAAAAAGTAGAAAATAAACGTTTTTTCACACACAGAGGTGGACTCAGATTTTTTGATTGGGACATTTCTCTTGAATATTCTATCTCTTCATGAATCAAATCTCTTATTACCTCTGATTGATCATACTGGAATATATCGGTGATTGTCAGCGAATATTATTCAATTGGCACGCCACATGAATCTGTGTGCCAAATTTCAGCTCGCTGTGATGACGAAAAGTGGGTCTACGAGAGTGTCGAAAGTAGTAAAGAAATAGACAAATTCGTGTACGAGTTAAAGGGAATGGTTGGCCTCAAAAAAATGAAATAATTTTTCATTTTCAGGGTCAATTAATGGTACATCAATATATCGTATTGGACGATATATTGATGTATCGGTATTATGGTTGTGATTCGGGGCATTGGGCACCTGAGTCACAACATAAGTAAATCGCCAGAAGGCAAACTAGTGTATGACTAATTTAAACGCTAAAGGGCAAACTTAAAAATAGTATTATTTTAAATGCCAGAAAGCAAATTTATAAAGTCTTAATTTAAACGCCAGAGGGCAAAGCTGTTAAATAATATTTTAAAACGTTTGCTATTACAATTAAAAAAAAAATATAAAAAATATTTTAAAGAATTTAAAATAAAGAATAAAATTTTAAAACAAAAATTATTATAATTTTATCAATTTTTATCCTACCAAGAATTTAGGATACATATAGATGTATATATATATATATTTATATATTACATATATATTTATATTTAAATAAAGAACTGTTGAACTGCAACATATTCATTTTGTTGCCACATCAATCAAACCAAGCCACATAACCAGTTCAATTGGCAATCTACCAACAGTTCAATTGGTGACCCCGAACAACTGGACAAATCGTTGACCCCGAACAATAGGACAACACGTTGACCCAGAACAACAGGTCAACCCATTGACCTCGAACAACATGACAACCCGTCGATTCAACGATTCTAATATTCTAGTTAAGGTATCCCCCCACCAGTGGTAAGGTACCTCTTTCTAGAATAATAGAATAATTAAAGACGAAAAGAACTTAAAGAAGACCTCAAGAAAATTCTAAAAAATTTCAACCAGAAGAAAGAATAAAAAATCAATTAAAGAACAAAGAAGATTAAAGATTAAAGAAGAAAGAATAAAGAATCAATTAAAGAAGAAAGAAGATTAAATATAGAAGAAAGAACAATTCATATCTGTCAACTACAGAACAAGTAGAAAAGAACATAGTAAGTTTAAATTTAGACTTACATAAATCAAATTTTGTAAGTTCCTAGTTTTAGCTGATGGGATATTTTAAAAATATTTTTTTTCTTCCTATATTACATTTAATATTTTTGATTTCTGTGAAAATAATTGTACACAAAGACACAATTACAACATAGTAAAACATAACAAAAGTACAAGTTTGGTACAAAATATATCGGTGTTTAAAGTTTATACGTTTCAGAGTGTTTTTGGTCCCATGAAATAAAAATATTTTTCATCTTAGTATCGCGAATGATATTGTGAATTAGTGAAATTTTCTTTTTCATAAGATATTTATATTTTTTTTTGGTCTAAAGCTATAGTCCAAAATTGCCAGGAGACGAATTAAATACTCAACAACAGAGTTATGTCGCAGCAGCTTCTGTCAAGCTACCAACCTTTTGGACACCATGTCCAGAAGCTTGGTTTATACGAGCAGAAGCTGAATTCCAAGATAAAGGAATTAGAACTGACGAAAAGAAATACGGCCATATAGTGCACGCCCTTCCGCTGGAGACGATTATGAACGTTTTGGATATTCTTCAAGTACCCCCAACTACAGATAAATACGAGAATCTTAAAAAAACTCTGATTCAAAGATTCAGCGATTCAGAGGAGAAAAAATTAGAACAACTTCTATGTCCCTCAGAAAAAGGAGATAAAAGACGTTCAGAATTCTACAGGTTTATGAAAACGCTTGCTGGTACTTCCACAACATTTGGAGCAGAATTAATTAAGAAACTATGGATGAGAAAACTTCCTGCAAACATAAACATAGCATTGGTTGCTTCAAGCAAAAAAAAAATATAGAAGATTTATTGGAACTTGCAGATAAAATATTTGACGTTACAAAGTTACAATATGTTTCATCAATAAATAAAACTTTCGATTTACCATTACCCCAACAAAACTTTTCAGCAATAAATAACGATGTACAATTATTAAATAAAATAACAATTTTAGAAAACAAATTACAGAATTTAGAAAATTTATTTCGCAATTTTACAATGAGTAATAATAATCATAACAACAATTTTTCTAAAAATGATTTCAGATACAGATCAGGAAGTCGTTCACAAAGTAATTCAAAATTTGATAACAATAAACAACTTTGTTGGTACCACTTTAAGTTGGGAGAAAAAGCTACCAAATGCATTTCTCCATGCGCTTTCATTAACAAATTTAATCCAAACAAGTGAAAAAGCTAGAATTGGTCTAAGACCAATTCTTATGATACCCTAGATGAATGCACGTATGAAATTTCTTATGGTCACCCATTTGAGCAATTTTGATTTTTTGCATTGGTTTCTCGCATATATTTTGAGAACGGCTCTTCGGACAGAAAAAATAATTATAACCAATTTTGTAGGATTTCTTATTCTGAAGAAGTTTTTAGTACAATAAAAAGGTCTAGAACTGATCGTTTTCAAAGTATATGTAAAAAACCAAAATTATTATATGGCAACACCAAGAAGGGGTTGCCCGATTTAGCCCATTTTTGAACTTTTTTTTGATATTACTATGAAAACACAGTGTACCAAATTTCAGCTTTCTATATCGACGTGTTCTCAGGTAGTGTCCAAATATATCGTGGAAAACGAAATTTTGTATGGCAACCCCACGAAGGAGTTGCCTGATTTGTCTCATTTTCGAACTTAATTTCACTTTTTTTTTTTAATGTCCGTGTACAAAATTTCAGCTTTCTAGGTGAACGCGTTCTGGAGTTATCGTGCGCACAGACAGACGGACGGACGGACGGACGGACGGACATGCAAAAATCAAAATAACTTTTAATATTATGCGTTGGTGTCCAATTCATTTTGCTCTACCATCATTATTTCGAGGTGTTACAAACGGAATGACAAACTTAGTACACCCCTATAGATTTCATCTAGGGTCCAGTATGTCCCCTCAGCGTCCAGTATGTCAAATAATATCATTTCAAAAAGACTTTTTCTTTTATACAGAGAAAATAAATTCAAATTTTAAATTGACACTGGGGTGGACCATTCAGTTTTACCTCACGCTTATTTTAGTAAATTCAAAAATAACCCAAATCTAATTTTAACAGCAGCAAACGGTTCAACAATTAATACATATGGCGCAAAATTGTTGAAAGTAGATTTCGGATTAAGACGAGATCTAACGTATTATAGCGGGAGTAAATAAACCCATTATTGGGGCAGACTTTCTCGAAAAATTCAATTTATTAGATTATATTAAAAATAAAAAAATAATTGATGGAAACACGTCAATCGTTGTAAATGGAATTACGATAAACTCAAATACCCCTTCACCACGTCATTATGTTTTCGATAATGAATACTGCAAAATTTTACAAAAATTTCCATCATTAACTCAAGCACCTTTTAACGATGCTCCTGTACGTCATAATATAGTACATCACATTTCTACAAAAAGACAACTTCCTTTCTCGAGAACAAGAAGACTCGATATACAAAAATTAAAAATTGCAAAATTAGAGTTCGAGCATATGGTTAAATTAGGTTTATGTCGCCCTTCTTCAACACAAGTTTCTTCTCCATTACATATAGTACCGAAGAAAGATTCAACAGATTGGCGACCTTGCGGGGATTACAGACGCTTAAATACAAATACTACACCCGATAGATACCCGATCGTACATTCAAAATTTTTCACTGAATTTAAATGGTTCTTCAATTTTCTTAAAAATTGATTTAGTAGGGGCATATCACCACATTCCAGTAGCCCCTGATGACATTTTCAAAATAGCCATTACTACACCTTTCGGTTTATTCCAATTCACTAGAATGCCTTTTGGTCTCAGAAACGCAGCACAGACATTCCAGTAAGTAAAAATAAAAAGGAGCATGAATCACACTTAGAGAAAGTTTTTACACGGTTAGCAGACTTCGGTATAAACATCAATCCCGCAAAATGCATTTTTAGATTAAACTCTTTAGATTTTTTGAGCCATAAAATCACTAAAAAAGGAATTCTCCCATCTAAGAATAGAATTAAAATAATTCAAGATTTTCCTTCTCCTATTTCAATAAGATAAATTCAGCAATTCATAGGAATGGTAAACTACTACCATAGATTCATTCCATATCTATCTGAATTGTTAAATCCAATATATATAAATTTAAAAAAATTACTAAAAAAACCCAAAAATAATAAAAATTTTAATTGGCCAGAACATTGCGAAACCAATTTTAAAAAAATTAAGCAAGCTCTTCCACACCTTTAGTATACCCACTAGAAAACGTCAAGTTTATTTTAACAGTCGACGCGTCAGACGTAGCAACAGGGGAGTTTTAGAACATGTAAGTTACAAATTTGAAACCGAATTAAATTATTTTTGCCCGCCAATGGGTTATATAATTAAAACTTGATCTTAAGTTCAAGTAACCACACCACTGGGGCATGCCAACAAGCTGCCATAGTCACAGCTGCATGATCAGCACGCCAGCACATGTACTAGTCAAGTACAAGAAAAGCTTTTCAAAAGAGCTTGCAAGCTCTTTTATACTTACACCAGTAGAAGCATCAGGCACTCAGCTACTGAGAAGCTCTGACACCCGGCTATATAAAGCGCGCCATTTACCCACAGAAATCAGTCTGGCCAGCGAGATCGACGAGTTAGGTGATAAGACATTTTACTGGGTGACTAGTGGAGCGCGAAATTCCGACACTAGTAAACACTTGCACGCCGTGTGAATAATCCCCGTGCATTTCCTTAACATCCGTCCTCATCCGTTGTGTTAAGGTTAGCGTGGACTACCCCGCCTTAACATTTCCCTGGTACGTCGTGCGATTTTTCCCCGTACCATCCGTCCTCATCCGTGGTGTTAAGGTTAGCGTGCACCATCCCGCCTTAACATTTCCTTGGTACGTCGTGTGATTTTCCCCGTACCATCCGTCCTCATCCGTTGTATTAAGGTTAGAGTGAACCATCCCGCCTTAACATTTCCTTGGTACGTCGTGGGATTTTTGCCCGTACCATCCGTCCTCATCCGTTGTGTTAAGGTTAGCGTGAACCATCCCGCCTTAACATTTCCTTGCTACGTCGTGTGATTCTCCCCGTACCATCCGTCCTCATCCGTTGTGTTAAGGTTAGTGCGAACCATCCCGCCTTAACATTTCCTTGGTATGTCGGTTGATTTTTCCCCTTACCATCCGTCCTCATCCATTGTCTTAAGGTTAGCGTGAACCATCCCGCCTTAACATTTCCTTGGTACGTCGTGCGATTTTTCTCCGTACCATCCGTCCTCATCCGTTGTGTTAAGGTTAGCGTGAACCATCCCGCCTTAACATTTCTTTGGTACGTCGTGTGATTTTCCCCGTACCATGCGTCCTCATCCGTTGCGTTAAGGTTAGCGTGAACCATCCCGCCTTAACATTTCCTTGGTACGTCGTGTGATTTTTCCCCGTACCATCCATCCTCATCCGTTGTGTTAAGGTTAGCGTGAACCATCCCGCCTTAACATTTCCTTGGTACGTCGTGTGATTTTCCCCGTACCATCCGTCCTCATCCGTTGTGTTAAGGTTAGCTTGAACCATCCCGCTTTAACACTTAATTGGTACGCCGTGTGATTATTCCCCGTACCATCTGTCCTCATCAAATATTCTCTTGATACGTCACCGTCTCCCTCTCAGATTATTATATTGCTGAATTCAGAATTATTAGCATAGTGGTAAGCCATGTGAAGTTCCCCTTACCACTACCTAGTTTTCAGTATAGGATACATAGATCTATAATATATACTGAATTTGTAAGAAGCAGTCTCTTTAGTATTAAGTTCAGAATTATTAGCATAGTGGTAAGCCGTGTGAAGTTCCCCTTACCACTACATAGTCCCTAGTATATGTGATAAATAGAACAAGATTAAGTTAGCTGTGTAACTGGTAGGCTATTTTTTCTAAATGAAGAAATATTTTATTTATATTGTAACTGAAGGAGTTTCATTTTTAAGAAACCCTGGTACGACGAGCTATCCGCAGCCATCCCACCGAAACTCCGTTACAAAATTGGCGCCCGAGCAGGGACCTGCGAGATAGCCCCGACTTGCCACACAGACATTTTTTTTCGAGTGTAAGCACTCCCTGTGTAGACTAACTATCTTAACTAAAGGTAAATTAGAGTAGGATAGCTCTATTTAGAGTTACCTGCGAGATAGCCCCGTCATGTCACATAGACAGTTTTTCAAGTACTAGCACTCACCGTGTATACTCGTTAGATTTGTTAGTGTTAGAACATAGTAGGATAGGTATACCAAAAGAGACGATCATAGCGTAAATAGGTTAGCACGCACCGTGTAAATCTTTAGATTTGTTAGTATTAGAATAGAATAGGATATTTAGATTGACAGTGGCTCAATAAAAGTAGTTATAGAATATAATAGAATAGTGGTAGTAAAATGCCTGTCTCAGATCTCACCGCGACGACAGTATATTCACTCCGGAAGGAGGAACTGATCCAAGAGCTAGAAGCTCGTGACTTAGATATCCAAGGTACCATAGATGAGCTGAGGAAGCGGCTCAGCGAATTTATTAAAGAGAAACGGACATTTCAGTCCTCCCAAGAGCTGAACATAATTCCTCCTCATTCTGTAACAGGGACAGCAAATGCAGAAACCCAATCTCAGACCATGTCAAAAGAGTCCCGAACGAATTTCAGTACTCAAACTGACTACGATATGAGCACTCAGCATCATGCTGACCTGCTCAAACACACACCTACTGATAAAGAAGTCCGTCTTCCGATGCTGACATTATGGACAAAGTCCATAAGCGGGCAGTGAAATTTGACCAAGGTCAAGACCCCCTCGCCTTCCTCGAACGAATTGAGGAATTCGCCGACAGTTACGAGATACCGATAAACCGACTATTCAAAACGGTCCCAGAGTTACTAACTAAGAATGCCTTAGCTTGGTATAGAAGCAACCGAGAGAGATGGTCAGGTTGGACAGAATTTGTCAAAGAATTTAAAGCATTCTTCCTCCCACCCCATTTTCACGACCGATTAGCCGAGAATGTTCGTAGCCGGACACAAAAACCTGGAGAAAAGGCGAAAGATTTCATTATCGCCATAAAATCGCTAATGCGATTGCAGACTGATCTATCACCAAACCAAAAGTTAGAGAATCTACGAAAATCTACGACCCGAGTACAAGTTGTACATCCGCCGAAGAGATTTTTCTGATCTAATAGAACTCTGTCAGCTCACCGAAGAGTTCGAACAGATCAAACTAGAGGAGCAGAAAGCCCAAAAATCCACCACTAGCCGCACAATACCAGCACACGCGTCTTATCAATTAGGCAAGCATACTCTCGAGAAGAGTGTTGCTGGCGATGTGGCGAGAGAGGGCACCGCTCTCGGGAAAGTCGCAATTCCGGCCGATTATTCCGCTCACGTTGCGGCCGAGAAAATATTATGTCTCGAGACTGTACGTGTCCAAAAGAGGCCAGGCAGAAGGTCAGGAAACACCGCAGGGGTACCAGTAACAACAGGGAATCGGGCACCCCAGCAAAATTACTAGAGACCGCAAACACCAGCTCAAAAGCTACTAGCAACAGTAGCGAATCACGATACTTTCTCAACGTCGAGATTTTAGGAAGACCTCTATTCGCTCTAATAGACACCGGCTCAGGGAAATCTTTTATAGGAGATGAACTGAGGAGCATAATAGCGAGTCTCAGAATCCCCAGCCATACATGCAACTTTAAAACCTCCGTTGCGAATGGTTCTGAAGTGCCGATCACTACCGGCTATGAGCTAGACATCCGCTTGAGAGAAAACGTCACGCCACATTTGTTCTACTACATACCCGGTCTACATGAAGTCGTTATTCTAAGCATAGATCTACTACAAAAATACGACATTAGACTACAACTCCTGGGAAAAGAAATACATCCAAATGAGGAGAACCTCAGTTATGGTGCCGAGAGCAGTAGTCTAGCCATAGATAACCCCAAAGAATTACCGTCAGAAGATAAACAACTTGTCTCTGAGGCTCTCCCCGAACAGCTATCCCGATTTGAATGTGTTACGAAATTAACACAGATAACCGAACACCGAATCCCTACGAAACCCGACCGTCCGATAAACGAAAAAAAATTTCAAAAACTCCGAGAGACTTTTGAACTTGTTAGGATTAATTTAAGGAAAGCGTTTACAAAACAAAGACATAATTATAACCTGAGACGGAGACCCTGGTGTCCCAACCATGGAGACTTTGTCTTGCGGAGAGAGCAACGACGCTCTTCTGTCATAAAACACGACTCCGCTAAGCTAGGAGCTAAATACGAAGGCCCTTTTACCGTTACAAAAATTATCTCTCCTGTAATTGCCGATTTCACCGACGAGCGAGGCCGTATGACCAGAAAAGTACACGTTTAAGACCTGAAAGCGTATTACCACCGAGGCGACCCAGTTCAGCCAGTGTTTAAAAGGCTGAGCACTGCAAAGTGAGAAGTCATTACAAGTACAACCGTTTCCGAGATCAGTCAACCCGCAATCAGTACCATGTGTGATCTTACGAACAGAGCCAGGAGCGACCCCACTGCTAGGAAGCCGACTCGACCTGCGAAGATGACATCAATAGCAGCTATCAGGACGCTGACACTATGCCAATCAACCGCCACAAAGAAGAAAAAGCCAGAAATCGATGCCATCCTTGGAGATATTACCAAAGAAGACCGATGCCAAAAAGCTTTCAGCCGAAGCCCATTATCGTGCTCAACAGAGAAGATGCTCCAGTTCCCCCGTCAAGCTGAGCAATAAGGACGAAGACAATAAAGACCGTGCCGTTCCTACCAGCTTCCCGCACCGAAAGAATACCGCTAGTAAAAAGAAGATGCATAATTCAGAACAACAAGCAAACCCGTACGCTGAAACAGCTCGCAACCAAAATGAAGAAGACGCACCCGAAGAACACCCTCACATCAACTATGAGCTCAGCGATTCCAAGGAGACAGAAGAGTGGTGGCGAGACGAAGTCACCCCACATAAGACTCAAGCCACAGAAATAAACCCTATCCCAGCCGGGAATAGTTTTCGCAGCCGCCCGCCGCCGACTCCAGATCCGTCCGGGCCCGACGTCTAGCGGTCGGGAAATGGATCCTCCGATTGCGAGGACTTGTACGAGTCGCCTAAATCAAGATACCCAGAACCAGAGTCCAGCCATGAAGTATCCGATTTAATTAAGTAATTTGTTGTAAGTTTTATGTTCTTGATTTATTAAATTTAGTATTAATGTAGGCATACGCAGAATCTTATAGTGTAGAATTTACATTTATTTTGTTTAATCGTTCCAATTTTGAATTAATATTGAAGTGTTAGGGTCGACGCATTGTGATATTTCTGAAAGTGTTAGATGTATCTTTACCTATTTGAATTGTCGAATCCACGCTGAACTCCCGAGTCTGCCAGACTGAATTTCTCAGAGGGATGATTTCTTAGTTTTTGTAAATAAAGTCCGACAGGAAAAGATCTTTCTACTCATCGTTATCCGCCCTGCTGTTAATGGTATAGAATCTCTGATTCTTTTCACTTTGAAGAAAGAGGGGATGTAACGAAGTTACAAATTTGAAACCGAATTAAATTATTTTTGCCCTCCACTGTGTTATTTAATTAAAACTTGAACTTAAGTTCAAGTAACCATGCCACTGGGGCATGCCAACAAGCTGCCTAGTCACAGCTGCATGATCAGCACGCCAGCACATGTACTAGTCAAGTACAAGAAAAGCTTTTCAAAAGAACTTGCAAGCTCTTTTATTCTTACGCCAGTAGAAGCATCAGGCACTCAGTCTGGTCAGCGAGCTCGACGAGTTAGGTGATCAGACATTTTACTGGGTTACTAGTGGAGCGCGAAATTCCCACACTAGTAAACACTTGCACGCCGTGTGAATAATCCCCGTGCATTTTCTTAACATCCGTCCTCATCCGTTGTGTTAAGGTTAGCGTGAACCATCCCGCCCTAACATTTCCTTGGTACGTCGTGTGATTTTCCCCGTACCATCCGTCCTCATCCGTTGTGTTAAGGTTAGCGTGAACCATCCCGCCTTAACATTTCCTTGGTACGTCGTGTGATTTTCCCCGTACCATCCGTACTCATCCGTTATGTTAAGGTTAGCGTGAACTATCCCACCTTAACATTTCCTTGCTACGTCGTGTGATTTTTCCCCGTACCATCTGTCCTCATCCGTTGTGTTAAGGTTAGCGTGAACCATCACGCCTTAACATTTCCTTGGTATGTCGTGTGATTTTCCCCGTACCATCCGTCCTCATCCGTTGTGTTAAGGTTATCGTGAACCATCCCGCCTTAACACTTAATACAGACAATACACGATTCCCTCTTGAAATAACGACGGATCATGGTGCTCAAATCGAATCAAAATTATATGATGAATTTTCAAAATTATTAGGAGCACACAGAATCCGTTCTGCACCTTATCATCCACAATCCAATGGAATGATAGAGCTTTTCCATAGGCAACTGAAAGCATCATTAAGAACAAAAATGACTCATAATAACTGGGTTTTGCAAATACCAGCGATTCTTTTAGGTTTTAGAACCACGATAAAAGAGGATCTCAATTGCTGTCCAGCTGATTTAGTGTATGGGCAACCACTGCGCATCCCAGGAGAATTCTTTATAGATACTCCAAAACCAACATTGGATCCATCAAATTTTATTAATAAACTGAGAAACCACATTCAAAAATTTGTACCAACTAGTACTAGAAAACAAAATAACAGGATATTTGTACCTAAAGATCTAAAAGATTGTAAATTCGTTTTCGTGAGGATAGATCGTTCAAAACCATCATTAAGTAACCCATACGAGGGACCTTTTAAGGTTATTAAAAGAAATGACAAAACGTTTCTGGTCGACTCCAACGGAGGAGAGACCACAATTTCTATCGATCGTCTAAAACCGGCTTTTGTGGACGAAAGTCTCGTTCAATTTGTAATTATTTTTTTTTGTACGCTATCACTGAGGGGTTGTTGATGTAGCGGAAGCTACAAAATAATTTTTATTTTTGTTTATAATTAAAAATAGAATAAAATATAATTTTTGTTTGTCAGAGGAATGTTTGCACTGTAAATAAAATATTGTCAGAGTAATATTTGCGCTGACTGTAAAGAAAATAAAAAATTCAAATTTGACGTTTAAAGGAAAACACTTTGAAGAATAAAACTTTGAACACAGATACACACTACTGTATATATTTTGAGAAAATACACATCAAGACTTTTTGGAATGTATTGTTTTCTTAGATCATAAAGCGAAAGGATAGGCTATGAGGAAGAAAAACTTAAGCATTTTTCTTGATGTAGTAGAATCGCATCGATGTATTTTTTTAGTCATGGAAGTCGTAAACTACGATATTTTCTGAGCGGGCACATAATTTAGTGGTTGAAAGTTAATCAAATATTGAACAAGTTTTATAAAATCCTGTCACCGCGATTCGTATCATTTTTTCAGTTTATAATTTTATAATTCTTTTATAACTTATTACATTTTTAAGAGTTTTCCTAGTGCCCCATTTATTTGCTGATAATATTTCTTGTCGTTGCCTTTGCTTGACTGACATCAAACAAGAGCCCCAATGACAATTCAATTGTAAGCAAACAAACCGGCATTGGAAAACGTTAATTTTTGTACCACGGCTGTTTATTTTTATTAATATTTCACTTTTATTTTATTTTAAACACAATAATTAATTAGTAAAGCTATTAAGCTTACTTGAAGAATGGTTTTCCACGACAATAACGCCGCTTGTTTCTGCAGCACAACACAGCGCACTTCACCACCATAATTATAGACTCCGGAGTCTCGATTATAACAAATCTCTTGCACAGAAAAATTATTTCTACCAGTTTTTCAATATCACAAAATTATAAAACACTTTCATTAATGTTTTAACTCACAAATCACTAAAAAAACACCCGACCTAAGAAATGACAAATGAGAAATGTCAGAAATATCGAACTGACAAAAACTAAAAACCCAGCCCTCTTGTCATTTCCCTCCCGTGTCCACAAAAAAATTGCTTATCACACGTACACGAATTTTATACAAGGTAGCCTATCCTTTCGTTTTATGATCTAAGATTGTTTTTAAAAATATAGAAATTGTGTCAAGGATATTTTAGTTTTAAGTGAATCGCCAGAGGGCAAACTTGTGTATTAGTAATTTAAACGCTAGAGGGCAAACTTAAAAATAGTCTTATTTTAAATGCCAGAAAGCAAATTTATAAAGTTTTAAAAGCTAATAAATAATATTTTAAAACGTTTCCTATTTTACTTTAAAAAAATATATAAAAAATATTTTAAAGAATTTAAAATAAAGAATACAATTAAAAAGCCAGGTCGTGTAGTTGTGAAAAGTTAGTGTTTATTCGACAGTTTCCAGAGATATCAATAATATCTCCGAGAACCGTCAGTGTATGGGTGTCAGCTTCAAAACCCCGAGCATTACTGAACACTGAATCTATTAATTTAGGATTAAACCTGATTGGAATCGACGCGAATTGCGTGTACCGTAGAGCATTCCACTTAAGGTGAAATGCTGGCCTGATTCTGCCCCAGGTCTGAATCGTTGAGATTAGATCCTGTGGCCAGTCACGAGGATAAGGTGGTCGAACAGAGAGTAGGTAGTAATACTCCCCTATGTCAATCCCTCCCATTACATTCACCCACAGTTGATAAATCAAGCTGTGTCTCTGGGAAAACACTATTTGGAATGCACGCACTTGGAGACACCTTGATTTCACAACCAAGTTAGTGAGACCTAATCCACCTATCTTGAGTGGCAGACAGAGCGTGATTTCAGCAACCCATCGTCTTCCGCACCAATAGGCGTCTATCGCTTTTGCTTGAAGACGACCTACGAAGCCTTCATCAAACGTGTCAGACTTTAGAAAATGAACGATGGAGGAGGTAATCATATAGTTTATCACGACTGTCCTACCCATCAAGGATAATGGAAACAGTCGACTACAGCTCTAGAGAGTTTCTCAAGAGCGATGTGGCTATTACTTGATTTACTCTCGCGTCCGATATACACATCTAAATACTTCAGGCAAGTATTAGTCCATTGGATGTTCGAGCCACCTGGGCGGAAACCCAAATGCCTCGAGAGCATTCAAGAGATACTCGTGCGAGACGCTATCAAAAGCCTTTTGCTGGTCACGTGAAATCATGGCCATTTGTGTAACTGTCTGTTCATGGTCGGCAAACAAATGCGTGGCTACCGCGATGTTGTAGTAGATACTACGAAAATTTAACAAAATTACTAAAAAAACCCAAATATAATAAAAATTTGAATTAGCCAGAAGATTGCGAAACCAATTTTAAAAATATTAACCAAGCTCTTTCTACACCTACTAGAAAATGCCAAGTTTATTTTAACAGTCGAAGCGTCAGACGTAGCAACAGGGGGAGTTTTAGAACATGTAACGAAGTTTGTTTTGTTTGCCTTTACGCTGGTTGCCGATGGGTTGGCGTATTCGCCGATGTCCAATATTATATGCATGATTATATTAATTACTTACAATGCCGAATATATGGCATGTCGCCTCAATATTCATGAAAGGCAAAGAAATGAAAGTTACCTATGGATCTGGCTGAATGCCTCAATCCTTACTTGATATTTGGCTGGAGTGCCTCAATATCTTTATGGAGAAGATATCTGGCTAAGATGCCTCTATATCTTTAGGATGTAGAGCGCCTGGCTAATTGCCGCTGCGTTCTGAAGAATAACACTTGTACTTTACCAGTCAATGGTCAAAACTTTATTCTTGATTGCTTTCTTAATGCTACTGTTTAGAATTTTCTATTTACCTTGCTGAATTATGTAGTTAACTTAAAAAGAAAAAAAACTGAGTTTGTAATTCTTTGCACTTATTGAAAATTGTTCGTAAAGTCAATTTTTCCAATTCAATTTATAACATACTAAAGTATACAAAAAAAAGGCAAATAAACTTGTTCTGTGCTATGTACATACATAGATACATTGTGATTAGAGATAACACTGCACATTCAATTCTTCTATTGTTGCTAAACTGTACATTGACAAGAATTTCTAGAAGCGATAGGCGACAAGCATTTTTGTGTAATTAGAATTTTTTCATTCTGGTATAAAACCTTGAACTGTTCGAATCAGATATTTTAGTGAATAAACATTTTGTATCCCAAGTGCTGGATTTAAATCTATAATAAATATCTTGTATCCTAAGTGCTGGATTTGTTTTTTAATAAAAGTATTTCGCATCCTAAGTGCTGGATTTGATTCAATAATACACCTTTTGCATCCTAAGTGCTGGATACGGTTTCACAACATCTCACAACAAAGAATATGGTCCTTCACGAGCCGGATAAATTGGATTGAAAAGATAAGTAAATTTACAATTTTCAATTTCCTTCTTCAACATTTCTCTCTTCATTCAACATAAATATAATTTCTGCAATTTTGAGGCAAATTTTATTATTTTTATCGAAGTTTAATTAACATCCCTGAAGAACACTGAAATCATAACGCATGCGTAACACATTTCTTTTGAGTTAATTAAGAAAAAGCTCATTGCATGGTGAACAAATAAAAAACTTTATTGTGTGAAAATTGAAAAGTTATTATGGTGAGTTAATAAGAAATTTTTGACAAAGTGCTCGTAACAATAAAACAATTCAAGCGGAGACTTTCGCGTACCGTTCAGTGCACGAACTACCGCACAAAACGATAAATTACATTGTTTGCATTTATATATTGTTCTCTTCAATTATTCTATTTCTGAAATATTTTGAGTGATTAAATGGTCTAAAAATAAATACATTTTAACAATTTCTCATTAAAAACTTTATTTGAACATTGCATATTGTAATCAAACATTTACTGGGTAAAGCTCGAGTCTCTGAAATATAGTCTGAGTTCAGAACATTTTATCATCACACCCAATAGACATTTTCAAGCAATTAAAGCCTTATATATTATTTTGCCGCTTATAATCATGACGGATACTGCTATTCTCATTCAAAAGGGTGGTCGATTCAAGGGTGTAGTAACTTGCCTAAAGGCTTTTGCTGAGGCAATCCAACCCACCACCACATTAGAAGAAATAACTACTCGTTTCAATAAAATCGAGGAAGCATGGGTCGGGTTTGGAGAAATCGAAGACCATTTGTTATCAACGCCAGGGAAAACTTCTGGGTTAGAAGAATTCGAAGGCAAATATTATGACACAAAGGCTCTTCTTATGCGTGCCATTAAAGACAGAAGTCCTCCTAGAACTGAACAGATCATACCATCCCATCCTGATCTTCATAGCACCTTTAATAATACTGTCTCGACTGAACAACTCAGTGCGACAATCAATTCTATGTTACAAAGTCAACAAAGTTTCTTTGAAAATTTTAATCGTACACGTCAGAGTCAAAGCAGTCAAATGTCTGACGATTTACGCCTTCCTCGCATCAATATCCCAAACTTTTCCGGGGACTATAAACAATGGCCTTCATTTCAAGATTTATTCGAAACAGCTGTGGACAAAAACGAGTCCCTCAATCCATGTCAGAAACTACAATATCTAAAAGGATTGTTAAAAGATGAGGCTGCGGCATTAATAAGGCATTTGGCGATTACTGATAGCAATTATCAGGAAGCGTGGTGTAAATTAAAGGAAAGGTATGACAAGAAACGACATATAACCGTGGCTATGATCAAAACCTTCCTAGAACAAAACACTGTGTCTCAACCTTCTTCAAAACAGTTGCGATCAATGCACGATGCCTTCGATGAGGTCATTCAGGGGTTAAGAGCATTAGGTCCGAATGCTGAAGCCAGAGACCCATGGCTGATCCTAATAGCACTAAATAAATTGGATTCCGAAACGAGGAAATTATGGTCAAGGGATAGTGCTGAAAATGAGTTTCCAACCTTCAACGATTTTCCCAAATTTCTGAATCGGAGATGCGATTCCTTAGAGGCTTGCATATCAATTTCGAAACGAGCTTCCGCTACAAAGATCTTGCACGCTACATCTTCGACTAAAACTCAATCATGCCTCACATGCAAAGGAAGTCACTATCTATATCAATGTCCAGACTTCAAATCCAAGCCTGTTTTTGAACGTATGTCGTTCGTGGTCAGCAACTCACTGTATTTCAATTGCCTGCCACCAAGTCATTTAGTCAAATCCTGTCGTTCAAAGCATCGGTGCTTTCATTGCAAAAGAATTCACCATTCGCTATTGCACGACACAGTGCCTGCAGAAATTTCTCATCAATCAACAGATTTATCCTGTAACAATGCACACAACAACAATCAACATGCTCTTCTTTTCAACCAAAATTCCAATTCTTCAATCAACCCCAACCAAACAACATCAACAAATCAGGCACTGTCATCATTCAACACTAATGTAATTGTGAACGCACACTCGAGCAAACCTCTTCAGACTTTCATAGGCACTTCAACAGCATCATTGCTCCCTACGGCCATAGTTAAAGCACCTGACATTAATGGAAAATTGTGTTCTTGTCGAATCGTCCTTGATTCAGGATCACAAGTCTCATTTATTTCTGAAGCTTGTGTCAAACGCCTCGCTCTGAAGCGAGTCCACTCTCGCTTGAGCATCAGTGGAATATCAGAAACCAATTCCGGTTTTACTAGAGGCAAAATCAAAATACACTTGTTCTCTCGAATCAATCCTTCAGAAGGAATCAACGTTGAAGCTCATATTATGTCACAACGGACAATTTGTCAAACATTCAGAAGCATCTACTAGCTGACCCATATTTTAACAAATCTTCAACGATCGACATAATCCTGGGAGCAGACAAGTTTTTTGCTATCCTTAAGCAAGGCCAGTTCCAAGATCAAGATTACCCAATAGCTCAAAATACCATTTTTGGATGGGTCTTATGTGGTATTGTTCCCACCGGTGATCAGTTAGCTATTAATGCGCATTCAAATGTGCTTCAAGATATAGACAGAAGCCTAAGGCGATTCTGGGATGCCGAAGACCTTTACAGTTCAAGAACCTTTCTTACGGAAGAAGAAACCAACTGCCAAGTACATTTCAAGAAACACACATATCGTGACACTACTGGAAGATTTGTAGTATCACTGCCGTTCAAGGACGAGGCACGTAAGCTGGGATCCTCAGAAGCCAATGCCATTAAGCGACTACATATCATTGAACAACGATTCAAACGAGATGAATCCTACAAAAATCACTACGTTGCCTTTATGGCAGAATACGTGAAATTGGGTCACATGGAACGCATCTCAGACAATGAAATAAGAGCTCCGTCAGAGAAATGCTTTTATTTACCTCATCATGCCGTCTTCAAGGGTCATCCCAATGGAAAAATCAGAGTAGTCTTCGATGGGTCATGCAAAACTGTGTCGGGCAAATCATTAAATGATTGCCTTTTGGTTGGGCCCACAATCCAAAGAGACCAATTCTCAATTCTGATTAATTTCCGTAAGCATCCGGTAGCCATAACTGGGGATATTGAAAAAATGTACCGCCAGATACTAATAAACGCAACTGATAGAAATTATCAAAGAATCGTGTGGACGAAAGATACAGCCGATCTTATACAACACTATCGTTTGACAACGGTTACTTATGGAACTTCTGCAGCTTCATTCTTGGCAACAAGAGCTTTAATGCAAATTGCCGAAAATCATCAAGACAGCTTCCCTACAATCGCTACCGTCATTAAAAATGATTTCTATGTTGACGATCTTCTGACAGGTGCTGGTTCAGTTACAGAAGACCTGGAGCTGCAAACTATGCTTACAAATATTTTACAAAAAAACGGATTCAATCTAACAAAATGGAGATCAAACTGCACTGCACAGACAAACCAGAGTGCATAAAGATATTGGGAATTGAATGGGACCATGTTCAAGACACATTTTTCTTTAATACTTTCCAACTTTCCAATGACCCGCCTACCAAACGACGGATATTATCAGAGCCGTCACGAATTTGCGATCCCTTAGGATGGCTTTCTCCAGTTGTCATATCCATAAAGATATTATTCCAGCAATTATGGGTACAACAACTAGATTGGGATGATCCAATACCACAAAAGACTGTTGAAAAATGGAATGATTTTAAAGCAAACCTCCCAGCCATATCAAAAATTCACATTCCTCATCTAATATGCAAATACAACAACGATATACAATTGCACGGTTTTTGTGATGCTTCCGAGCTAGCATATGGCGAACAAGGTAAAGGTGATTAATTACGTTAACGCCTACCAGGGGAGGACCTTGCCATGCAAGGCACTCTGTCAAGACCGTCCGTACGTGACGAAGAGTCACATCCTGCCCGAGGTGTTCCTGCACAGGCAGCTGGTGGGCATCCCCTGGGGTGCAGCTGGCTACCTGACTGAATACGGCGGATCTAGAGAGGAAAACTCGATAAAACCCGCAAACCCAGGTGTAAACAATCGTGCCTATGGGATGAATGGCCCTGCGTGAGTGTGTCTTATAACGATGGACTCCGGATACCAGGCGACCTCCGGTTTCATCCTTAGCCTTATCTCGGCATGCCGGCTCTGCTGAGATGGACCAACCTTTCCGAGCATACTCGTGGGACCAAAATAGATAAGCCCGTTTTTTCTGAGGGAGGTGCACCTCAAAATGTACCAAAAACCCAATCCGGGGCTCTTAACGAACCCGAAAATTTCCAGGACATTACAAGTCCTTCATCTGACGGCTATGCGATGGATACACTCCCCCTAGACGAGGAGGATCTCCTTAGATCACCAGACCATAGCCAACAGGACAGCGGGAATACTGAAGTTCCCACATCCAAAGAGCGCAAGCCAAAGCTCAGTGGCGCGGCCAAAAAAAGGTTCAAATGGCTTTTAAAACATGGCCACACAGAGGCAGAGGCTAGAAGGATTGCTGCACTTCAGATAGAACAGCGGAATGAGGAGAGTCTTAAAAAACGGACTCGCTCTGACGACTCTTCTCCTAAAGTGGAGCAACCTAGCGCCAAATGCAGCAAGGCAGCAACGGAGAATCCTTCAAAGAAGCAAGTCTCCCAGCCTTTGCGTAAGTAGCCCTCCTATAAAAAGGTTGCAGAGAGCGTTCGGGTGGGTATTCTTCCCGTCGGTTATCCTGAGGTGGCACTCAACATGGATCAATTGAAGTCCGTACAGAGTGCTATCTTGAGAGAGATCGCGGCTAGAAAACAAAGCCCCCTGAAGCCAAGATTCCTGGGCTCCACATTTAGACCAGGGTGGATGGTCATCAACTGCGCCAATCAGGACACCGTGACGTGGCTAAAAGGTGTAGTTGGGGAGCTAAAGCCCTGGAAAGGAGCCAACCTTGTCATGGTCGAGGAAAGTGAAATTCCTCGCCCACAAGTTCTTGTGGGATACTTTCCCAACAGCGCTGAGGACCCTACGGACTTGATTCTCGACTACATCGAGGGTCAGAACGCGGGGTTAAAGGGTGTCAGAGTGGATTGTGTTACGCAAGACACAAAAACCACACGTAACAGAGCTAACCTTCTCCGTGGACCATACGTCCATGGAGGAGCTAAAAAATGCTCATTATACAATTGGGTACAAGTTCGGCTCAGTCCAACTTAGGCCCAAGGGTGGGGCAGTAAAGACTGTGGCGGAGGCTGGGGATGGCCAAGGTCAGATTAAAACTCTGACTGATGAGCCTCAGCCATCGACATCAGGAACCAGTAGGCCTAAACTTTCTGTCAAGGCTAAGGCTGGCCCCGGTAAAGCAGTCGGAACTGCAGAGGCTAAGCCGGGGACTTCCGCAAAGAAGTCCGAAGGCACTAAGAAGAAGCCTCCTCCTGCCCGTGCGAAGCAGGGCAAAAAAGGAAATCCGAAAGGATCTCCTATCAAGGCTGCTAGCGGCCATAAAAAGTCATCCTAGTCATGACTAATCATCATCTAAGTTGCCTCCAGATAAATCTCCATCATGCCAAAGCGGCATCAGACGTGCTTAGCAGGAGATTTGTCTCGGAGAAACTTAGTCTGGCGCTCATACAGGAGCCCTGGGTACATCAAGGCCGCATTAAAGGACTTCCCACAAAATCATGTAAGTTAATTTACAGTAATGAGCATGAATATCCCAGGGCAGCATTGCTGCTCAACACTAATCTAAATTTTATTCCTCTTTCGCAGTTCATTTCGAGGGACGTAGTTGCAGTAGCTCTCGAGGTACCAACTCCGGGAGGCAGTCACGAGGTAGTAGTGACCTCAGTCTATTTTCCTGGAGATGCGAATACACTACCTCCTACAGAGCTAAAAAGACCCATCAGCTACTGCAAACGAAGAGGAAAGTAATTTATCGTTGGATGCGATGCGAACGCACATCACACGCTATGGGGCAACACGGATACCAACATCAGGGGTGAGTACCTCCACGATTTTATAATATCTAATAATTTAGAGATACTAAATCGAGGTAATAAGCTAACCTTTATGAACACTATCAGACAAGAGGTCCTGGACCTAACACTTGCCAGTATGTTCATAAGCACAAAAATAAGCAGGTGGCACGTATCGAACGAGATTACCATGTCCGATCACAGACATATCAGGTTCGATATAGAAGCCGCACTTAACTCAAGTCTAGAGTACCGAATCCCTAAATTAACTAACTGGGAACTCTATCGACAACATCTTAAGGCTGTAGTTAACTCTCCCGGTAGTAGCATTAGCACAACGGAGGAGTTGGACTCAGCCACTACGCAGCTACAAACGTCTGTACTGCCTTCATTCGAACACAGCTGCCCTCTGAACCAAAAGACTTGTAATCGGCAGGTACCTTGGTGGAATAGGGAACTGAGTTTGAAAAGAAAAGAAGTCGGAAAACTATTTAACAGAGCCAAGCTCTCTGGTACCTGGGGAGAATATAAAAAGGCTCTAACGGAATATAGGATAGAATTAAGAAGATCTAAAAGAAGAACCTGGCGGACCTTCTGCGATGGCATAGATCAACTGTCCGCAGCTACCAGGCTCCATAAGGTACTTTCGAAGGATCACACGAATGGTATATGCTCACTTCAAAAAGAAGATGGGAACTATACCGAGAGTTGTGAGGAAACAGTTAGGCTCTTATTAGAAACTCACTTCCCCGACTCTACCAGTCCCGTTCAAGGAATAGTAGCTCCAGGCCCAATTGAGGTGGGCAATTACAGGGTCTCTAACAGGAGTAAGAGCCTTGAGGGAAGAATCTTCACTCCTAACAAGGTTAGATGGGCCGTTGGTACATTTAAACCCTTTAAATCTGCTGGAGGGGACGGCATCTTTCCTGCCTTACTACAGCAAGGGGTTGAAGAAATACTTGTTCCACTACAAAACATTTTTCGAGCCAGTTACGCTCTGGGGTATATTCCCCAATGCTGGAGAGACGTCAGGGTGGTATTTATACCCAAAGCAGGAAAAAGAGCTAGCTCTCTAGCCAAATCGTTCCGACCCATTAGTCTCTCGTCATTTTTACTTAAATCCATGGAAAAAATTCTAGACCTACATACTCGAAGTGAAGTTTTGATTAAATCACCACTTCATTCTAAGCATCAAGCAGGCAAGTCTACCGAGACTGCCATCCACACTTTAGTTAAAGACCTCGAAAAAGCTCTTGAAGCAAAAGAGGTGGCCTTATGTGCATTTGCAGACATAGAAGGTGCTTTTGATAACACCTCCTTCGAAGCAATTAAATCAGCTGCCGAGGACAAGGGCTTCGAGCCCCCCACGGTTAATTGGATAGACTCCATGCTTAGAAGCAGGAGGATGACTACTACTCTAGGAAACTGTTCAGTCACGATCACTGCATCTAAAGGCTGCCCACAAGGAGGAGTTCTCTCTCCACTCCTATGGTCGATCGCGATTGATGATCTCTTAGAGAAGCTTACCAGTTCGGGTTTTACCGTACAAGGCTACGCGGATGACCTAGTAGTCAGGATACGGGGCAAGCATGACCGACCTCATGCAAAAATCCCTTTCTAAAGTCCACACTTGGTGCTTAACCAAAGCCCTCAGTGTAAACCCAAACAAAACGGTTATCGTTCCGAGAAGATCAAAGCTTTCACTAAAGGCTCCTCTTCTCGATAACACGGAATTGATATTTTCAGAAGAAGTCAAATATCTGGGGGTCACCTTAGATAAGAAACTTTCCTGGAATTCGCATCTGTCTAGAGTGACGGAAAGAGCGATAGGATCTCTCTACACGTGCCGTCGCTTCATTGGCAGAACATGGGGTCTGAAGCCAAAAATGATGTACTGGATGTACACCACGGTTGTTGGACCCATGGTCACCTATGCGGCCCTCGCATGGTGGCCAAAAACTAATGAAAAGAAGGCTGAGGCTCTACTTCAAAAAACATAACGGCTTGCCTGTCTAGGAATAACTGATGCCATGAGGACCTGTCCTACAGCAGCCATGGAAGCCTTACTAAACCTTCCACCCCTACATCTGCAGGTGAAAAAGGAAGCAATCTCCAGTGATATTAGACTGCAAAAGGAGAAACAGTTAAAACCAGGGAATCTGGTTGGTCATTTAAGTATCTTAAAACAGATACGCTTTGAGCAAATGACGACAATATCTGATATAATCACACCCAAGGTGGATTTTGTAAGACCATTCGATGTGGTTCTAGGAAACCGACAGCAATGGCGTTCCACTAAACCGTCCTTTCAACAAGGATCGATGGTGTGGTATACAGACGGTTCAAAAACGAACAGTGGAGTCGGACTGGGCGTATACGGCCCCAGATTCCATATATCAAAGGCCCTGGGCTCTACCCCTACCGTATTCTAGGCCGAGGTATTGGCCATAGAAGAATGCGCCAATACCTGCATTAAAAGAGCCATAAATGGCTCAACTATTAATATTCTCTCGGACAGTCAAGCTGCCCTCAAGGTCTTAAAGTCCTACACCATCAAGTCAGGGATAGTCTGGGAGTGTCTACAAACCATAAAAGATTTATCAAGAGGAAACAAAGTTATCCTCATGTGGGTACCTGAACATGAGGGCCATAAAGGCAACGAAATTGCTGATGGCCTAGCCAAAAGAGGAGCGGAAACTCCCTTTGTCGGACCGGAGCCATTCTGTGGCACCTCAAAGTGCTACCTCAAAGCTGCCCTAAATAACTGGGAGAACAAACAAAAATCCCTATACTGGGAAAGGCTACAAGGACTTCGTCAGGCAAAAAAGTTTATCGACACCTCTGGAGGAAAAACAAAAGAACTATTACTTCTCAAGAAAACAGAGCTCAAAATAATTACAGAACTCTTCTCAGGCCATTGCCCCTTGAGGTATCACCTTAACAAGATGGGCTTGGCTGAGACTTCATCCTGCCGCTTTTGCCAGGATGCTCATGAAACCTCGGAGCACCTGCTCTGCAACTGCGAAGCATTGACCAGGCGGAGACTACTCCATCTCGAACATGCTTTTCCTACACCTAACTACGTACGGAACCTCAATCCCAGAAGGATCCTAGACTTTATTAACAGTCTGAACCTAGAAAGGGAATAAATTCAACGGGGACTCACAATAGATCTTTTAAGTCGCGGTGATTGCGAGGCTGACGCCTACACACCCCTCTACGAATATAATCTAATCTAATCTAATCTAGCATATGGCGCAGTTGTCTATTGTAGGACAACGAACAGCGAAGGAGAAATTTTCGTGAGCCTCGTTGCTGCAAAAACCAAGGTAGCGCCATTGAAGCAGATCTCTCTTCCCAGATTGGAGCTTTGCGGAGCTCATTTATTAAGCAAACTCATGTCTAAAATCTCACAATCCTTAGATAATGGACACATAACAATGCACGCGTGGACAGATTGTTCCATCGTTCTATCATGGTTATCCGATATTCCACGCCGATGGAAAACTAACGTCGCGAACCGCACTGCAGAAATTTTGGACTCAATTCCCCGCAACTGTTGGAAACATATTGCATCTTCTGATAACCCTGCAGACTGCGCGTCAGGGGGCATGTCTCCAGCGAAGCTACCTACCTTCGATCTTTGGTGGCAAGGTCCTCCATGGCTGAAATTAGACATGTCTGTCTGGCCAAAAGCAAGACCTAATGATCCTCATATGAAAGCAAAGGATGAAGAACGCGTTGCTCAATTCTATCAAATCATCAGGAAGTCTCTGAAAACGACCTACTAATCAGCTTTGCTCGGTTTTCTTCATGGTTCAAACTCACTCGCACAATTGGTTATGTTCTACGCTTTATCGCAAACACTCGCAAGCAATCGCATCATAGAAGCACAGGGCTATTATCCACACAGGAGCTCCAAGAGTCTAGAAATATAATAATAAAGACCATTCAACCCTCATCATTCCCTATTGAAATCAAGTGCATTTTCTCGGGAAAGCTTCTGTCCAATAAGAGCCCATTAATAAAACTTTGTCCATTTATTGACAAACAAGGAATTCTACGAGTAGGAGGACGCATACAAGCATCAATGCAAAACACCCCATAATTTTACCAAGAAATCAACATGTCACAAAACTGATAGTAAGATAAATGCACTGTAAATATCTCCATCCTGGACCTACATTGTTGGTGCATATCATACGACAACATTTCTGGATTATAGGACTTAGGAAAATCGTCAAGCAGGTTACTCACGAATGCATCACATGTTTTAGGTACAGCAGAAAGACCAATATTCAACTAATGGGAAACTTGCCTGAACATCGCATCACCATAAGCCGGCCTTTTTCTCAGTGTGGCATCGACTTTGCCGGTCCTATTTCAACCTGCATTCGGCCAGGGCGAGGTGCGAAAGCATCAAAGGCATACATAGCTCTATTTGTATGCTTCACAACAAAGGTACTTCGTTTGGAGCTTGTTGGAAATTTAACTGCAGAAGCTTTTGTGGCTGCACTTAGAAGATTTCTCTCAAGACGAGGTTATCCTACTGATATCTACTGCGATAATGGCACCAATCTTGTTGGTGGTAGCAATTGCCTGGCAAAATCGCAGAAATTAGCGCTATCCTTTTATGCAAATAATCAATTAGTAAACGATTTTCTTTCACAGAATTGCATCAAATGGCACTTCATACCGCCCGCTTCACCTCATTTTGGCGGCCTTTGGGAGGCCGGGGTGAAATCTGTAAAGACTCACCTTCGTCGTGTCATTGGCGATACAGTACTGAGTTTTGAAGAGGTGTCAACGTTATTAGCCCAAGTCGAGGCAATACTAAATTCCCGACCTCTGTGTCCATCTACAGATGACATCGAAACAATTGATGCTCTTACACCATCACATTTCCTCATTGGAGAGGTACTAACTACTATACCTGAGCCAGATGTGGCTAACGTCAACTCAGGCAGACTAAATCGTTGGCAACAGGTTCAAGCGATGATGCAAGATTTCTGGAAGCGATGGTGTCGGGATTATCTAACTTCCTTACAACAACGCCCGAAATGGTACCAACCCAAGACGTCACTGCAGAAGGACGAACTGGTGATTGTTAGTGACAGCAATGTGCCACCCTGTAAATGGATTATGGGACGCATCTACGAAACTCAGCCTGGAAAGGACAACATGGTACGAGTTGTCACGGTCAAGATAACTAGGGGACTAGTCAAGCGGCCAATAACAAAAATTCATCGGCTACCAATTGATTCGTTAAGAAAATGATTTCTTAACTGGCGGGAGTATGTTTAGAATTTTCTATTTACCTTGCTGAATTATGTAGTTAACTTAAAAAGAAAAAAAAACTGAGTTTGTAAATCTTTGCACTTATTGAAAATTGTTCGTAAAGTCAATTTTTCCAATTCAATTCATAACATACTAAAGTCTACAAAAAAAGGCAAATAAACTTGCTCTGTGCTATGTACATAACACTGCACATTCGATTCTTCTATTGTTGCTAAACTGTACATTGAGAAGAATTTCTAGAAGCGATAGGCGACAAGCATTTTTTTGTAATTAGAATTTATTCATTCTGGTATAAAACCTTGAGCTGTTCGAATCAGATATTTTAGTGAATAAACATTTTGTATCCCAAGTGCTGGATTTAAATCTACAATAATAATCTTGTATCCTAAGTGCTGGATTTGTTTTTTAATAAAAGTATTTCGCATCCTAAGTGCTGGATTTGATTCAATAATACACCTTTTGCATCCTAATTGCTGGATACGGTTTCACAACATCTCACAACAAAGAACAGCTACCTTATTTATAATCGCTAATTATTGCTAAGTAAGCTATTTACATTAATTTCTTAAAGCTACCTACATTCGATAATTTTCTCACCGTATCATTATGAAAGAACTGGTGACCTCACGTGAGTAACGTTCTTTGTTGCCATTGAGAAATTTGGTGCACTGTACATACATAATTTATTTTCTGCTTGCGCTGTAATCTGATGCGCTTTTATTTTACTTCATTCATAACCAGGTATGAATGATTCACACAAAAGTCATTACATACAAATCTGTATGTATGTCAATCTTTTTTTTCATTTTTGTTTGTTCGAGCTTTAACTTTCGAAATGAATTACAAACTTTAGTTGTAATCTTGTTATCATATTTCTTTTACGGAGATGTGCATTTGATTTATATGCAATTACATGCTTTAATGATTACAGATATGCATTACATCCCCATCCTTAAAAGATTGATGTAATTTTAATTTCTCTAACGAAAGTAAAATTAAATTATTTGTTAGTTCACATTCGATCACTTTTCTTTCTTCATGATACTTTGTTACATATTTCCATATCTTATTTACTACTTTTCAATATTTTGCTATGTATATCTATATGTATGTACAACTATCTAAATTTTATGTTTAGATAATTTCAAATTATTATTGTGTACTTTAGTTTCTTCTCCATTTATATCTACATAGCTATTTACATTATCTTGCCTAATTATTCTATATGGTCCTTTATATGGTTGTTGTAATTTTACTTTATTACCTACTATTATATATACATAATCATCTATTTTAAAACTAGCTTCATTTACAGTTTTTTGTTTATCTATTCTTTCCTGTTTTTCTTTTAGCAAACATTCTTTTACATTGTTGTGTGCAAATTGCAATTTTATTTTTAACTCATTGATATAATCGTCAATATTATATATTTTGGTATTATTACTTAAAATCTCATATGGTAATGAATTTAACTTTCCAAAAACTAGCTCAAAAGGTGTATAGTTTGTAGTAGTATGTGGCGTGGTATTATAGCTGTAAGTATAATAGGGTAATATCTCACTCCAATTTTCTTGCTCGGAAATCGTCATTATATAGTCATTTAAAACTCTACGGTTTCTCTCAATTGAACCTAGGGTCTCATGATGAAATGGGGCTCATGTTGCTTTTTGTATTTTTAAAAGATCACATAGGTTGTTCATTAGCTGATTACAAAATTCTGTACCCATATCGGTTTTGAGTTTTTTAAAACATCCATATTTCAATATGAATTTTTCTACTATTGTTTCCGCCACTGTCCTTGCATGCTTGGTTTCTATTGGGAATGCTTCTACAAACTTAGTTAGCTCACATTGCCGAGTTAGAATATATCTGAAATTTCCAGATGGTCGCAGTGGTCCAACCGTGTCTATTGAGATTGTTTCGAAGGATGAGTTTGGTATGTCAGTTATTAGATATCTCTCTTTGGTGTGTTTTGTGATTTTTGTTCTTGCACATTCCTTACAATTATTTACGTGTTTTTTTACCATTTTATTCATATTTTTCCAAGTGTATTTTTGTTTGTTTCAATCTAGCAATGCATCTTCTTATGCCGCAGTGTCCACCAATTAGTGAGTTATGATATTCTTCCATCAATCTGTGCATTTCATCTTTTTCTACTATCCTTTCAGGAGGTGTATATAAAATTATATCAACACAATGTTTTGTTTCTTTATGGAATTCCTTCAAAATATTCCTTAAGTTTTCGACGTCGATAATATCAAATAATTCATGATTATTCGCTAGCGCTATTTTATTTATATTCGCATTGCTTATTTCGAGGAGTAATTTCCTCAGAACCAATTTTAACTCTGGTAAAGATTTATCATTACACTCTACAATTATTTTATCTTTCGAGATTTTTATTTCCATCTCTTTATATTCATGCAGTTTTTTGTTATCATTGTGTGTCTTAAGTTGCACGCGTTTTTTATCTTTAACTGTTAACTCGAGTTTTTTAATATACCTTATGTCAGATATTGATGTACTGTTCCAAACGTAAAGGTGATCAGTCTTCTTGTTCGAATTTAAGGTACTTGCACAGTTCTCACTACTTTTGCCCTCCTTATTATAATCCCGCATATTTTGCTTTTTCTGCATGTTTCTTGTAATTACATTGACATTGTTTTTCGGCATCATTGCTATCAAGTCCTTGGACTCTAGTTTTATTCTTGATAATGCGTCTGAATTGGTGTTCATTTTACCTTGTTTAAAGATAATTTCGAAATCATAATCCATGAGATCAATTCTTATTCTCGTCAATTTTTATGATGGGTTTTTGTGCGTGAATGGGCTTACTGGTGGTCGGTGGTCCGTATACTCTATGAATTTTCTTCCAAATAAATATGGTCTAAAATGCTGTATTCCCCAATGGATCGCTAAAAGTTCTTTTTCTATTATTGGCTTGTTCAATTCATGTTTATTAAGCGACTTGCTTGCATAGGCTATCGGTTTATCTCGTCCAATTTCGCCTTGCGAGAGTATTGCTCCTAATGCATAGCTAGATGCATCAGTTGTTAAAATGAATACTTCACTGAAGTTAGGATAACTTAATACTGGTGGGGATATTAATTTATACTTTAATAGTTCAAATGATTTCTTGCAATCCTCAGACCAATGAAATATTTTGTTCTTTTTTAGAAGTTCATTTAGTGGTTTTGCAATCTCTGCAAAATTTTGTACAAATATTCTATAATAGTTACAGAATGCTACAAATCTTCGCACCTCATCTAAGTTCTTGGGCTCAGGATAATTTTTAATGCTTTCGTATTTCTTTGGGTCAGTTCGTATACCCTCAGGTGTGATTTGGTGGCCAAGGTATGTAACTTCTGGTGTTAAAAAGTTACATTTACTCGCATTTAATTTTAAGCTGTATTTCTGCAATCTCTCTAGCACTTTTATTAGATTGTTGTTGTGATCGTCTAAGTTACAACCAAATATTATTATATAATCTAAATATAGGAATGCTGTGGTTTCTAGGCCACTTAGTGCTATTGATAGCATTCGTTGGAAGCTATTAGTTGAGATTTTTAACCCAAAAGGAAATCTCGTAAATTGATAGTGTCCTGTGTTTGTTGAAAATGCTGTCAACTGTCTTGATTTTGGATGTAATGGAATTTGATGAAATGAGCTAGTCATATCGAGAGTTGAAAAGTATTTCGCTCGACCTAATTTATCCAATACGTCATCAAGTCTTGTTAAGGGAAATTTATCGTTGACAACCTTTTTATTGAGAGATCTAAAATCTACAACCAATCGCCATTTCTTTTGTCCTCCAAGGTCTTTCTTAGGTACAATTAGTAATGGTGAGTTGTAAGGAATTATTGATGGTTCAATAATGCCTTCCTCTTGAAGTTTCTGTACTTGCGTATTTATTTCATCAAGCTGTGAATTTGGCATTCTATAGTTTTTTGTGTAAACGGGTGTTTTATCAATAACCGAAATTCGTTCTTCGTTGAAATTATTGACGGTTAGTGGTTCTCCATCTATATGAAAGACGTTTTCGAACTTCTCACAGATGTCTAGTATTGATTGTTTTGCTTTCGGGCATAAGCTATCTATATTTATCTGTTTTCTAACCTTTTCGAACCTTGAATTATTTGTTTTGGCTTTGTTGTGATAGGCAATATTACAATTCTTAATAGATTCTATTCCAATATAATAATTTTGGAGTGGTTGCGTGTATATGTGGGCCTTTGTTATAGTAACTTGTTCTTCAGTCGTGTTCAGAACTTTTATGTGTTTTATGCCCTTTGCCGGTATTACCGCATTTGCTACAAAAATCCCTTTTTTTATTTCTTTTCCACAGATCAGACTGTCTTTGTTTATCTTAATATCAATCGGTGTTATTATCTCTGATCTAGGTGGTATCGTGATATTATTGACTGTTTTGATGTCCATATTTATTGGTAACGTTATATCCCTCATGTTTGATCTTATGGTTAATGCGCATGTTTCGTAATCTATATTACAATGATACTTAATCAGAAAATCACGCCCTAATACCCCATTCGTGGTTAAGTTTGTTTGCTCATCAATTATATGAAAGTTATGTGATATGATGATATCTTCTATTGACAATTCTAACTCTGTAACTCCGTGGGTTATTGTTATTGTCTTATTAGTACTTCCAATTATTTCACACGATTCATCTATATCTATTTTTCTATTTTCTACTAGGTTACTTTTTAATATCGATATATCTGCTCCTGTGTCAATTAGAAATGTCATCGGGTACTTGCTTTCTTTTGTATATATATTTATGTAGTTTGTGTAATTGTTTCCTTGTTTTAGATGTATTATCTTCTTAGTATGCTTCCCCCGGTTCTCTGTTTTCCGGGGACAGCTAAGTTTTCCGATTCTCTATCCCATTTATTATTGTAACCTTTATTATATCTATTATCGCCATTCCTGCTGCTATTATAGCTGCTGCTATAGTTTCTCCTATTATTTCCATATCTATTCTTGAAATTGTTATTCTCATTTCTATTAAAGCTGCTAGTGTAATTCTTATTATAGTTCCCATTCTTGTTTATGTAATTGTTTTTATGATATTTGTTGTTGTTGTATCTGTTAGCACCGTTGAAGTTTTGTTTGTAGTGATACATATTTGTCTGTTTTGGACTATCAGTTATTTCTGTAGTGATGGTTATGGCTTCTGATAGTTTGCTTGGCCTTGCTGATATGAGAATGGAATGAATGAACTTAAGCCTAATTGATCATTCATGTTCACGATCAGTGCTCGATTATTTTCTCCTTGTTCCGTTATTTGAATATCGTTTAATGATACTATTAAAGCTTCTATTCTTGCAGCGAAGGTATTTACACTTTGATTGCCTTGTTGTATCGTTGCTAAATCACTGTGTATTTTCAGTGGATTTTTATTTATTTTGTATGTTTTTTGTAAATTTACTTTTAATGCTGATATTTTTGTTGGTGCGCTTTCCGACAAAAGTCTGTTCTTCACCCTATCAGCTAGTTTTACCGTTGTTATAAATCGCAACAGTATACTCTCTTGATCGGTTTTTAGCGATTCTTTATAGAATTCAACTAGACCAAGAAAATTTGATAGTGTCTTAAAATCACCATCAAACTCCGGTATTATTTTTGTTGCAGTCGCAATATCAAATGCTGCCATTATCTCTTGCGTAATCTCGCCAGTATTTTCCAATGATTCTTTGGGAATGAGATAGACACTTATTTTATTTTTTAATTCCTCAAATTTTCTTTTTGCTTCTTCTAATTTTACTTTATTAGTAATATTTTTTTTATCTCCAGCCAGACTTCGTTGATTTCGTTATTTTTTATTTCAATGTAATTTGCAGTATATTTCCTACCTGGACTCTTTTTAAATTTCCTAAGAGTTCTATTAGCAAATCAAATTCCATCAGTGAAACCCTTATGGTGTATTACCGCTGACCAACGCTGATACCATAATCAAGAAAATGAAAGAAAAATTCTGTACTATACATTTATTGTCCTAACTAAATTTTTTTTTACATATTTCTTATAATGACTATTCAATTTAAAAATCAATATACTAATTACTATACCTAAGATTATATAAACTATTATTTGATTCTCAATCACTTCTTCTGTGTTGCAATTAACAACACCCTGTTGGGATTTTGTATTTCCCAATGTTATTTTTCTTTTTCTTTGCAACCTTTTGAATTTTTTTTAATTCCTCTAATTCAATTCAGAACGAAAGCAGTAAGTTCTGAATTGTCCTACAGTTGTTTTCACTAGCCGCTTTAGTTCAGCTATGCGTTGGCGCTGCTTCACCAATCTTCCTCCTCGTGGTTTCTTTGCCGGTCTTTCTTCTGGCTGCTTGTCTGCTATTGCTTGGTTTTTCCGCTGGTAGTTTTGTCTGTACTTCTCGATGGAAATTGGCTTGGGTCCAGCTTGTATGTTTTGCTTCAAATCTTCCTTTAATTCTTCGTTGAGTTTCGCGTATAATTTTTCAAATTTTTCATCTATTTCTGCTATCCATTTCTCTCGGCTCTTCGATATCGTTAATTCCATCTCATTTGAGTCGTTTGTGGGCAAGGTCCCCATTGTTTTGTTTGCCTTTACGCTGGTTGCCGATGGGTTGGCGTATTCGCCGATGTCCAATATTCTATGCATGATTATATTAATTAATTACAATACCGAATATATGGCGTGTCGCCTCAATATTCATGAAAGGCAAAGAAATGAAAGTTACCTATGGATCTGGCTGAATGCCTCAATCCTTACTTGATATATGGCTGGAGTGTCTCAATATCTTTATGGAGAAGATATCTGGCTAAGATGCCTCTCTATCTTTAGGTTGGAGAACGCCTGGCTAATTGCCGCTGCGTTCTGAAGAATAACACTTGTACTTCACTAGCCAATGGTCAAAACTTTATTCTTGCTTTCTTTCTTAATGCTACCTTATTTATAATCGCTAATTATTGCTAAGTAAGCTATTTACATTAATTTCTTAAAGCTACCTACATTCGATAATTTTCTCACCGTATCATTATGAAAGAAATGGTGACCTCACGTGTGTACTGCCCGTAGTTAGAACGTACACGCAAATTTGAATTTACTGAAGACTGCAATGAATGCACTGATAATTATGGATTAAGATCAGTGGTCTATCTTCTTATAACTACAAAAACACTGTCCACTTCATTTAACGTCCCTTAAACTGATACTTGTTTCTTGGATTTTCTCACTACTTGTATTCAGATCAGATTAAATATAAGGAATTAGGTCAGAGATGCACACACACTAGAAAACACACTTAATAACACAGAATGGTAATGCACGATTTCCAAAAATAGATAGGTTGAGACAAAACTCTGTACATAAGTTTGGGTCTGAGATTTTTGTATTACACTAAAACACTTATTAGCAGCAAGTTATAATATAAGATCGTCAAAAAATGTAATAAAAATATATGTGTAAAATAGACATGCACATGAAATGTATAATATATATATATGTGTATATAAGTCAAAATATAGTCAAATAGATATATGAATAACTATTAAAATGTTACAAGTGGCTGGTACTCACCGATCTAAACTTGGCATTTGAGGAGGTTGGCTTTAAGCTAATGTTAAGATCCTTTGTTCTAATACTTTATTAGAACAATTCTTTATTCTAATACTTTATTAGAACAATTCTTTATTCCCGTCTAGACCAGGAATAAAGTGTTAATGTTAATAATTTTAATCTCAGTCAAGACCCGAGATACAATATTCTTTAAATCAGTCAATATCCGAATTAAAGTCTTGTCTTAACTTCAGTCAAAACCCGAAGTAAGATTCTTTATTTCAGTCAAGACCCGAAATAAAGTGTATGTTAGTAAATGATTATTTCAGTCAATCCCCGAAATAATGCTCTTTAAATCAGTCAATACCCGACTTAACATGTTATCTTGACTTCAGTCAAGACCCGAAGTAAGATTCTTTATTTCAGTCAAAACCCGAAATAAAGTGTTTGTTAGTAAATGATTACTTCGGTCTATGCCCAAAATAAAATGATTTATTAATAAAAGTTCTATATCAGCCGATACCCGATATAAAATGTTAGTCCCTACCTAGACAACCTATCCCAAGCGATGCCAAGTGCAAAAAGAGATCGAGATCAGTCAGCTTGTTGTTTTTATAGCCCTTGGTTGCACACGACAGCACTGATGGAGTAGCAGAGGCATGATTGCAAGAATTAGCAGTACATCTGTGAACTTACGGTACTAGTGATAATATGCATAGCAACGAACCAAAATGCATAGCAACAAGAAACAGACGTCAGCAGATGCTGCTGTGATAAATAAAATTTCGGTGCAGAAGCGCATGACGAAAAATAAATTCCCGTTCGATGTTTTGTAATGATGATATAGAATTGCAAATTGATCGGCTTGATCTGATTATATTTGTGGCATGTATTGAATGCTACATGAAATGCTTTTGTTAGATATTATACCTATTTTTGGGGAAATTGTAATTAAATTGAATTTATTTTATTTTCAGATCTCAATTTTAGCATAGTATTTTTGTAATATGTGTAATATGTTCCTTTTTCAGGAATTGTTTTTTAGCACGAATCTAACGGTTCAAGACAAATACATGGCTTTTTTTGGTTGTATATCTGTGTTTTGATTGAGAATGATTAGATTAGATTTAATTTTGTAAAATGTTCATGCCTTGTTCTCAGAAGTTTTAATGTTTAGAGAAATATATTCGAATCAGATTGGTTCGAACATACTGTCCCCCGTTGAAAGGCTGGAACTGTCTTTCAAAATATTAGCTTACCAACGCCTTAAATGAGAAAAGCACGCTTGAACCTAGTAAAATAAAGAAAGTAACAGAATACTAAGGGCGGGCCCGATGTTGCCTTCAAATAGAACGAAGAAACAAAAAATAATGTACAACCAATGATGAAAATAAACCAGAGAAACACAATTGTTATTTATAGTCATTTTATTATTTTAATAGTATTATCGGCCAAAAGTCTTACTTTGATTTTCGTACCGTCATTAGTAGACAAACGCCAGTTTCTCTTCTTGGAGCGTCTTAAAGCAGCCATCAATACTGTATAATCTTCTTTAAATCCGGTTAAATTGTCCACAATAGTGACGAGGAGATCATCATCCGACATAATTGTTGGCAGTATCGATTGGTCCTTTAAAACATTGCATACATCCGGTTGATTGTTTGAACTGCCATCCTGTTGGATGCTGGTTGGAGATTGTTGGATGTCCTCAATTGTAGGTAACTCTGTTTCAGCCTGGTGAATATCTAAACCGCTGTCTTCAGGTGGGTTCGACTCTGGGTTACGGGTGGTGGAAGTTGTCTCCTCGATAGTTGCTTCAGGAGATGTTTTCTCAACCTTTGGGGAAAAAGGAGGTGAGTCCTCAATTATGATGATTGGCGTTGGTCTGCTGGTCAATGACATGTTGGTGAGGCTTTGGTTAACCTTCAATATATTGGATCGTTGCTGTTGTAATCTGTTAAGTTCCTCCTGTAATTGTCGAATTTCCTCATAGTCCTCGTCTATTGACCGTTGAGGGGATGGTGATACCCCGGCAATTTCGTCATCCAGATCCCAGTCTTCGTCTGTGGAGTCTTCCTCCGAGTGGTGTTTGGAAGAAGAGGGCTTCTTTATAAATTCTCTCTCCAGATTCCATGCTTCCTCAAGCTCCTTCTCCCATGTTCGTCCTGGAGTGATAGGCAACTCATTTTCGGAATCACTATTAATTGATGCGCTCATGACCACGGTTTGAATTTAACTGGTGCTTGATTTAATTTCGTACTTGAATTTATTCAAACATAACGGGTCTTTTTGTTTAGCTCTTGCCTGCATTGATTGGTTGCAGTGCAAGGCTTGATACAAAATATAATGGCCAAAAAAAAAAAAAAAAAAAAATCTTGCACCGAAGTGACTTGTGTTTGAAATATAACGGTATACTTGCATTTTTTTTTATAGTGTAATTTGAGTTTCTCTTTGTGGTGAACGTTTGTTATAGAAAGACAATTTTATATTTTTAAATGTAACGGTTTCAGTTGAAATTTGTTTGCTTGGGACTGAGTATTTTAATTTGCTCGTAAGGGAACATGATTGTATGCAACTTTAAATGGATGGGTGATTTTCTGCTGGAGACTATCTTATATGACGAATGAATATATGTTGGTTTTTTTTTTATAAGAAAACAAACAGGAAATTTTAATTTTCTATATTGATGCAATTTCCTTTTCTTGTATCGGCATGATACAAATTTTGGATATTGGTCTTTTTACAACGCCATTTTTTGTCTTTATACTGACTACGCGAACATATTTGTCAGCACCTGGGTGAACATCAATTATTCTACCTAATAGCCAGCGACATGCTACTAAATTCGGCTCCTTGATTATGACTAAATCTCCCATTTTTGGATTTGAGGTTGGTTTTGTAGAGAAATTAAATAATCGTTGGACCATTTGCGCCAAAACTGCTGTTGCAACAGTTGAAGATGTTTCCACCTCGTGAGAGATGAAACATTGTTTTCCATCACAGGTTCAGGTGGAAGTAGTAAGGAAGAACCGATTAAAAAATGTCCCGGCGTTAGAACATTTATATCGTCTGGATCTTCTGTAATAGGACATAGAGGCCTGGAATTTAAACAAGCTTCAATTTGTGTCAAAACAGTTGCGAATTCTTCAAATGTCAATGAAGAATTCCCTAAAATTCGCTTTAGATGGTATTTGACTGATTTAAATCCAGCCTCCCATAATCCTCCAAAATGAGGTGCGGAAGGCGGGTTAAAGTGCCAACATATCCGTTCTTGAGCTAGAGTTTCTGCCATATGCTTGTTAGCTTGCAATATAGCTGTTCTAAATTACCTTTGTAGGACTTTATCAGCTCCAACGAAATTAGAGCCACAATCTGAAAAGATATCTGTGCTGAGTCCCCTTCGGCTGGAAAACCGTCGGAACGCTGCTATAAATGCAGCCGTGGATAGATCGGATACAGCTTCTATATGAATGGCTTTGGAGGCCATGTAAATAAAAATGCATATATACCCTTTATATACCCGATTATTTCGAAATTTAGATAATTTTAGATTGAAAGGGCCAGCAAAATCTAACCCAGTTTGTTGAAAAGGTCTAGTTATGTTGACCCGTGGTGAGGGTAGATTACCCATAAGTTCATTTTTATTGGATGCGGATTGCTTAAAACACACGATGCATTTATGTAATACCTGTTTAACGATTTTTCGTCCTTGTGGGATCCAAAATTCAATTCGAATGTTGGACAAAACCAATTGCGGGCCACCATGCAAAGTTTTTATATGGAAATATTCAATTATCAAGATTGTTAATTTGCTTTACTTTGGGAGAATAATTGGATGCTTTTGATTATAATGAATATTGGCATTTCTTAGTCGTCCTCTTACACGAATTAACCCGTCCTTATCTAAAAAGGGATTAAGAGATAATATTTTGCTTTTAGCTGGAAGTGCATTCCGTGCTTGTAAATATTGAATCTCAATACTGAAAAAGGTCTTCTGTGCTAATTTAATGAGCCGAATTTTTGCTTGAGACGGTTCTGTAGAACTAAGCATCTTTGGGTCCATTTGTTGTTCTTGAGTTAATTCTATACCTGCGTTCCTGCATTTATAAATGAACCTGATGCAATATGCAACTACGCGTTGTAGTTTGGTAAAACTTGAGAATCTCTCAAACAAATCATTGATGTTTGAATGAGTTGTTGTTAGATGAATTGCTCGTCTTTGTTCATCCTCACTCTGATTAGCTAGAATTGGTTTTGCTTTAGGCCAAATTTCTTCCCTACCTTGCAACCAGTGAGGTCCATGCCACCATAATTGATGGTCAATCAATCTTGAAGACTTAACTCCTATTGAATTGCAGTCAGCTGGATTGTCAACAGACCTTACATGATGCCATGCTTTAATGTTGATTAGGCCTTGAATTTCCGAAATTCTATTAGCCACATATGTTTTATATTTGTTTGGGTGGCTACGTATCCAAGCTAATACAATAGAAGAATCTGTCCAAGCAAATGTAGGAACTTGTTCAAATTGTAGATCTTTCTTTGACTCGATTTATGAGTCGTGCTAACAATACTGCACCACACAATTCGAGACGTGGAAGCGAAACGGATTTGACGGGCGCTACTTTTGACTTTGCCATAAGTAAGTTTACTTGAACTGTTCCTTCTTCATTAACAACTCTAATGTAGACAGCAGCAGAATAGGCTTGATTAGAGGCATCTGAGAAACCATGTATTTGACAAGTGGATAAGTTACTTGTGGTATGTATCCAACGTGGTATCTTGATACTACCTATATGATGTAATTCTATTTTGAATTCCCGCCACTGCTTATCAATGTGTGCCGGTATTGGTTCATCCCATGAACATCCTGCAAGCCATAAGGCTTGCATCAAAAGTTTAGCACTAATTACAATTGGAGATAACTAGCCTGGTGGATCGAAAAGCGTTGCGATTTCTGAGAGAACAGAACGCTTTGTAGAGAGGCAATCGAGTCTCTTTCTGTATTGTAGTGTGAAGCAATCAGATCCTGGATACCAATGAATGCCTAAAGTTTTTACAGGCTCATCGCTTGCTAGTCGCAAAGTTAGTTGAACTTCTCTATAAGTTTCGGGAATCCTTGATAGTAGATCCGAGGAATTGCTGACCCATTTTCTCAAGTTAAACCCTCATAAAGATAACAGATTGAGTAGTTGATCTTGTATTTTGAATGCTTCTTCCATTGTATCTGATCCTGTAAGAAGGTCATCAACATAGAAGTCTCGCTCCTAAAGATAACAGATTGAGTAGTTGAATGCTTCTTCCATTGTATCTGATCCTGTAAGAAGGTCATCAACGTAGAAGTCTCGCAATACTATCCTTGCAGCTTCAGGATATTTGTCGGCTTCATCGAAGGCTAGCTGATTGAGCGTTTTTATTGCGAGATATGGGGCTGGCGTGGTGCCAAAGGTTACGGTGGTTAATTTGTAATCTTGTATAGGGTCGTTGTGATTATTTCTCCAAACTATTCTTTGATAGTTTTGATCTGGAGCTTGAGCCTTCGTCATTCTATACATTTTTTCTATGTCAGCCGACATAGCGAATTTATACTTTCTCCATCTGAGGATGATGGAGAAAAGTTCAGACTGCAGTACTGGACCAGTATGCAGCTGTTCGTTTAGACTTTTTCCATTAGTCGTTTTTGCCGAAGCATCAAAGACGACGCGAACCTTTGTGGTGGTGCTATCTTTGATATCGGCATGGTGAGGAAGATAGTAGCTTTGCTCATTGCTTACTATCTTATTAGCCACTGTCATGTGACCTAGTGTCTTGTATTCATTGATACAAGCTTTGTATTCCTGATAGAGTTCAGGATTTCGTTCTAATTGCCGTTCTAGGCTGTAGAACCTACGTAATGCCATACCACGAGAATCGCCTAGACTAGGACTTTCTTCGGTGAAAGGCAGACGAACTTCGTAACGGCCGTGTGCGTTACGAACATGAGTTTTTTGATAAAACTCTTCACATTCTTGATCTGCTTTAGACAGCTTTCTTCCTGGTTCAACTTCTTCAGTTTTCCAAAACTGACGTAGAAGTTTATCCAGTGAAGTGTCGTCGTCGTAATGAACCTTTGCTGTTAACGCAGATGATGTTAAGAATGTGGATGCATTTTTTAGCTTTCCGAAAAGTATCCATCCGAGGGTACTGTTTTGGGCAGTTGGTGTTCCTGGAGGACCTTTCCATAAACCTTCCAAGAGAATTTCGCTGTACACATCTGCTCCTAAAAGCAGGTCAATTTTTCCTGGTTTAAATAAAAACGGATCGGCAAGTGGTAGCTCATGTATATGATTCCATTCTTTGTTTGGAATGGTTGAAGGAGGTAAAATGTCCGTAATTGTATCCACTATAAGGGTAGTGACCGTGGTTGCCTTAGTAGTGGTTGAATAAGGATAAATGTTCAATACAGTTTGTTTCTGAACATTTGTAGTTTCAGTTTTTCCCAGGCCAGTGATTTGAATTTCCACGTTTGTAGTGGATGATTGCAGCTTACGTGCGGCGGCTTGGGTTATAAATGAAACTTGAGAGCCTGAATCTATCAGTGCCCTTAATACAAACATGTTTCCCTTTTTTGTAGGAACGTTTAACAATGCTGTGGCAGGCAGTGCTTGTTAGGTACGTTGGTTTTTTGCGTGAAGCGTATGGAGAGATTTATTGGATGTGGAAGGTGAATTACAAGGTTGAGCTTCTGATTGCTGCTCCCTTGGCTTGGATTGGGTCGAGACCCTTGGAATGACATTATTCCTGTGAAGTAAAGAATGATGCCTCCTTCCACATCGCTAACATGAAAACTTACTACTACAAGTTTTCGTGTTGTGGCCCTTTGATAGGCAATTATTACACAATTGATTTGATGTGGCAATTTTGAATTTATTGTCTACGTCAAGTTTTAAGAATTTCGGACATTTAAATAATCGGTGCTGCTCTTTGCACAAGGTACATGCTTGGGTGGATGACGTAAAATGGGTGGATGCTCTTGGGACTTGAGCAATTTTGTTGGGTAGGGACGGTTTGTTATCGACTATGGCTTCTAAGATTCTAAATCTAGATTGTAAAAATAATTTTAAGGATTCGAAGGTGGGAAGTCCTTCTGTTGTATTTACTTCTTGTTCCCATGAGCGGTGCGTTTCTGCTGGTAAGCATTGTACCAACATATAGATGAGAATTGCATCCCATTGCTTAGTGGAAACTTGCAATGCCTCGAGTTCAAAGATACATTCAGAAGACTTATCTAGCAAGGTTTTGATAGCCTTGGCTGATTCGTGTGTCGCTTTAGGTAGATTGAAGAGTGTTTTCAATTGGGCATTTACTAATGCTCGTTTATTATCATACCTCTCAAGCAGTATCTTCCATGCATTGTCATAACTCGAGTTGGTCATAGGAAATTGACGCAATAAGTGCTCTGCTCCTCCAGATACACTTGACTTCAAATAATGCAATTTCTGCACCGGAGATAACGCAGAAATTGAATGCACGAGGGAATTGAATAGATCGTGAAAAGGCCTCCATGAATCGTAAGAACCTGAGAATTTTGGAATTGCAATGCTAGGCAATCTCAGAGAAGAAGAAGTTTCATTATCTGTTTTTGTACTTGATTCAACCTTTGTTTCGAAAGCATCTAATGCATCCCTAAGAATACCTCGAAAAGTACAGTATAGATTTTCCATCTTCGAAAATTGATCGTTTGCGAAATAATCATACTTTAGAAGTTCACTATCTTCCAAGGCCTGCGTGGCTTGGATAATTGTATGGTGATCTTTCTTATAATCTGACCAGATTTCCCTTAAAGCGGTTAATCGCTCAGAAATAAGACCTTTCGTTCGTTTTTCTACATCAGTTTTGGTGTAGTTGTTGAACGACTTCTCGAAAATTATTGCAAAGGTTGCTTGGTTGCCCAAAAGTTTTTGAAGTGCAGACATAATTAAAAAATTGATAAGATAAAACACTAGACCTTAGATCCGGCTCGAAGGACCATAAAATGTACTGCCCGTAGTTAGAACGTACACGCAAATTTGAATTTACTGAAGACTGCAATGAATGCACTGATAATTATGGATTAAGATCAGTGGTCTATCTTCTTATAACTACAAAAACACTGTCCACTTCTTTTAACGTTCCTTAAACTGACACTTGTTTCTTGGATTTTCTCACTACTTATATTCAGATCAGATTAAATATAAGGAATTAGGTCAGAGATGCACACACACTAGAAAACATACTTAATAACACAGATTTGTAATGCACGATTTCCAAAAAAAGATATGTTGAGACAAAACTCTGTACATAAGTTTGGGTCTGAGATTTTTGTATTACACTAAAACACTTATTAGCACCAAGTTATAATAAAAGATCGTCAAAAAATGTAATAAAAATATATGTGTAAAATAGACATGCACATGAAATGTATAATATATATATATGTGTATATAAGTCAAAATATAGTCAAATAGATATATAAGTAACTATTAAAATGTTACAAGTGGCTGGTACTCACCGATCTAAACTTAGCATTTGAGGACGTTGGCTTTAAGCTAATGTTAAGATCCTTTGTTCTAATACTTTATTAGAACAATTCTTTATTCCCGTCTAGACCAGGAATAAAGTGTTAATGTTAATAATTTTAATCTCAGTCAAGACCCGAGATACAATATACTTTAAATCAGTCAATACCCGAATTAAAGTCTTGTTTTAACTCCAGTCAAAACCCGAAGTAAGATTTTTTATTTCAGTCAAAACCCGAAATAAAGTGTGTGTTAGTAAGTGATTATTCCAGTCAATCCCCGAAATAATGCTCTTTAAATCAGTCAATACCCGACTTAAAGTGTTATCTTGACTTCAGTCAAAACCCGAAAGAAAGTGTTTGTTAGTAAATGATTATTTCAGTCAATCCCCGAAATAATGCTCTTTAAATCAGTCAATAACCGACTTAAATTGTTATCTTGACTTCAGTCAAAACCCGAAGTAAGATTCTTTATTTCAGTCAAAACCTGAAATAAAGTGTTTGTTAGTAAATGATTATTTCAGTCAATCCCCGAAATAATGCTCTTTAAATCAGTCAATACCCGACTTAAAATGTTATCTTGACTTCAGTCAAGACCCGAAGTAAGATTCTTTATTTCAGTCAAAACCTGAAATAAAGTGTTTGTTAGTAAATGATTACTTCGGTCAATGCCCAAAATAAAATGATTTATTAATAAAAGTTCTATATCAGTCGATACCCGATATAAAATGTTAGTCAACCTATCCCAAGCAATTCCAAGTGCAAAAAGAGATCGAGATCAGTCAGCTTGTTGTTTTTATAGCCCTTGCTTGCACACGACAGCACTGATGGAGTAGCAGAGGTGCATGATTGCAAGAATTGGCAGTACATCTGTGCACTTACGGTACTAGTCATAATATTCATAGCAACGAACCAAAATGCATAGCAACAAGAAACAGACGGCAGCAGTTGCTGCTGTGATAAATAAAATTTCGGTGCAGAAGCCCATGACGAAAAATAAATTCCCGTTCGATGTTTTGTAATGATGATATAGAATTGCAAATTGATCAGCATGATCTGATTATATTTGTGGCATGTGTTGAATGCTACATGAAATGCTTTTGTTAGATATTATACCTATTTTTCTTTTATTTTCAGATCTCAATTTTAGCATAGTATTTTTGTAATATGTGTAATAGACAGAGCGTGCTTTCAGCAACCCATCGTCTTCCGCACCAATAGGCGTCTATCGCTTTTGCTTGAAGACGACCTACGAAGCCTTCATAAAACGTGTCAGACTTTAGAAAATGAACGATGGAGGAGGTACTCAAATAGTTTATCACGACTGACCTACCCATCAAGGATAATGGAAACAATCGACTACGCTATAAGTTTACAGCTCTAGAGAGTTTCTCAAGAGCGATGTGGCTATTATTTGATTTACTCTCGCGTCCGATATGCACACCTAAATACTTCAGGCAAGTATTAGTCCATTGGATGTTCGAGCCACCTGGGCGGAAACCCAAATGCCTCGAGAGCAGTCAAGAGATACTCGTCCGAGACGCTATCAGAAGCCTTTTGCTGGTCACGTGAAATCATGGCCATTTGTGTAACTGTCTGTTCATGGTATGTATTACCAAAGCAATCACTGAACGGAGTATCGCCCCTAACGCTTTGCAGACGATTTTGTATTCTACATTGCATACGGTTACTGGCCTCCAGTTCCTTATCCTCTGCAAATCTCCTTGCTTTGCAATCAAGCGCATAACAGACCTCCTCCAACTAGAAGGAAAGTCTGAATGTGTCTCAACCGCCGAATTAAAAACTTCCAAAAGGTCAGGAATTAATAAATCCCTGAAACGTACGACGAATTCTGGAGTCAAGCCGTCATAACCAGGTGAAGTGTGTCGCCTTAGATCCTTTGTCACAGCGATAATATCCTCCAATGTGACTACTGTATCCAGGATCTCCTTACCGTCTTCAGAGAAAGTGGGAATATTCTCAAGAAATTTCTCATGAAATTTATGTTCGAGGATGCTGTCGACGTCGATTCAGAGTAGAGACTACTTTAGTAGTCGCGAATATATTCTGATAGCTGGTGTCCGGTGAGGACTTGGCCAGATTTTTCAACTATCGATTCGACTTCACAAGAAGCAGTGCGTCGTCTAGTTACCTGAAAGAAGTACTCGGTTGGAGAATCGCCTTCCCTCAGCCAGTGTGATTGGCTACGCAGCACAAACTCCAACCTGTGCTTATAAGTCTGTGTTGCCAAGCGTTCCTTTATTCTATTAAAATAAAGAATCAACTCTGGCTGAGTTGGGAGAAGAGCTGCCACCCGAGAGACCTCGACCGACAAGCTAGAAGCTTGATAGCCACTTCGATTGAAACTTGTCTCGATAGAGGACCGAATCTGGAGCTTTCCAACATCCCACCATTAACTAAGAAAAGGAAAGTCAGTTTTCCTCTCTTGCCAATCGTGCCAGAATTCAATGAACTCATTGATTAACTGCTCGGAATTCAACAAATAGTTGTTGAATATCCAGTATGCAGTTCGTCTTTCAACTAGAGTACTACGAGAAGATGATCGTTAACCGAACACACTTCATGATTGACACCAACGAAATGTTCTAGTATTCCAAGTGAGTCGTAAAGTCTATCAATTGTGGAACCTGCCAGACTTCCATGGAAATTTCGCGAGACCCTCGTGTATGAACTAGTCGTAGGATGCATCCAACGATAGATATCCACGAGTCTGAAAACACCGACAAAATTCCTCAATCGAGTAGCATTGACAGAGTTGAACTCAACTCCAGAGTGCCGATCCATTAAGGGATTCAGAGTGCAGTTGAACTCACTTCCGAGGACAGTTTCGCCGCTAAAATTCATCAGAGAGGACTGAGAACTATCAAGAACTTGACTTGTAATGTCCTGTCATGAGGAAGGTACACGATTACTACCTTGATATGTTTGTCTTGAACAACAAAGTCCAAGGAAGAAGATATTTGTATAGATAGGAGACGATAGTGTAAATTTGTTGGATACAATGATTGCCACCCCTGAGCCTCGGCGAGGCCCAGATGGTGCAAACATTGCATAGCCAGTATGTAAATAGGCATAGCGCTCAAGTTGTGTGTATGTGTCTTGTGTAAAATTCGTCTCCTGTAGAAGCGCGATGTCTGTATCGAACATTTTGGCATGTTCGATAGTGCTGTGTAACCTTGTATGTGCACTTAAACCCCCGGTGTTGATAGAAGCTATCTTGCACATTTAAAGAGATGAAAAGCTCAAACGATGAATGTGCGACGTCTACTGACGAGGAGAATCTACCAAGCGATGCTAATGTATAAACTCCTCCACCTTCCTATGAAGTCGTTCTAACCGAGCTACATCGTTATACTTCCTCTTGTTCATGGACTCCTGTTGTAGGAGTTGAAGCTGAGGAAGTAACAACTCTGACCTCTCCAGCTCCTTTACAAGAATACTCCAGATTTTATCTGAATTCTTCTTGTACTGGAGCTGGGCAAGAATTTCGGAGATCTTCTTCGTACGGAGTACCAGTCGAAATGATGAAGCTCGAGAGACCAGTCTCATCCAAGCCGGTCATGTCGCAGTCCGAAAGCTGCTCGAGAGATGCTTCCAGCTCTCTCACAACAAACTTCGGAATGCCAGCTCCACTATTGTCCTCCTCCGAGTGGAGCCGCTTTGATGCGACTGGCTTTGCTGGCTCTGGAGGAGGCAGCATCACCCGGTCAACTCTCTTCCTCCTCGTCCTCTTTTTTTTTAACTTGATGGCTATTCGACTCCTCGTCGGAAGTAGCCATGCTTTCACGTGTTGAATTGGCGCCGTTTATAGCCGTAAAAGTTTTCGCCTCCGGGACAACTTCAGACACTTTAGCCACTGGCTGGTCCAAAATAGCAGGTTGAGTGCTAGCTAGTGATTCCTTCTCCAGAGGCACTACTGTAGTAGTGGTTTCCTTCGAGGGAACCCTCGGTTCAGCCTCCTTTCCACTTCTCCTCGGGCAGTCAGCAATAAAAGGCCCTACCAAATGGCAAGTATGGCATTTCGCTTAGGTGCCCACGTCTATCCAGTATTTCGAGCCGCATATGCTAAGATAGAAGCCTGCTGGAAGCGTACAGCCGTTATTCAAAGTAATGGACGCTTCCCGGCTGGTACCGAAAATACCGCGCCCGAGACCCTCGTCTCCAATTTAAATGGGAATGGCGCGAACGTTTCCATGAACCTTCCCGAATCTCCCAAGGAAATTCGAGAGGTCTTCATGTTGGGCGCGCATAGGGACCCGCGAAAACACGACCTTCGTGGGCTTCTCCTTTAACGGGAATGGTACGAGGTGTCTGCCCTCCACCTCGATGCCCTCAAGCATGAGCTTGGTAACGCTTTCGAGGGTCGTGGTGTACACCTCGACCATTCCTCCAGCTATAATTCCCATTGAGAACAGCTGTTCACAGGAGATGACGCGGAAGATCGCCTTCAGGTATGCAGTCTGAGGACATCTCCTGATGTGCTCAAGTTGCATCCCGTAGCGCTCGTCCTACCAACTCCCGTCGAAGAAGCCCTGGAGACCCGCACTGGTCTTGCGCCGCGACTTACTCGCGTCCAATAGGGCTGGACGAGGTGTGATGCCCCTGCTCTGAATTTCGATAGTATTTCTACTTCTGGAACTACCACTTACCTGGGCTATGAAATCCCTGGCACTACAAGATGGGCGCGCAGTGATGCTGCTAGTCCTGCTAGTTCTGCTGTTACTGTTTGTTGTTGCTTCTTTGGAGCGTTCTTCGTTGAAGACAGCGGTGGCCTCATTACAACACCATTGGGCTTTGGTGCTTATCTTGAAGCATTTTGGACCACTTCAAGTAACTTTTGGCGAGGCACGCATTAGCTGCTGCTGTATTGCTCGTTGTAGGAGCTGATGCTTCATCTACCTCTCGCACAAGGTCTGCTGTTCTAGTTGCATTCTTCTCCGGAGAAGTTGGCTTCAATTTTGCCCGTTTGGCCTCTTCAGTTGTGCCCTTATTGGCCTTTTCATTGGGCCCTTTGGGGCTTTCCTTGGTAGAGGAAGAAGAAGCATTACTATTCTTCTTACTACGTCCTCTTGATATGGGGGGATCATCAGGCCCCCCAGAATCACTACTGCTGCACTCACTCATATTAACTGAGGCAGTGAACGTTTATATTTATTTATTCATTTTTTTCAATTGAAATTTCCTATTATTTTTTATATTTATGTAAATTTTTTCACTTTGAAAAAAACTTTACTACACTTTAATAAACTAGAATTTTTTACATTTTTGACGTTGCCATGACAAGGACCAAATTTAATTTAAATTTCACTGTCCAAATGTCACAAAATTCATAAAATTTTCACAATTCTTTCTAAATTTTTTACAGTTTTCGTCTTTAAAACAGCACACACAAACTCCTTCTAATGCACAAGCCTGGTTGCAAGCACTACTCCTCAATTGATCGCTTTTTATCCAGAACCTCCATATTATCACTGTAGCTCAATCTGACGTCTGCTCTCTTCAAAATAATAATATATTTGTGCACCAACTTGCAGAACGAAGCTATTGAAAATTGCCTACACTTGTTCGACCGATTAGAGCGACCTTCCCTTGGTCAAACTAATCTGATAGCACATGATATTGACACAGGAGATGCAGAGCCCATAGTTCATCGTCGATATGAGGTATCACTTGCAGACCAGGGTCGTTTCGCTAGAGAGCTAGAAACAATGAAATAACTACAAATACTGAATCGGTTTAATAAAGCTAAGTACTTACCATCAATCGATTTAAAAGATGCTTTTTGGCAGATTTCGCTGACGGAAACCGCTAAGGAAAAAACAGCCTTCTCTGTCCCTGGACATGGGCTGTGGCAGTTCGTGGTTACGCCAATCGGGCTCACAAATAGTCCTGCCACCCAACAGCGTCTAATGGATAGACTGTTCGGTCCAACTGAGAATAACATATTTACGTACCTCGATGATCTCATAATTGCGACGGAAACATTCGACGACCATATCCATACATTAACCCGAGTGGCACATAGTATATTCGAGGCGAAAATAGCTTAGCTTAAAATATCTGGGTTTATCATTGATGCTTACGGACTGCGAACAGACCCGGAGAAAGTTCAGACAATGGTTGATTTTCCCAGGACGAAAATTTTTACTGAAATGAAACGCTATATTGGCTTCAGTTCCTGATACCGGCATTTTGTGCCACATTTTGCACAACTAGCTGCATCTCCTCATGAACTAACCAAAGGGGGTAAAAATCGACAGCCATTAAAATGGACACCTGAAGCAGATAAAGCCTTTATCGAATTAAAGAGTGCCTTAGCTAAGTCACCTGTTTTGGCCTCTCCCTACTTTGAAAAAGCTTTCTTCATCCAATGCGATGCTTCTAACCATGCTATAGCTGGGCTGCTTTTAGAAAAAAACGATGATAATGCGGAGCATCCTATAGCTTTTGTCAGTTGCAAACTAAGAGGAGCTGAACTTAACTATACAGTGACTGAGAAGAAATGCCTCTGTATTATATTTTTCATGGAGAAGCTTCGTGGATATCTTGAAGACCAGAAATTTTTTCTCCTTACGGATCATTCACCCTTGACGTGGGTTTTCTGGCAACAAAATGTGGCTGGTCGTCTTGCTCGGTGGATATTACGGTTACAACGGTTCGACTTTGAGCTAAAGTATGTGAAGGAAAAAAATAATATTTTACCCGATGCACTTGCAAGAATGCCAGAAGTAAACCTAATCGATTGCCATCCACATGTGTGTGATGAGTGGTATTTAAATATGATCAACAAGGTGAGGGAATGTCCTTCCCGCATGAAAAATTAGAAAATAGAAGGAAGCGTCCTATATATTAATCCTCCTATATATTAAGCCTATTCGCGAATCCATGAGATCTGATGCAAATAAATGGAATGGAAATGGAAAAAAAGAGTCACGGAAAAGTATTGTTACGTACCACAAATTGAATCAAGAAAAATCTGTTGGGAATGGAAGCAACTTTAGGTTAGTGTCAACTTAGTAAACTTTGGGTTCGGAGAACGGAATATTCCGGAAGGTTTTAGGATAATTCGTAGAGTATAAATATGGCGCTCTGACAGCTAGGAGGCGGAGTATTATTTCAGACATCGAAGTGAACGAAGTAAACTATTTGGATTGCGATAATTAGAAGTACAGTACTAGCGATAAATAAAGAGTTGATTTGATAATTATTTGTGCATTTGTGACAGTAAACAGTAAAGTTAAATAAAGAAAGAACTTTTGAATTATATCTGAAATATTGTGTTTTAAATAACGAATTAAGGCCACGATCGTAACAACTGGTGTCAGAAGTAAAATAAAATCGTGAAATAAAGTGGTGGCATTTGACTTTGAAATTCACAGAGTGATTAATTTTGTTAAATCGTGTGTAAAAATTCCGAAAGATAATTTTATATTAAACTTGGAGTGAATTACAAAAGACGCAAGAATGGGACGCAAGCTAGAGGAGCTTCGCATACAGGAATTGAAAGTGGAGTTGGAGAAGCGGTCATTACAAACGACTGGCCTAAAGAATGTTCTAGTCGAGCGACTTAGACAAGCTTTGATAGAGGAAGAAAAGAATCCTGAGACATTCGTTTTCGAAGAAGAACCAGAAATTGAGGAAGAGCCTGGAATGAACATAGAACAGCTTTTAAGTACTTTAATGAGCAAAATGGAAGCCCGTTTTGATGAACAAAAGAATTTTTTCCAGGAACAAAAGAATTCTCTCCAGGAACAAAAGAATTCTCTCCAGGAAAAAAAGAATTCTCTCGAGGACCACAAGAAATCTATAGAAACCCGAATGGACGAACAAAAGAATTCTCTCCAGGAACACAAGAAATCTATAGAAACCCGTTTGGACGAACAAAAGAATTCTATGGAATCCCGTTTAGATGAGCAGAAGAATGCTTTGGATGAACAAAAGAATTCCATGGAATCCCGTTTAGATGAACGGAAGAAATCACTGTAAACGCGTTTGGATGAACAAAGGAGTTCTCTGGAGAATTGTCTAGAAAATCGCTTAGAGGAACAAAAGAATTTCCTGAAATACTCGTTAGACGAACAAAATTTAAAAATTGAAGGAATCGAGCAAGAAGTGGCGGAAGTTCAACAAAAAGTCACCGAACAGCTTGACAACTTTAAATAAGATTTGGAGAAGATGAAGCATCGATAACCACGGCACGAAGGAATTGAAATATCCAATGTAGGCAGAATGAAACCTCCAATATTTGATGGACAAAATTCGTGGCATATTTTCAAGAGACAATTCGAGGCAGCTTCCGAAGTAAACGGATGGAATGATGCAGATAAAGCTACAGCTCTGGTATTAGCACTTCGAGGTTCTGCATCAGAGATTTTATAAACTATATCGATAGAAAGGTAACGTGATTATACTTCATTAGTACAGGCGATAGAGTTACGTTATAGAGATGAACACATGCAGCAAGTATATCGCCTACAGCTACGCAACAGGATTCAAAAGCATGCCGAATCACTACAACAGCTGCAGGCTGATGTGGAAAGAATAGCTTATCTCTCATACTCTGGCGTAAATGCGGATTTCCTTAATGAAGTGGCAACAGAAGTATTTGTGAACGCTATTGCAGATCAAAATTTACAACAAGCGTTGAGGCTAGCAGGAGAGCAATCAACAGCAGAAGCACTAGCCTATGCACTAGCGTATGAATCTGCCAGGCAAGCTTCTCGAAGTGCAGTACGAGTGAGAGAAATTTCGGTGGAGGAATGTACTTGTAACAGAATGCAGTCATCACAGAGCACTCCTTCACGCGGTATTTTTCGTTGCTGGAATTGTAATAGACTGGGACACATCCAAAGGGACTGCAGAAAACGCCGACGAATGGAAGCGCTAGAAGAAGGGCAGAGATATCGAGCTGGGCAAAGATATCGAGCTGGTCAGCAGACTCACAGCAGAATACCGTCATCAGAGACCACTCCTTCCCGTGGTGTTATTCGATGCTGGAAATCTAGTAGATTGGGAGACCTGCAAAACGACTGTAGCAAACGAGGACGAATGCAAACCACAGAAGAAGAAGCGAGAAGATGGCGAGCTAGAGAGCAAGCTTTCCGTGGAGAGAGTAGACTGCAACCTCATGACTTTGAAATCCCATACCGCAAAGGACGTATCCACGGAAATGCAGAAGCTTTTTCACAACGTCCATGCAATCCTGAATGGAAACATTGCGGACGGATGGAAGAAAAAGATGACGATGACTACAATGATGATAACGAAAGTCGAAAGAAGAAAGGAAAAAAATCCAAAGATGATTATGATTACGGTGATAAAAGTAAAAAGAAGAAAGGAAAGAAATCCAAGAGCGAGGACAATGAAAGAAAGAATAAGACGAAAAGTAAGGGGTCTAAAGATGCTGATAATGATGATGATAAGGGTATAACGAAGGTCGGAAAAGGTTAAGACAAATGTTCTGACGATGATGATAATAAGAAGCGCAAAGGCCGCAATGAAAAGGATGACAACGGCATTCAAAAGGGCAAGAAATTTGAGGACAAAGGAATCAAAGATAAAAAACGAAAGAAAAATCAAAGCATGGAAGAGTGTTTCAACAGAACATCTGTTGGGAATGGAAGCAACTTTAGGTTAGTGTCATCTTAGTAAACTTTGGTTTCGGAGAACGGAATATTCAGGAAGGTTTTAGGATAATTCGTAGAGTATAAATACGGCGCTCTGACAGCTAGGAGGGGAATATTATTTCAGACAGCGAAGTGAACGAAGTAAACTATTTGGATTGCGATAATTAGAAGTACAGTACTAGCGATAAATAAAGAGTTGATTTGATAATTATTTGTGCATTTGTGAGAGTAAACAGTAAAGTTAAATAAAGAAAGAACTTTTGAAATATATCTGAAATATTGTGTTTTAAATAACGAATTAAGGCCACGCTCGTAACAGTATTACTGGCCGGGAATGCTGATTGACATAACCAAATATGTTAAAAATTGTGAAATCTACCTGAAATCTGAGCCAACCAAAAAACCTCCTTTTGGTCCAACGGGAAATTTCAAGGAAGCCAAACGTCCTTGGCAAATAATTGCCCTAGACCTAATCGGGCCGTTTCCACGCTCTACAAAAGGCAATTGCTGGGTCTTAGCAGTTTCAGATTGGTTTACTAAAATGCCTTGCTTGTTCCCAATGCGCGAAACAACTGCTAAAAAGGTTAGGGAAGTAGTCGAGAACCCAATCTTCTTGGAATACAGGGTCCCGGAAATTGTCATTACTGACAATGGACGACAGTTCGATTCACATGAATTCAGGAAGTTCCTCACAGACCATGGTATCCACAAATTCTGGTTAAACTGCCGGTCCTACCCACACAATAATTTCACCGAGAGGTGGAATAAGGTAATCGCAAGCGCGCTCAGGTGATATGTAACTGATAACCATAGACGTTGGGACCACGAAGTGGAACTACTAAGGTCGCCTTGCGTACGGCCGGCGGTCATGTAGTCACCGGATACTCTCCCTTCTATTTATATTTCGGGCGCAAGTACACGTTTTCAGCATCAGATTACACCTTGTATGATCCAATCGAAACAGCCAGTCTAGAACCCAGGACAAATACCTAAACCATCTAGAGAAAATTTACGATGACATATCCGAAAGAATTCTGAAGGCCTATGAGGTCAACAAGAAGTATTTCGATAAAGGTAAGGTTAAAGTAAAGTTTCAAGAGGGAGATGTAGTTTACAAACGTAACTATGTAATCTCTGATGCTGTACAGGGATTCTCAGCTAAGCCTGCGCCAAAATTCCTGAAATGCACTCTCCTTGAAAAAAAATCTGATTTGGTCTATTAATTAAATGGAATTCTTTTTTCACATCTGCAATAAAATTAATTAACAATATTCTACTTTTCCTATTAAAGTTATATTAAAGCCTCAAAATTAAAAAAAAAAAACATTAGTATATTCTCTTGTTATCAAAGAGTTTACCCAATAAAATGATCTTTAATGCTAATCCACCCAATTAAGATGTAAGGATTATTCTCATAACATAACATAGTAGTTGTTGATCCGAAGGTGTATTTCCCCAGAGCGTAGTAGACCCAAGATCTATTGCTCGTCGCACTCAATTAACTAATTAAGAATTACGTATATAGGCACAGGTTTTTAATGAATTACTTGCAATAGGAACGAACTATTTCCAATTATTAAGAATCTTAAGAAATTTAATACCCCTAAAGTAAAGAACCTAATAAACTGCTAGGATTTAGCAATCTTGCGCGTATATCACACTGGCAGTTATGCCAAGTGACTCGGATCGTATTGCATCAATATCAAGAGTACGTAAGTGCCGGTAGCGGCCTAATTCCAATTTTTTGGCACATTTTTTTTTACCCAAGAAAGGGAGGAATGTAACGTATGCTGTAAGACGTATCCAATATTTGCTGTTTATATAGATGTACCTACTTCATTTAAATAGATAAATAAATAATAATAAATAAAAGGTTGGGATCTCACTTAGCCTAAGAAAGATCATAATAATGAATTCTGTAATATCTTAAAATTAATATATCTATCATAAAATAATAATAATAATAATAAATAATTACCGAATATACCTACTTAAATAATTAAATAAATAATACCTAATACCTAATAAATAATAATAATAACACTATTAATGAATAAATAAATATTGATCAAGTCAAAGAATTAAACATATACGAAATATAATAATATTTAAGTCGCTTCATACGACTGAAATTGTCCCCAGTTCTAGGCCAGTTGTCAAGTGCTCGCAACTTAACACCCACTATTCTCAATTGTCTTCAGAACGATCCCAAAAGAACAGGGGCGAAAAAAGAGGGGAAGTCTCGAAGGTTCCGCGACAGAGAAAAGAAGGTGAAAAAATAAAATACTCAGAAGAAACCAAATAAGCACGAAAAAATTAAAAGTAAAATATATAAGGCGAGAAAAACGTGTGCTGTAAGACGTGTCAAATATTTGCTGCAAATATACATACATATCATTCGAATAGAGACATAAATAGAAGATTGGTATCTCACTTAGTCTAAGCAAGCTGTAATGATTCTTATACTTCAGAATCACCAAAAATTGAATTTTGTGCAGATTTCAACAGTGTGTTGAAACCTAAACAAGACTGCTGTTGAGAACTACTATGTTTCTCAGTAAAAGAAAACTTAAGTTCAGACTAAACAGTGTGTCTAATCTGACCTTGATGCTGGAGGGAGAGTGCTTGTGAAGTAATAGCCACTTGACTCTTGGTTATACTGTAATTTTATTATCCAAATGCATGTACTTTTATACAAAAATTATCACAGTAAAAAATATTTTAACACAAAGATTACAAAATATAAAAAATAAACACAAATTTTACGGAACTAAAAAATTGTTTACACAAACTGTAAACAAAAGCCAAAAGAAATTACGGAAATAAGTTTGTTTACAAAAATTGTAAACAGAAGAAAAAGAAGCTATAAAAAGCAATTGCGAAAGAAATGGTAAAAAACAAAACAAGATATGATTCTATCAAAAGTATCAAAAGTTAAGCAATTGCAAAAGAATGTATGTACATTATTCAATATTCTATAAGTATGTCACTGAGTCGCACAATTAATCGATCGTTTTACTCCCTGTAATGGCAGCAAAACATGCAGCGTGCGCAATTTGTTTATGAAGTAAGCTTCTGCTGCACTCAATTAACTGTGGCATATTGACCTTCGCTAATTTGGATGATGTTCGATCTGTTCGGGAGCTGAACATGTTGGGGGCCGGCACTTGCTAAAACAGCGTCGAAGCGTTTTTGAATTGATGACCCTGACATTGATTGTCGTCTTGGTTTATTTGGCGGGTATTTGCAGGTGGTGCAGAGTTTTTTGAGCCGAATGCCGTAATTGTATGCAAGTAGCACAATAACAAGTACTACTATAACAACCGTGGCTGTTGAAATTGAATACACCATGAATTTTCCTTGGACGTCCTTCATCTGCAGCAGGTCGGGATGAAAGCTGTAGTCCAGGAATTGCTCACTTGGACGAATCAAGAGCTCCGGCTGAATCATTCGAGGGGTTTTGCTGAAATTTAGTGATGCTGCTACTGGTGGCGTTTCCATGATGTGACTCGTTATGACATCAAACCTTTCATCTATGGTAGTTTTAAGCGTAACTTCTTTGGTCTTGATGAAGCAACCGTCGTTGAGATGTATGATGCCAGTGGTGTTTATTAGAATCTCTTTTCTTACTCCTTTACATACCGTTGCTACAATTCTGGCCTTCGTAGTAACATACAACCAGGTGTTTTCCATCATCAGTGTTTTCCAGACAATTCCATTCAGACTTAGGTGCTGCATTTCACACATGTTTTTTGTGTGACGACCGTAGATCTCATCTATGACGCAGGATGGACTATTATCAATATTATGAATAATTGTCGGAGCGCAACGGTAGACGTGGGATCCGGATATCTTGCATGCCTTTAGTTCTTCTTCCTCTAAGTTGAAATAGGTTTCATGGTTCAAACTAACGGCGAAGGTAGAAGGTTTTAAGTTGGCTACTGCGAAAGAGTCATTTGTTATTATCTGAGGTATTGATGTGATGTGCATCAAATCGTACAAGTTCTTTTCTATTATGCTTAAGTAGCCATATAATTTCAGCGTGCCTTTGGTTGCGTTGACTTCTAGACGGTGCTGAGGTGTTCTGTCGATAAGAAGATCAGCGCCAAACTTTATCGAGACATTTTTAATTAACTCGTCGATGTCTTGTGATGTTATGAAGTCTAGGATGTGCGCGTGCTCATGTAGTGCGTTTATCCAGTTATTGTATTTGCTCTGGAGTTCATTATAATAATTTTCAGCACTGATGTAGGTCGACAAAACTTCAATGTTGACTCTATTGTGATCTGCAGTAGAGTACCAGGTGGCCATCTCATTTATGGAGCCAATTGCCTTTTCCAATCGTGCATCGAAGTGTTTAAGCGTCTCTTCTATGACCGTATTCGAACGGTTTATTCATTGATTGAGAAAGAGAACCTGTTGGTTGGTTGATTGCAAGATGTTTTCTTGGTTGTGTTGAAGATGGTCTATCTCTGAATAGACTTCATCATTTACTCCAAATATACCTGTGAGTAAGTAGCCTACCAAAAATGTCTCTCCTGCTTCGGTGCTTTTGCTGGATGAAGTTGATGATTTGACTGGTGGACTTGAGCAAACCTTGTCGTTTTGTTGATAAATTCTGAAATAGCACTTCACAGTCAGTTATATCCGTGAGGATCTTGTTCTTTTCGCACATTTCTTTTACACGTTCCCAAGTGCTGTCAATTTTGTTCTGGTCTTGAATGGCCTCATCTGTAGGAAAGGTTATCTGTAGCCTCAGATTCCCCCTTTTAACTTGTGCATGTCCCAAGTTTTCTATGTAAAGACCTGGTTTAGGTTGGAAAATCGTGTAATCTTGAGCAACGGCTACTGTGATCCAGTACAGAAGTAACAACGTGGTGCGCAGGAATTTTGCTGCCCAAGTGCAAGGTGCTACTTTTCTCCTTTTAATTGGTGAGCCGATATTGTTCAGGGCTTCTTGAGTATTGCTATCCTTCAGTAGTTCTGGATTGTCTGCTCTTGTTGAGTTTATATGTTGCTCGCGTTTTTGCGGCCTTCTATGAGGTCTAGATTGGGAATCTGAAATGTTGGTCACTGTTGTGCTTACCTTCAGTGACGGTGCTTGTGCCTCGGAGTGATGGATATTTAATGGGAGTTGGCATAATTTATTCATCGGTCTTTTCTTGATGCCGTTTCTGTATTGTATGGATACAATGCGGACGATATTATCTTCGCCAGGATGGAGCTCGACAATTCGGCCCAATGCCCATTTTTGTGGTGGAAGGTTATCGTCCTTGACCAATACTAGTTCCCCAATGTTGGGATTTTCCCTCTTGGTCTTCCATTTGCTTCTCTGCTGTAGCTTTGTTAGATATTCCGCAGACCATCTTTGCCAAATTTCTTGGTGGTATTTTGTAAGCTGTTTCCATTTGTCATGCACCTTTGTATCCGTAATATCAGGTTCTGGTGGTACTAGTAACGGTCGGCCTATTAAAAAGTGTCCTGGAGTTAATGCCTCAAGGTCCTGGGGATCACTTGATTGTTGGCCAATCGGTCTAGAGTTCAGGCATGCCTCCACTCGATAGATGACGGTTGTGAACTCCTCATAGGTTAGGAGCGTTTCACTTAGTACCCTTTTAAGGTGAGTCTTCACTGATTTTACTCCAGCCTCCCACAGCCCACCAAGGTGTGGGCTTCCTGGCGGAATGAAACTCCATTCCATGCCATCATTGGCTGTGATTTCAGCACCATATTTTTTTGACTGTGTGATTGCCTCCTTCAGATCCTTGTCCAATTTTTTGTGGGCACCGACAAAATTGGTGCCATTGTCAGAGAATATGTGCTTGGCATTTCCCCGGCGGGACACAAATCGTCTATACGTTGCTAGGAAGGCATCCGAGGTGAGGTCACTTACCAGCTCGAGGTGAACTGCTTTGGTAACCATGCAAATGAATAGCGAAATATAACCTTTTAGTGTTTTGGGCCCCTTCCTTTTGCCATTTTTGTGATGAAGGGTCCTGCGTAATCTATGCCACAGGAGGAAAACGGTGGAGCTGGTGTGATTCGGAATGCTGGCAGATTCCGCATGAGTTGTTGGGGGTATGCTTGCCGGTGCCTTAGACAGGTAATACATCTGTGATTTCTCGACTGTACAGTGCGTTTTGCATTAATAACCCAATACTGTGACCTCAGATAGTTTAATGTGAGCTGGGTTCCTCCATGCAATGTTAGTTGATGCGCGTGATCAATTATCAAATTTGTTGCATGATGTTTTGCGGAAGTAGCATTTGATGTTTGGTGTCTTCAGGTAGCGTTGAATGTTTAATTCGACCTACGACTCGTAAAATCCCTTCCTTGTCTAAGAATGGATTGAGGGAAAGAAGCTTACTCGAGCTCATCAAGGTCTTGTTTCTTTCGATGATGCTTAAGTCCTCAATGAATGCTTCTCTTTGGACAATCCTCACTATACAAAGTTTTGCTTGTTGTAGCTCCTTGGAACTCAGGTATCCTGTGTTTCCCACCGGCATTGATTGGCGGCAATTGCCAATAAATCTTCTGCAGTATGCCATCACCCTCAATTGGCGAGTAAAAGTAGAACATTTAAATATTTCTGAATTGGATACCTGGCTAGTTAGCACTTGAAAATGCCTATTGCTCTCTTCGTTAGTTTGTAACCTTAATTTCTGCTGTGGCCATGCTTCCGGAGTTTGTGATAGCCAAAGTGGTCCTCTCCACCAACTGTCGTGAGTGGCTAACATCTTTGGACTGATTCCTCTTGTTGCTGCATCTGCGGGATTATCGCGAGACGGAACGTGTCTCCAGATATTCTTGGGAAAATGGCCTTATATATCGGCTACCCTATTGGCAACGTATGTATTCCATGTTGTTGGATTCTTGGCTATCCAAGCTAATGTAATTTCAGAATCACACCATGCAAATATATCGGGTGGTTGTAGGTCCAAAGTATTTATTACTGATGTAAGCAGATTTGCTAATAGTGAGGTACCAGAAAGTTCTAACCGTGGGAGAGAGATCTTTTGCTTTAAGGGAACTACCTTAATTTTAGCTCTGAGCATTGTGACGTGAGTTTTCCCATGACAATCTGTAGTGCGAGCATACACAACAGCAGCACAACCCTTTTCAGAAGCATCACAAAATCCGTGAAGCTGGATTTCATTGTTTCGACAGTAGTTTATCCATCGAGGAATCGCGATTTTTTCCAGTTCACCCAGCTCCTTTTCAAGCCCTTGCCAGGCCTTCGTTACTTCTAACGGTGCTTCTCAGTCCCAGTCTGTTTGTTCTCTGCACAGTGACTGCATTATCAGCTTTGCTGTTATGGTTACGGGAGCGAGCCAACCCAGAAGATCAAAAATGGAAGCAATTTTTGATAGCAGTGTTCGTTTTGTTATGCTGTTGCTTGCTCCATGCGCTTTTAATTTAAAGCGGAATTCATCACGAATTGGATTCCAATGAATTCCTAAGGTCTTCATTGTATCGTGCTCTTTAATCTCCGTGATTCCTTACTCTATTATTTCCTCTGGTATATTTCTCAGAAGACCATCATCGTTAGCCGTCCATTCCCGCAGATTGAAGCCACCAGCTCGTAGCAATGCAATTGTCTGCTCCTGTAATTGTAGAGCCTCTGATTTGGTGTCAGCCCCTGTAAGCATATCATCCAAGTAGAAGTCAGTAGAAAGTATTTTTCTTGCTATTGGATAGTTACTGCCTTCATCTTTAGCTAATTGCCTCAAGGTTCTTACTGCAAGAGACGTGGCAGGACTTGTGCCATAGGTAACTGTATTTAATTTGAACTCCTGGATGGGTTCTGTTGGATGTTGCCGCCACAATATCCTTTGATAATTCCTGTCAGACTCTTTAATGTTGATCTGTCTGAACATCTTCTCGATGTCAGCAGTGTAAACATAGCGGTGCTTTCTCCATCTTAATATGATCTGTGTAAGATCTTGTTGCATTTTGGGGCCGCAATGAAGCAAATCATTGAGGCTTAGTCCAGATCTTGACTTGCACGATGCATCAAAGACAATTCGCAGCTTAGTTGTGGAGCTATCGGTTTTAAATACGGCGTGATGCGGTAGATAATAAACGTCAGACTGTTTTCCTGCATACGGTTTGGCAGGACTCATGTGCCCCATTGCAAGATATTCTTTTAAGAAGGCATTATATTCCACTGATAGTTCTGGTTCCCTTTCTAGTCTTTTTTCTATTTGCCGTAGTCGGGCTATTGCCATGCACTTGGAATCGCCTAGCTCCCCCAGTTCTTGTTTGAAAGGCAGACTGACTTCGTAACGTCCTGCTGCATTTCTTCTGTAATTATGTTTAAAATGTTCTTCACAGCGGTTGTCTTGTTCCAATTTTACGTGGTTGTTATCAATGTCCCAGAATTTTTCTAAACTCTCTTCTATTTCTGCGAGAGATAATAAACTCGTTAGCTTCAGCGTTTCGCTGTTGCTGTTTGGAACGCTTCCAAAAATTATCCAGCCCAATTTGGTATTCTGTGCCAGAGGTTTTGTCTTCTTAAACCCTTTAATTATAATATTGGCATAGACATCTGCGCCTAACAATATGTTTATTGGGCCTGGTTGGTAGAATGTAGCATCAGCCAAATTCATGTTTTTGAATTTTTTCATATTGATGGCTGGAGCAGGTGCCTCGGGTAACAGAGAGTTCAATTTAAGCAAAACAAGGGCGTCCACAGAAAGATAAGAATTCGTTTGATCTCTAAGTTGTATACTTAATTTTACCTAGCTGCTGGCTCTGGCTGACTCGGCTTCTCCAACTCCAAAGATTGTGGCTCTGATGTGATCCTTACGGAGCTTTAGAAATTGAACCTCCTGTTCTGTTATTAGCGATACCTGTGATACAGGGTCGATTAATGCTCTGAAACTTTCCAACTTTCCATATATATTTTTAATTCTGATGATTGCCGTTGGTAGCAGCACGCTAGGAATTCTCACTTTATTGGTATGACAGCTGATAGTTTTTCCGTTTGGATGTGGTGGTTGAGCCTTGTCCACGCTGCATATATCGGTAGTCACATTTGTGCTCATGGTCTGATTCTGGCGTACGTTTGATATGCCTAGGGTGGCAGGGCTATTTTGATTGCCCTTGTGCAGTAAAGTATGGTGCCTTTTATTGCAAATGGCACATAGCTTGTTGGATTTGCACTTCTCTTTTTTGTTATGTGCGAGACAATTATCGCAGATGTCCTGCTACTTGACGATGGCTTGTCTATCATCCACGTTCCTTTTTCTGAACTCTCCACACTGGTAGAGCTTGTGCTCCTTGTTGCGAATAATACATGAGCTTCTTCATGTGGTGTGAAATGCCTTTTTAAAGCATTTTGAAGTGCCGGGCCTTGGGCGTTTTGGGTTTTCTATGCATTCCAATACCTGATACCGCTTCTCTAGGAACCTCAGTAGATCGGTGACTAAGGGCATTTCCTTGGATTTAGCAGGCTTTCTTCAAACAGGCGAAGACTTTCTGCGTCTAGCTTCCTCATTGCGATACATGCAATAATTGGACTCCATTCGTCTGTTTTGTAGCTTAAAAGCTTCAGAGCTTCTAAGCACTCTCTAATGGTATCATAAAGCCTTATTATGTCTTCTTGGGACCGGTATTCTACATTCTTGGCATCCATAATAGTATTCACATAAGTTGTGATGATTTTTCTGTTATTGTTAAATCTGGCTTCTATCAAATGCAGAGCAGTTTCATAGTTTTGGCTACTCAATTGCAAATGACTGATAACTCTACTTGCGTCTCCCTCTAAGTGATATAGGAGGTACTGCATCTTTTCAATGTTGCTTATGTGTAAGTTGTTGTGGATGACGTTCTTAAAAATGTCTATGAATGACCTCCAGTCTTTGTAATCTCCATTGAACTTAGGAATTTGTATTGGTGGAAGTTTTGGATAGTTGTTTACTCTGATTTGATCTAGGTTCTGTTGCTGAAGATTCCAGGATGTTGATGCGCTAGGCAGCGTGTGGAATTGAGGACTATATCCAAGATTCTGTGGTGTTGCTGTGAGCGTATTGATACTTTCTAAGTTACTTACTACTGGTACTCCAGCCGTTGTTGTTGCTGCTGGAGGAGATGGCGCAGTTGTAGTAACTGGTGACGTTGGTGTGGTCATTGTGGATTTTAAGGCACTTGTGCTGGTGGTTGGTAGCTGGTACTTGTTGGGAATCTAGTAGTTGGCTATCAACTCAACAGCTTGCTTAAACAGCTCGTGTGTCCTTTCGTATAACCTATCGGTGAAATACGGGTGTTCTGGTTTTGCACACTCTGTTAGCTGTAGATGGCGGTCGTTAAAATCTGCCCAGATTGTTTCCAACTCTTTGAGCTTGTTTTTCAGGTATTGCTCTGTTTTTCTTTCAGCTCCGTCTTTCTTGAAATTTGCTAAAAGACGCTTTAATTCCTCTGCCAATTCTTTTTGGATTACGATTATGTCTTCTGGTTTTGAAGGCATCGCAAATTAAAGTGCAGGCAAACAATTATTGCCGGCAGCTGCTTTGAAAGTCGGCTTTCGTCACGGATGCTATGCTGGAGTAGCAGAAGAAGAGCTTTGACAGTGTGTTAAAACCCTTCTCTCTAATTGATGTAGCTTTTAGTGCTATTACCTTTAAGTAGGAAAAAAACTGTTGGCTTCCGTAGATATATCTCAGCTAGATTTAACAGTGTGTCAAATCAAACCAATGAGATTGCTGGTTTTTTCAAGCTATTGCTCAGCTAGACTCAACAGTGTGTTAAATCTTGGTAATGAGATTTAGACTTGATTCGACGACTCGAAGGACCATGTAATGATTCTTATACTTCAGAATCACCAAAAATTGAATCTTGTGCAGATTTCAACAGTGTGTTGAAACCTAAACAAGACTGCTGTTGAGAACGACTATGTTTCTCAGTAAAAGAAAACTTAAGTTCAGGCTAAACAGTGTGTCTAATCTGACCTTGATGCTGGAGGGAGAGTGCTTGTGAAGTAATAGCCACTTGACTCTTGGTTATACTGTAATTTTGTTATCCAATTGCATGTACTTTTATACAAAAATTATCACAGTAAAAAATATTTTAACACAAAGATTACAAAATATAAAAAATAAACACAAATTTTACGGAACTAAAAAATTGTTTACACAAACTGTAAACAAAAGCCAAAAGAAATTACGGAAATAAGGTTGTTTACAAAAATTGTAAACAGAAGCAAAAGAAGCTATAAAAAGCAATTGCGAAAGAAATGGTAAAAAACAATCATAATCATAAATATGTAAATAATTAAATAAATAATACATTATGCTTAATAAATGATAAACAATATTAATGAATAAATAAATATTAATAGAGTCAAAGAAATCAACAAAGACAAGCAATAATAATTAATAGGTGCCCTTATACAACTGAAGTTGTCGCCAGTTCCAAACCAGTTTTATTGCTCGCAGCTCAACGCACACCATTTTCGACCGCTTTCGGAACCATCCCAAAAATTGGGGCAATATAAAAAAAAGGGCGGACGGATGGAGCGCGACGCGAGAGTCGGGTTTTTTTTCTTCGGCTGGGGCAAGACATCGGGAAGCAGCATCAAGCATCAGCTCACATTAAAAGTTTTCAACCTTAAGTAAAATTAATAAAGTTAAAAGAAAAACAAAAAAAATCTAAAAGCAGTAAAAGTGCGAAGACAACTCCGAGAAAATCACAGCCCAGGAGTAATCAGAAAAAGCCGGAGGATTAGTCGGATAAAATTGGAGCACGCGGATAACCTAACCAAAAGGAGATAAAGAAAAATGAAAACCGATAAGTAGATTTGAACCATAATCAGGTGCACCAAAAATAAAATAAAATAATAATAATACAGTAAATAAATAAATATAAATAAGCTATTTAGATATAAAAAATATAAAATTATTCTATATTAAAACTAACCCATTAAATACAAAAGAAAAATTTGAGAAAATAAAAAAAGTATTACTAATCTCTAGCTAAATAAAAATTGTAGTATTAGGACGGCCGTACTAGGGATCCTGCAGGAAAGTGAAAGTCTTTAAAGAAACCAATCTCTCGTTTGGAATAAAAGTGAATTAGTCGAAAGCAAGGAAGAATCTTTTCCTCTTTATACTCCCTTCAGCACACGTTCCAGTGTAAGTTGAATTTATTAAATTTCCCTAGGCTTTCAGCTTACATTTTAGGGGCTCAACCGGGATATTTCCCGTAAAAGAAAAAAACAAAAATTTTAAGTTTTTATAAGCAACTAAGTAATATTTACAATTATAATTAACTAAACGGCATAATTTCCATACGAAATCAGCCCATCGAAATGTGTACAAGTGACACATGCAATCTATGATCCATAAAAGTAAAAAAAACAAAACAACTTATTTCGATTGTGTTATGGAAGGTTGCTAGGCCAGTGCATAAGTTATATCTCATTAACCAACAATCATCCTCATTTCTTGTGGAGCACTGTCGTGCATAGTTTTATTGCAGTGAGTAATCGGTGGATTTCCGTGCCTAGAACGCTAAACAAATTGGTGAAATTACCAGTAGCTTTTACAAACTACAATTACATGTTGTAGGGATAGCATAGTCGTCTGGGCATCATATTCAACCTAGCGGATAACATAGCGCTAGGGATATCAATTGGCACGCTGGAATCTGAGGAATTATACTTAGAAGGTGTTTGTTTAATTAGTACAGTGTATCTCTTTCATTTCGTTCAAGTTTTAGGAATCGCAAGTAAGGAAGTAATCGTAACAAAACGTCGATTTAAGAGGATTTTAGATTGCAAGTTATTAGAATAAGGCAGAACCAGCATGAATGGTCCCACTTGGCTTTACCGTGCCGTGTAAAGAAAAAGGGACGTGCTGTAGCCAAACCAAATCTGTAAGTAAAACTGAAACTACCTCATAACAACAATCAGTTGAATTATAATTAATGTGAACGAACAATGTGTTTGATATCGGGTACACAGAGTTGTGACCTCATTATCATTGTGTCAGTTAAGCATAAATTACATAATGAAAGCCCGTGCTTAAGTTTTTTTTTTTGCAGTTGATAATTAGTTCGTCTAACAGTTTGAGGCTCTCGCCATATAATTTACTACCGCGTATTGCAATCGTCGAGTAAACGCTCTTCTTTGTTGGTGAAGTTTTAAACATTTTAGCACGTATAAATATATATAAATATTTAATTAAGTTGAACACTTACAGTCCATATTGGACGGGGGTTGTTCTTGTATTTGGGTAAATGGTAATTGAAACTTAAGCGCATATCTCATAAGATAATCGCCTCTTTTGTTGTGCGGAAACTTACGTGATATATATAATAATAATGCTATATTAATTTTTGCTCATATGTAGTCAATATAACATCGGATCTCAGAAATTTATAGTTACGTAAGGTGCATAGATATAATCTGCAATCGTCTCGTCTCAAGTGCGTTAAACGTTGAAGATTCCATATAAGAAACTGCGCGATAGATCGCTGTCTTAACGTTATTATTGTGAAGACACTGGAAAAATCGTGAAGAAGCGATCCTAAGGAACTAATTACGGGAAAACCCCTGATTATTCTGTTTAGATAAACTTAGATTGGTAAGACGAAGGAAAAGGAGATACGGTGAATGAGAGATTAAGACAGATGAATAAGAGTTTTATAAACAAGAAAAGACCCAGAAAATTTTAAATTTGTGTAACTGCAGCCGTGAATTGATTACAGTCATCCGTCTATGGTCAAACTATCATTCTCGAATCCATTCTCCAACCCCGGTGTATGGATTTCAATACACTTAGGAGCTTCTCAGCGATATTATACCCCAGCTACGACAACCTTTTTTTGTTATCCACTCTGCATTCGAACGGGAGTAGAAACCTTAGCTAGTAATTATTTGGTGCGCAGGGCGGAGGATGCTATTTTGCCACTAGTTTCCAACTTCGTGTATATCTAAAGTTCCTATATATCGAAAATCTGCAGTTTTAGTTACCCCGTCTGACAGAAGGCAACTTAGTTATTGTATAATACTGGGATAGAGGTGAATCGTTCATCGTACGACCAAATTGCTAGCCTCTGCTTGGACACCGACATTAAGTATGAAAGGCGTTGTAGAAAAGTTGCGCCGGAGATTTATACAATCCAGGGAAGACAACTATGATGGTCTAAGCAACTAAAGAAAGCGGCAAGCGTAGATTCAGATAATCATACATTTATGTCTTATATATCCCCTGAGGAAGATTTAAGCGAATGTCAGAGCGTGCTCCAGTAGTTCGAGGAAGATTGCTCAGCAGACGAGAATCCTTACTATGATGCACTGGCAGTTCGATTAGACTTTCTTTCAAAGAGATTAAAAAGGATCGAACCAACTGATGAAAAGCACATCAGCCTCAAAAGAGAACTGTTACAAAGGGCAGTGAATCTAATTCGGAAACTTGAAGGAATCCAATATCGGGCATGGAAAGCAAATTTTGCCTCGGCGAATTCGAGCCAAAGGCTGATCGAGAGCAATCTTGAAGAAAGACTTCAAGACCTTAATTTAAACGAATTTCAAGGTGACGGCGATGCTTTATCAAACTCACCTAAGCCCAATCTTAAAGTTAAGCACGATATAAGCCTATTACCGCGTGAAGAATGTTTTAAATTAGCTCTTCCTAGAGATAACCTTTCTTTTTCTAAGCCACCTCCGATGTTATTTAAATGGGGTCTAAAGTTTACAGGATATAATGAAGATTCGGTGTCTGCCTTCTTGCAAAGAGTTGCAGACTATTCCAGGTCCCGGCAAGTAAGTGAGCCTGAGTTATTGATATCCATATCCGACCTGTTGGACGGCTCGGCTTTGCGATGGTATCGAAGAAAGCGTGACGCATTTCGTGCTATGAAGACTTTGTCAAGCAATTCCCCCAGCACTTCGAACCCCTCTTCCAGACTGATCAACTGCTGGAGTTCCTTCGTGAACGTAGACAAATGGGCAGTGAAACCATAGTTCAATACATTTCTTTCATGGAGGACCAATCCTTCCGACTACCTCGGATACCCAATGAAAGAGAAAGGGTCAGAAGTATTAGGAACAATTTATTAAGCCAAATACAAGTCAAGAGAAATAGTTACGGTCGCAACTGGGGCGAGTCCAATATTCCATCCAACTATCGGGGCTATAATACTCCGCGTGACCAGCAAACTTCGATCCGAACAAATCTTACCAGTTCCCAAAGTGCACCTAAATTTAGATATGAGAACATAGAGCAAGGGAATAGACTTCGCAATACGAATAATAACGACATAAACAGTGGCGTGCTAGAACCTCGGTACTCCTTAAATTATAATCAAGCCCAACCGAACCACGCAAGTGGTCCGCGCAACTGTAGGGACGTGCAAAGACCCACAATCGCCTCCCACGGGTATAACATTCGATAAAAGATCTAGGGAAAAGCCTTCTTACGCATCACGAAACCAGCAACATATATATGTAAACTGCATGGAGTCGCCAGATCTCCTCACAGCAAGTCAAAGCACACCTCATCCAATTAAAGGCGATGAGATGACGGCCGCTGTGCATGACTCTGTCCTTTTGAATGTTGGTGGACAAGATGATGATCACTCACATCTCGAGTATTCTAGCAGAGATCAATTAGGTTCGGAAAACGAAATCGGGGCTACTCAAGAGTGGACCGGCGCAGCTCCGTTAAATTAAGGTCCACAATGCCAACACTAGAAACACCAATTATTTTAAAAGATGTCAACGATATGAGACCATAACTCTTAATAAAAATCCTCAGGCACATTAATAGTCTTCTGGATTCTGGAGCCAACGGCTCTGTAGCAGGGGAATATGGTATTGAAATTCTCAAAGAGTTAGGTTTAACCTCATGACTGAATGGCAATCTACAATTAAAACAGTAGACTGCTCTCGACATCTGATTATAGGGTTCTTTAACGTTCCGATTAAGTTCAAGCATGAGCTAAAAATTATACGAGTACTAGCAGTTCCGACTCTAAAGCAAGGTATAATTCTGCGTGTTGATTTCTGGGATGCTTTCCAATTAAGGTTGGAACATCAATCGCATGCACACTGGGCATGTTACAATATCCTAGCAGGGGACAATCCCTCTAATAACCATAGCTCGGGTATTTGTGCACCAACTTGTGAGCAGAAAGAAGCTATTGAAAAATGCCTACACTTGTTTGACCGATTAGAACGACCTTGCCTTGGTCGAACTAATCTGATAGCACGAGATAATGATACAGGAGATGCAGAGCCCATAGTTCAACGTGGATATGAGGTATCACCTGCAGTCCAGGGTCGTTTTGCTAGAGAGCTAGAAAGAATGAAGCAACTTGGTGTGATAGAACCATCAGTTAGTCCCTGGTGCTCCCGGACAGTCCTTGTTAAAAAATCAAATAGTAAGGACCGCCTGTGCATAGATAGACGAAAACTATACGCCGTTACTAAGAAATGCGCCTACCCTTTACCGAGAATCACAGAAATATTGAATCGGCTTAATAAAGCTAAGTACTTGTCATCAATCGATTTAAAAGATACTTTTGGCAGATTCCGCTGACGGAAACTGCTAAGAAAAAAACAGCCTTCTCTGTCCCTGGACATGGGCTGTGGCAGTTCGTGGTTATGCCATTTGGGCTCACAAATAGTCCTGCCACCCAACAGCGTCTAATGGACAGACTGTTCGGCGCAACTGAGAATAACATATTTACGTACCTAGACGATCTCATAATTGCGACGGAAACATTCGATGACCATATCCAGACATTAATCCGAGTGGCAAATCGCCTATTTGAGGCGAATCTGACAATTAATAAGGAGAAATGTCAGTTCTTTAGGTCTAGCCTAAAATATTTGGAGTTTATCATTGATCCTTACGGAGAAAGTACAGACAATGATTGATTTTCCTCGTCCGGAACATTTTTACTGAAATGGCTTCAGCTCTTGGTACCGGCGTTTTGTGCCACATTTTGCACAACTAGCTGCACGCCTACATGAACTAACCAAAGGGGGTAAAAAGCGACAGCCATTTAAATGGACACCGAAAGCAGATAAAGCCTTTATCGAATTAAAGAGTGCCTTAGTTAAATCACCTGTTTTGGCCTCCCCCGACTTTGAAAAACCTTTCTTCATCCAATGCGATGCTTCTAATCATGCTATAGCTGGGGTGCTTTTTCAAAAAAGCGATGATAATGCTGAATATCCTATAGCGTACGTGAGTCGTAAACTAAGAGGAGCTGAGCTTAACTATACAGTGACTGAGAAGGAGTGTCTCAGTATTATATTTTCCATGGAGAAGCTTCGTGGATATCTGGAAGGCCAGAAATTCTTCATCCTCACGGATCACGCTCCCTTGACGTGGCATTTCCGGCAACAAAATGTAAGTGGTCGTCTTGCGCCGTGGATATTAAGGTTACAACAGTTTGATTTCGAACTAAAGTACGTGACAGGAAAAAATAATGTTGTACCCGATGCGCTCTCAAGAATACCAGAAATAAATCTAATCGATTGCCATCCATATGAGTGTGATGAGTGGTATTCAAATATTGTTACATTATGCGCCTGTACTTTTAATTTCGAGAGAGAGGCTTGGTAGGCAACAATACTGCAAAGCTTTAACAAAGTAATGTAGCGAGAGAAATGTTGATCGGCTATACAGCAGAAAGTAGGTCAGCAATAAAGTAGAACCTGATCTTGACTTGAGTTCAAGGTGATCAGCTGGCGATTCAGTGGGCCAAAGCTGTGTTCCACTTGAAGCTGGTTATAGTAGGGGAAGTGCAAATGTTGTGGAGCTTTCCCCACACAGAGGTGTTGATCGTAGTTCTCTTTTTAGGTACTGAATGAAGCTTGGCTGCTCTTGAATGAATATGCCGAGTGGACTGACACTGACGTGTGCATAGTAATTGTGCTTTCAGTTGATTGTGCGAAATTAGCCGTGTATAACGCAGACTGATTACTTTTTGGAAGTTCCACCGATATTATTAGTTATAATCGCGCAGTGCGCGTGAAAGTATATCTGCGCTCCAGGATCGATGTCCAGCGCATGTAATTTGTGAATGATGGTGTTATGATAGTGCTCCCCAGAGATCAGGGGACACCACATATAAAAAAAAGGCAAAAGGATAACCTGCTGGTTTGTTCTTCAAGCAATCTCCACAATTATCGGAGTCGCTGCAGGTAATTAGCAAAAAGAAATTGTTTGTTAGTCGCTGAGGTCAAAATGGCGGCCGTTTGGTAAGTAACAATCTTCTATTATTTACATAAGTGTTAGTGCGAGCTATGTGTAACGAGTACAGCTGACTTAGAGGCCAATTAGATTATTCCTGCCGACAAAAATCCGAATTGAACAGAAAATTTGCAATTTTTCTTGGTTCGTCGAAGCCTGCGTCCAGGATGGCTTCATATTCGCAGCGAGGTCTCTGAATCCCTTCACTTTTTACTGTCGACTACAATGAATATTCGAACTACTCACCGCAACCCTGTGTAATTTCAGCCCAAAGATGGTGCTATATTCTCATAAAAATAACCAAAAAAACACTAATGACCGATTTTGATTCTTCAATAAAACAAAATTTAAACTTATAATTCACTTTAATTAATTCTTCGATTGTGCACTACTACCTTATTCGCCAGTCACTTTTGTAAGAGAGCTACGGGTTCTGCCAGGCCGTTTTTATATGACCGTTCTATCGTCGATGCCGGAAGTCAGCTCATCCAGTGGGTTCGGTCGTTATTATTTTGACATAGCTCAATTTGACTTACTCCGAATTTGGTCTATTTTACTTAACAAATTTTTCATAATAAACAAATGACAATTACAAGATTAACTAGAAAATTAGTAAATTTTACAATAATTAGCATTTCAATTTTAAATTAAAGCTCGTTGTTAACTTTGTCTATATTTAAATTTCAGAAGTGTTGTGTTGATAGCCGGGACAGCCTCCAGCCGACTCCAGTGTTGCTACTGATAGTGGATACATCCCTGGAGTTGGAATTCTCCGGACCTTAACGGCCCAAAAGTAAGTTTTCCGTCTTAATAGTGTGATGCCGCGTTTTCTTAAAATTTAAAACTAACGCTCTCTTTTGAACTTTTTAGCGACTTCGTAACAATATGATTAACAAGGTGAGGGAATGCCCTTCCCGCATGAAAAATTTGAAAATAGAGGGAAGCGTCCTATATATTAAGCCTATTCGCGAATCCAAGAGATCTGATGAAAATAAATGGAAATTGGTAGTCCCAGCATCCAAACGTGCTGAGGACTTGAAAGAATGTCATGACTCACCATTTTCAGCCCACTTAGGAGCATATAAAACAAAAAAAAGAGTCCCGGAAAAGTATTACTGGCCGGGAATGCTTATTGACATAACCAAATATGTTAAATTTGTGAAATCTGCCTGAAATCTAAGCCAACCACAAAACCTCCTTTTGGTCCAATGGGAAATTTCAAGGAAGCCAAACGTCCTTGGCAAATAATTGCCATAGACCTAATCGAGCCACTTCCACGCTCAACAAAAGGCAATTGCTGGCTCTTCGTAGTTTCAGACTGGTTTACTAAAATGCCTTGCTTCTTCCCAATTCGCGAAGGAAAGGTTAGGGAAGTAGTCGAGTACCGAATCTTCTTGGAATATGTGGTCCCAGAAATTGTCATTACTGATAATGGACGACAGTTCGACTCGCATGAATTCAGGAAGCTCCTCGCAGACTATGATATTCACAAATTTTGGTTAAATTGTCGATACCACCCGCGGAACAATTTAACCCAGAGGTGGAATAAGGTCATCGGAAGCGCGCTCAGGTCTTATATTACTGAAAATCATAAACGTTGGGACCACGAAGTGGGACCTCTTCAAGTCGCCTTGCGTACGGCAGTCAACGCCGTCACCGGATACTCCCCCTTCTATTTAAATTTCGGTCGCGAATACATGTTCTCAGCCTCAGATTACAGCTTGTATAATCCCATCGAAATAAACGGACTAGAGCACAGGACTAAATACCTAAAGCAGCTAAGAGAAATTTACGATGACATATTCGAAAGAATTCTGAAAGCCTATGAGGTCAGCAAGAAGTATTTTGATAGAGGCAAGGTTAAGGCCAAGTTTGGAAAAGGAGATGTAGTTTACAACCGGAACTATGTAATCTCGGATGCTGTACAGGGATTCTCAGCTAAGCTTGCGCCAAAATTCCTAATATGCACGGTGCTCGAAAAAAAATCTGATTTGGTATATAGGCTACCGGACGAAGGCGGAAAAGACATAGGATGGTGGTATGTGAAAGACTTAAGAAATGTTTAGTAAAGGCACACAAAAAAGGGGGGGATATATACAAACGAACAAAAACGAAACCATTTATACCTACTCATTTTCCCGGATAAGATGCACACCACTATAATTTTACCAAAAATATATACTAAGATTTTGAAATGATGAAATTATTTACATTTAGCTATACAGATGAATATCCAAAGAAGCCTAACAATTAGATTCCTCACGTGCATCTACATAGAAAGTGGTTCATAACCTGTAAATAAATGGGTTTTATAAAAAGCGTGAATGCAAAACTAACTTAAGTTAAGTACATTAAGATATTTTAGTGCGGGTTTTTTTTTAAATTAAAGTAGGACTAAGCATGTATAGTGCTCTTCTATAGTAATTATTGAAGGATCAGTGGTAATTGGGCCTCATGACTCGGTTCATATTACAAACAAGTACGTAATTACCGAAACTGTTAAGTCAAAGGGAGTGTGCGCTTACAATAGTCGTAACATTACATTTATAGCATTTATAGCATTTATTGCTCCTCACAGCCCATTAACTAGTTAATAATTGCGCATGTATATAGGCACAGAATTTCGACGAATTACTCACGAAAAGAACAAGTTAGCACCAATTACTAAGAATTTTAAGAATTGTAAAGATCCCTAATATGAAGTGCATTTGAAATAAACAATTACTAGGATTTAGCAACCTTGCGCTCACCTAGTAACTTTCCACTAAGCAAGCATTGAAACACATAGTAAATCACACTGGCAATTATGCCTACTGACTCGGATCATATTGCATCAATATCACGAGTACGTAAGTGCCGGTGGCGGCCAAATCCCAAATTTTTTGCACATGTTGCACTTTGGGAAGTAATTAGTAATGAAAAAAAAAATTTATGATTCGCATATTTTTTTTTTTACCCAGGAAGGGGAGGAATGTAACGTGTGCTGTAAGATGTGTCAAATATTTGCTGCAAATATACATACACATCAATCGAATAGAGACATTAATAGAAGATTGGTATCTCACTTAGTCTAAGCAGCATCAAGCCGCCAAGGAAGCTTCAAGTTCACATTAAAAGTTTTCAACCTTAAGCAGCATCAAGCCGCCAAGGAAGCTTCAAGTTCACATTAAAAGTTTTCAACCTTAAGTAAAATTAATAAAGTTAAAAGAAAAACAAAAAAAATCTAAAAGCAGTAAAAGTGCGAAGACAACTCCGAGAAAATCACAGCCCAGGAGTAATCAGAAAAAGCCGGAGGATTAGTCGGATAAAATTGGAGCACGCGGATAACCTAACCAAAAGAAGATAAAGAAAAATGAAAACCGATAAGTAGATTTGAACCATAATCACCAAAAATAAAATAAAATAATAATAATACAGTAAATAAATAAATATAAATAAGTTAATTAGATATAAAAAATATAAAATTATTCTATACTAAAACTAACCCATTAAATACAATAGAAAATTTTGAGAAAATAAAAAAAGTATTACCAACCTCTAGCTAAATAAAAATTGTAGTATTAGGAGGGCTGTACTAGGGATCCTGCAGGAAAGTGAAAGTCTGTAAAGAAACCAATCTCTCGTTTGGAATAAAAGTGAATTAGTCGACCGCAAGGAAGAATCTTTTCCTCTTTATACTCCCTTCAGCACACGTTCCAGTGTAAGTTGAATTTATTAAATTTCCCTAGGCTTTCAGCTTACATACGTACATATGACCGAGGATATCGAAGTCAACTAGAATTGGGAAAAAGGAGCCGCAGGATTACGGAGATAAAATTGGAGCACGCGGACGACAAAGTCAAAGGAATAACCAGAAATCTGGGCTCGATAAGTAAAATTAAAAAATGTTTACCTATATATATTTAAATTGCTAATGAAATAAAGAAAAATATAAATACTAACCATAAAAGAAACTGATTAAAGAATTATAATAAAATAAAAACGTATTACTAACATTTAGCTGAATTAAGTTTTTGGTAGCAGGACGGCCGTGTTAGGGATTTGAGGGAAAACCAACAGCAACCTGTGAATGAAGCCAATCTTCGATTTTGAATAAATATTTAATTAGATAAACATAAGGAAGGGTTTTTCTTTATACTTATTCCAGCACACGTTACAATGTAAGTTGAATTTAATAACAACCTACCCTAGACTTGAGCGTACACACCAAAATCATCAACGGAGATGGTCCATTTAGAATATTTGTCGATTTTCTGTTGAATGACCCAGCGCTAGCAGACCCAGCTAGAGTCAGTAATTAAGCAGGGTCAGGATAAGGTTTTTAGTAAATTAGGAAATTTCGGAAGGGGAAATAAACGAAAATGAGAGTGTGTGTGCGCGATAAGCTCTGTGTGAGGGATGCATGAATCTGAATATTCATTCTTTTCAATTTAGAATTTTGTATACCCTAGATGAAATCATAGGATATAGTCCGTTTGTCATGCCGTTTGTAACGCATAGAAATAATTCTGGTAGAACAAAATGGATTCGACATTCATACATAACATTTAAAGTGATTATGATTTTCGTATGTCCGTCTGTCTGTCCGCTTGTCTGCTCGTTTGTCTTTCCTCTCGATAGCTCCAGACCGCGTTTACTTGAGAGCTGACATTTGGCACACTCTCTCTAACTCTAACTAACACTTTGAGTTAGAAATTAAAAAAAAACTTTTTTATTGTTTAAACTGTGTAGGCTTAACATAGATTTATTAGAATGACTCTCGAGTAATATTATAAGAACCGACACTTTCCATTCTTCAATTTTTAGTAAAAAATTACTAATATTTAACATCTGTTCTCCAGAATATCACTTTTAATATAGCTGGTAACGTAAATTTGTGTTTCAGTAATAAAATCTTTTTAGAGTTATATTGGCGATTATTTTGGGATTTTCTCCGATCTATGTTAAGTTGAAACAATTAAAATAAAAGAATAGTTTTTATGACGTCTTTTGTTTCAATATATACTCCCAACGTTTCGACCCGCGGGATTTACGAGTGCTCTTCTTGGGGCTATAAAAATTTTTTTTGTAGAATAGTATCGAGACACTTTTTTAATTACAACAAAATTACCTTACGATTATAATAAATTAAATTTTAAATATATCACATATTGTAAATATCAAATAAACTAAAATATTACACTAAAAACATTGTTATAAACAAAATTAAAAAGACCAAATTACATGGAAAAAACAGACTACTGACAGGACATGATTAAGCTATTGACTAGACTAAACAATTATGGGTTGTGGGTGCCTTAATCCGTATATTTTTAAAAGATGTTAATTTTTGCATGTGTGTATTTTTTTGATGTGATCATAGTTAAGTTTATGTAATGTTCAAAGAGAGTATTTTATGTGTTTATAGAATTAAGTATGTGGTGATATTCATTATGAATGGTCTCTTTGTCTAACCTAATATTAATTAAGTGGTGTTTATTTATTTAAATGTGGCAGGCTTCTTTGGTTTCCCTTTTTTCTTTGTTTTTTCATTGGCAATGATCATGGCATCATCAAATTTGAATATATGCCCTGTTTCAAGGGAATGTGATGCCAATGCTGAGTGTGGGGTATTTTTTTCTATATATCTTGCATGCTGTGATAGGCGGGTTTTTAGTTTTTTGGAAGTTTGCCCGATGTATGCTGTGTGACAGTTGTCGCAACTTACTTTGTACACTACGCAATTTTTTCAGGAGTTTTTATTTTGTCCTTCGTTTTTATGTAAATCTTGTTGGGTCTATTGACGGGTTTAAAAGTTATATTTATTCGGTTGTCACCTGTATGTACATGTCGTCTTATTTCATGAGATACTGGATGTATGTAAGGGATTAAATTGTAGATCTTACTATGAGGTTCTTCTAGTTCTAAAATAGCTGGTTGTAAATTGTTGTTGGTGGACATGTTAAATTTTTTCCTTATGGCGCTTTTTATAACCCTGCTCCGTATGTGAGATGGATAATTGTTTTTTCTGAGGATTGTGTCAATAATAAGCTTGTTTTTTGCGTGAAATTTTATGTTACTTAAGCTTAGAACCCTGTGTGCAAAAACCTCTGGAGTATTTATTTTCATTGCCTTGGATGGTTAGAGTGATAATTTATCATGCGATTGGAACTGCAGGGTTTGCAGTACCAATCGGTGATATTTTTTTCACTGATTTTATGGATAACACTTGGTGGAATAAGTTTATTTTAATTGCCATCTTAAAAAAAAAGATAATAAAAAATACTACTTGTTTTTTTTTCCACAACGTACATGTATATTTTAAATTTACATATAATGTAACAGCCAACGCGTTTCGTCTTGTCAGGACATCTTCAGGGCTTATGTTGTACTGAGGGAATGATTGATTTAGCTGTTAAATAAACTCTCATGGGTAGCAAACGCATGCGTAATGTACTAAAATTCACATTCAAAAGTGGGCTGTTGTTTTTAAAATCTAGCTGATCATTTACTATAAAGCAGCCATCATCCTTAGCTTTTTTAATTTCAAAAGTTTCATATCTATCTAGTAATTTTTTATCAGATAAATTGTGTAATAATTTAATGTCGTCTGCATTAGGCTTGTGTCCGGTTAAGCTAAGGTGTTTAGCGAAACCGGAATTAGGGTTTGCAGCCTTTGAGCTATTTATATGCTCCTTGAATCTTGTTTTAATTGATCTTTTAGTTTGTCCAATGTAAATAGCATCACAATCCGCACAATTCAGCTTATAGACCCCGCATTGGTCAATTTCATTGATTTTAGGTTTAAATTTGTTGTTGACTAGAATATTTTTTAGAGTTCTGTTGTTAAAGAAGGCTGGCTTTATGTTTTTTTCCCCAAATAATTTATTTAAACATCTGGATATCTCGCCAAAGTAGGGGATCCTTCTCCATTTTATTGGGTCATTATCCAAACGTTGTTGTTCGAAAGGAAAGGTCATTGAAATAGCTTTTTTGTAGTGCTTTTGCGTCAGTAATATGTAGATAGTTCTATTACTATACCCATTGTTCCTAGCGATCAGTTTTATTGTCGTGAGTTCTTTTTTGAAATTTTCTTGATTTAATGGTATATCTAACAATCTATCAAGCATGGAGTGAAAAGAGGACATCTTAATATTCCACGGGTGTAAAGAAGATCTGGGTATTATTGCGTCTGAATAAGTATCTTTTCTATATATATTAAAATCTACTTTATTATCCGCTAAAGATATGGTCAGGTCTAAAAAATTAATAGATTTATTACCTAATTCTAATGTGAATTTTATGTTATTGTCAAGTCTATTTAAAACATTAGTGAGGAAATTATTTAATTGTCTATTTGTTCCCGTCCAAATACAAAATACGTCGTCGACGTAACGCAACCAAACGAGAACATGTTTTACAAGGGGATTTTCTAAGTTAAAAAGGATTTCCTCTAGATGGTTCATAAAAAATTCGGCTACAAATGGAGAAAGGGCAGATCCCATGGCCAGACCATCGTTTTGCAAATAAATTTTGTTGTCAAACATGAAATAATTTTGTTCTATGCAAATATTTAACAAATTGTTTAATTGTGAGGATTGTGATGTATCGGTTAGTTTCCTATTAATTGTCTCAGTTAGCAAATGTTTTAATTTTTTAACAGGAACAATGGGTATAGTAATAGAACTATCTACAAATTACTGACGCAAAAGCACTACAAAAAAGCTATTTCAATGACCTTTCCTTTCGAACAACAACGTTTGGATAATGACCCAATAAAATGGAGAAGGATCCCCTACTTTGGCGAGATATCCAGATGTTTAAATAAATTATTTGGGGAAAAAAACATAAAGCCAGCCTTCTTTAACAACAGAACTCTAAAAAATATTCTAGTCAACAACAAATTTAAACCTAAAATCAATGAAATTGACCAATGCGGGGTCTATAAGCTGAATTGTGCGGATTGTGATGCTATTTACATTGGACAAACTAAAAGATCAATTAAAACAAGATTCAAGGAGCATATAAATAGCTCAAAGGCTGCAAACCCTAATTCCGGTTTCGCTAAACACCTTAGCTTAACCGGACACAAGCCTAATGCAGACGACATTAAATTATTACACAATTTATCTGATAAAAAATTACTAGATAGATATGAAACTTTTGAAATTAAAAAAGCTAAGGATGATGGCTGCTTTATAGTAAATGATCAGCTAGATTTTAAAAACAACAGCCCACTTTTGAATGTGAATTTTAGTACATTACGCATGCGTTAGCTACCCATGAGAGTTTATTTAACAGCTAAATCAATCATTCCCTCAGTACAACATAAGCCCTGAAGATGTCCTGACAAGACGAAACGCGTTGGCTGTTACATTATATGTAAATTTAAAATATACATGTACGTTGTGGAAAAAAAAAACAAGTAGTATTTTTTATTATCTTTCTTTAAGATGGCAATTAAGATATTTTTTTGTTGTTCTGTCCTAATGAGGAGCATGTCGAGAAAAGCTAAGGTGTTGTTGTTGTTTTCCATCTCAAGCGTGAACTGAAGTTTTGAATTGATGCTGTTAAAAACATCTAATAGATCATTTAGATGTTCTCGTGCTGTTGTACAGATGATGTCATCTACATATTTCATGATAAAAGTGGGTTTGTGTGTGGTAAGCTTCAGCGCCTCATCAATTACATAGTCCAGTGTGAAATCTGCGAGAATTCCTGACAATGGATTACCCATGGCCAAACCGAACTTCTGTTTGTATGTGTTGCTATTGTAAGTGAAATAATTGCAGTCTACGACACAGAAATTAATTATATTTTTAAATATTTTTTTATCAATAGGTGTGTGGTCTTCAATTATGTGCCATTTACTGTCGATAATTTGAAGTGCCATCTCTGCGTCTACATTTGTGTATAGAGACTGTGCATCCAATGAGATGAGTATGTCTGCTTGAACACAGCTGAAAATGAATAAAAAAACAATGAAAATACAATACAACAAAGTATTCAATACTTCCCTAAAGTCCATGGTCCAGTGTCCAATCAGCACCTGCCTCCTGTACGTCCTAGAAATATCTGAAATAAAAAAGACATAAATAAATTACTTTAATAAAACTAATTAGATTGAATATTACTAAGTACAAAAGGAAAACTAAGTACATACATGCAGACTGCCAAGAAACAAATTTCTTGGCAGTACAACAACAACACTGTGTAAATGTACTTATGCCAATTTCTTAGCGAAATTCATGTTCCCTGCATAATGAACTATTGCAAAATATGCAAATATGTTCATACATGCAAACAACATAAAGTCGCAGCATATATACATACTATAATTTACGAAATTCAACAATTTTTGTCATTGTTGGCATTTCATAAATCACATTGAAAATATATAATAATTTGCATAATTTGCAGATTTCTTGCAAATTATGCATAGTCAAACTAATATTAAAGAATTAAAGATCATACTTATGCACTTACCTTAAGAATTAATCCTTTAATTGCCTTGAAAAACACATAAATACACTCGAAACTTTCACAACAAAATACCGCGATCGCGACTGTCAAATTGACTCGCGAGGAAGTCAATTAGATGAAGTTGGCTACGCGCTACCTGTTGGTAATGCTTAAAAACCGCGAAAGTTACCAGGTAAATAAATATTCGCGAAAAAAGGTAAAATTAATTCCCATAATAAGTGGGAAAGAGAAAGATGCGAAAACGAGATGCAAGAAAAATGAGAAATATTTGCGTTCCACATTGGAAATTGTCATCATATGGCAGGAAGCCGCCATCTTGATAAATTTCAGAAAAGTTAAAATATTTCATAAAATAAATTACGAAAATTCATGGATAATTTTGAATAAATTAGTTAAAGGAAATTGGCACAATTTGACATAAGTATACAAGGCAAGCAAAGTCGAAAAATATGCTTAATTTTCATTTATCGTGTGGAACGTATGTCAAAATGGCCGCTCAGAGCCTATAAAAAGGGGGCAATTCCTAAGATCTCTCTCAGTTTTTTGACAGCGATCACAAGTGAAGTATCTACAAGTTTTTCTTAGCAAATAATATTTGTTTTTAGTTTTCAGCAATAAGCATAAAATATAACGTGCCATTAAAGGTACAATATTTTTACATGCTAAAAGGTTGTGTGCAGTGGGTGTTGGCAAAGGACAGGAAGTTTTTGAGTTTTGTTCTACAGATAAGTATTGTGTCAATTAATTTAGTAAATAAGTTTCGTGCATAAAAATTAAATACATGCCAGCTTTCGGCATTTTAATTATACATGCAAAGAAACAAATTAGTTAAGTAATTAAGTTAAATTAAGCGCAAAGTGAATTAAAATAAGTGTATAACGCGTAAAATTAGAAAAGGCTACAAATTGCATTTAGTTAAATATATGCCAACATACGGCATAATAACTATATATGCAATCGAACAATTAATAAACAGAATTAAATTAGTGAAAAAATTAAATTGTCGTGAATTATAAATTGAAGTGTCACATTGGAATTATTCAATAAATCCAGCATTAAACATAAGCACACATATCTTTTTTTTCATACCGCTCCACTGTCCACCTAAATGCCGTAATATACATACATAGCTGTAGTTATCGATTGCAGCGACATTACAAAACATTTATTGGTGGTTCCATCCAGGATTGTGTGCCTGTTTACTGTTGTGATTGCAAATAATTCTAGTACACTCAATTTAGTGATAAACATTTTTTAAAAAAAATTATCTTCGAATTAAAAAACATCGAAAATTAAGTAATAACTGTGCTTAGACGTGGCAGTTCTCATTAAAACTACAAAATTAATTTATAAACGTGCTTAGACGTAAAACTTCAGGGTGCTCAGACGAGGCACCTCGAATATTATCGAAATTTTTGTTATAATTGCTGAACTTACATGTCAGTAAATTGTGATAAATAGTTAATTACTGAACTTACATGTCAGTAACTCTTAATAAATAATTAGTTAATTAAATTAATTAGAATTAGCAACAAAAATTTATTTAAAGATTTTTCACGTCAATTTGTCATACACGACTAAATTTTCCATTTATCCCACACGTGGTATTAAATTGCTTCCTTCAATTATTTTCATCATTTAACCCACACGGTTAATTAACTATAATAATAGAATATAAAGCAACATGGATTCAGTAGATAAACTAATCCTCACGGAAAGCATATTGCGTTCGCGAATTGAAAGGTTAATCGAAAATGGAAAGAAAACGAACCTTGTTAAACGAACACAAGGCTTTTATGAGACGAAAATGACAGAGTTGAAGAAACTATGGGAAGTATATAGTGACACAGATATGGCAATAAATCAGGCTTTATTAGAAAGTTCTGATGAAAAGCAACATGAGTATTTAGCCCAAGATAATCATAGCTCAACAGAGTTAAAATATTCCGAATATATGGGAGAATTAGTAGAAGGATTGCGGAAATTCGTCCCAGCTACTGAAGCTCAAGCTCGGGACAAGTACCAATTCATTCGACAACTGTTGTTCAACAGGAATTGTTCCTTCCGCGCATTCAGTTGCCCAAGTATAACGGCAACTACGATTTATGGCGATCATTTGATGATATATTCATTTCTCTTGTTCATGACAATACAAAGCTAACACCAGTTCAGAAGCTGCATCATCTGAAATCTTGTTTAGTGGGTGATGCTGAGAAATTGTTGCGGCACACTCCAGTAACAAATGAAGATTACATGCCAGCATGGAACAAGTTGAAGGCTAGATATGAGAACAAGAGAATTTTAGTTAATCATCAATTAAAGGTGTAAGTAAACCAAGCCAAACTAAATTCAGAGTCTGCTAAAGGACTCAAATCAATAATTGACACAACAGACGAATGTATCCAACAATTACAAAGTTTAGAAGTTAATACAACATCGTGGGATGTACTTCTAATACATCCGTTAGTACAGAAATTACCCTTCATTACCCTCAAACTGTGGGAAGAAGAGCAGGGAGGTACACAAGAACTCCCAACATTCAAGTCATTTAAGCAGTTTTTAAGTACGCGTTTAAGAATTTTAGAATCATTAGCAGATAGTCTAGTTAAGTCGAGACAACCCAAATCAAGCTGCACACCTGATACAACCAAATCATACCATATTACAAAGGGAATCAAATGCCCAGCATGCAATGCAAGTCATTTTTTACAAAGATGCCCGAACTATCATAGGATGGACATACCGGCCAGATATCAGATAATCAAGGCATCAAGCCGTTGTACCAATTGTTTAGGTTTGCGTCAACAATTGCACTAGCAAATATAGCTGTCAAAGATGCAACAAAAAGCATCATAGCACCTTGAATGAAGAATACAACCGGGACAAACCCAATCATGCAACTGTCGGAACTGAGCATAGGTCAAATACTAACAACGTTAGCTCGAACTCAAGTCAAGTCAATCAAGCTAGCAATACTATTCATAAACGCTCTCCACGGTTACAGTCAGTGAACAACACTGACGACTTAAACACTAGTCAAAACTTTGTAACTAGAGAGGACCATAATGCCCTGCTATCAACAGCGTTAGTAGTGGCACAAACAAAAAGCGGAAACTCACATATTCTACGATGTCTCATAGATAGTGGCTCGCAATCATCCTTTATTACAGAGGAAGCCTGCAGGAAACTGGGTGCATGTCGCAGCCCAACCGCAGTATCAATTACTTGCTTAAACACTAGCCATCCAAGCAGCAAACTACACTTACACTTCAATCACGAAAAGCGAAGTCTACAAGTATATTAGAAGAAAATTTTCTAATATTGAACAAAATCACAGATCCTTTACCTTCCAGAATAATCTCTAAAAGGGAATGTTTACATCTCAATAAACTGCCACTAGCTGATCCCACATTTTGGAAGCCTGGAAAGGTAGATGCAAGAGTAGGAGCAAGAGTTTATGCTCAGATAGTTTTAAACGGCATTAAACAAGGATCTACTACTACCCCTTCAGCCATTAAAACAATATTTGGTTGGATTCTACTAGGGTCAACAGCAAATGTTGTGGAAAGCAATACATCAGCGTTTACCGTCACAACTGACGACTTGGCTGAACAACTTAAAATGTTTTGGGAAACAGAAGAGTTTCCCACAAATCCGATTCTCAACAAAGAAGACAGAGAATGTCAGCAGAGATATCAGCTCACCCATCAACGTCTTCACAATGGGACTTATTAAGTGAAATTACCATTTGTGAATGATGAAGTGCCTGACCTAGGGCAATCAAGACCACAAGCAATTAAACGTTTTCAAGGAATACAACGTCAACTTGAAAAGAATCAAGCTTTGAAGTTCGAATATGAGAGATGTTTAGATGAATATCTCGAGTTGGGTCACATGGAGGAAATACCTCCACCCAAGAACAACGAGCCACACTACTACATACCTCACCATGCAGTTGTCAAGGAAAGCACGACAACAAAGGTGAGAGTAGTATTTGAGGCTTCAGTAAAAACGTCAAATGGCAACTCACTCAATGAGTTCTTATTAACGGGACCAGTTTTACAACCCAAATTATTCGCCACGTTGCTCAACTGGCGTAAATACAAGATTTCTATGAACGCGGACATTGAAAAGATGTACCGTATGATAACCATGCATCCGGATCATCGTACCTTTCAGCGAGTCATTTGGAGACATCCTAAAACCAAGGACATCCAAGATTTTCAGCTGAATACGGTGACCTTTGGAACGTCTTCTGCGCCATACTTAGCCATTCAGGCCCTTCAACAACTAGCATGTGATAAACAACAAAGATGGGCTCTAGCTTCCAAGGTCACAGCCTCAGATTTCTATGTGGACGACCTACTCACTGGAGCTGAGAGCATAGAAGATGCGAAGGATCTATTAGATGACCTAATTAGCATGTTGAAAGCAGGAGGATTCAATCTGAGGAAATGAACAAGTAACAATTCGTACTTGTTGAAACATCTTCCCCCAGAACAGTGCGAATTCAAGGATATGTTGATGATTTCGGACACGGAATCTGTAGAAACGTTAGGAATTCGTTGGCATCCTAAATCAGATAAGTTTTCGTTCTTGACCAAACCTTGGAAAACGCATACCAAGGTAACCAAACGAACCATTTTGTCAGATATTGCATCACTGTACGATCCTTTGGGTTGGTTGGCACCAGTTGTAATTACAGCAAAGGTGCTTATGCAATCATTGTGGGTCACGGGATGCGCATGGGACAATAAGGTTTCCGAAGCCATTGACCATCAATGGGATAGTTTCAAAAATAATTTGAAGTCTATCGACAACTTACAAATTCCTAGATGGATTAACTATTCATCAAATGCACATATCCAAATACATGGCTTCTGCGATGCATCAACAAAGGCATTCGCTGCAGCAGTCTATATACGTGTAGGAGATAAGAATGGCATGTCTACGACTACTTTGCTTACTGCCAAAACCAGGGTAGCTCCCATAAAGCCAACGACTATACCCCGTTTGGTGCTAAATGGAGCTCTATTATTAGCAAGACTTCTTCAAGCTACAATGAAGGACATGCGCTTACATCAGGTTACAGTTTTTGCTTGGACAGATTCTACGATTGTCCTGCAATGGATAAAGGAACATCCCTTACGATGGAAAACGTACGTTGCAAATCGTGTAGTAGAGATTCAGGACATCGTGCGGTTTGAGCAATGGCGTCATGTGTCAACGAATCATAATCCTGCGGATGTGGCCTCAAGAGGAGTGCCTGCTGCAGATTTAATAAATAATCTGCTATGGTGGCACTGCCCATCATGGCTATCGGCGGAACAAGATGCATGGCCAAAATTTAAGGATATTTCAGAACAAACCAATCTAGAAGCTAAAGAACCTATTGCGATAAATCTTTTAGCAAAAGTAGATAACCAGTTCCTTCTACGATATTCATCATATACTCGCCTTGTTCGCATAGTAGCTATGATGCAACGATTCATACACAATTGTCGGCATCCTCAGATTAAACGCTCACAGTACATCGATTCGCTCGAATGGAGCCAGGCAGAACTAACAATATTTAAATTGGTACAACAAACTGCGTTCGTAGATGAGTACAAAAGTATATTGAACAAGAATCCGTTGTCGCAGAATAGCAAGTTGATTAAACTTAATCCTTTTATGGACGACGATGGCTTGTTACGAGTGGGTGGTAGACTCGACAATGCTTCCATTCCCTGCAATAGGAAACACCCAGTCATATTACCACGTGATCATCATGTCACATTAATTTTAATCGACAAACTACATGTAGAAACTCTACATGGCGGTCCCTCATTGGTTCTTAGCACTAGTCGAAATCATTTCTGGATATTAGATGCTAGACGTTGCATTACCAGTCGATTACATAAGTGCATTACATGTTTCAAATATCGCACGACGACTAGAAGCCAGTTGATGGGAAATTTACCGACCCCGCGAGTAAATGAAACGAAGCCATTTGCTAGAGTGGGAATTGATTATGCCGGACCTGTAACGATAAGAAGCTCGAAGTTACTCAACGCCAAGTTACAAAAGGCATATTTCGTAATTTTCGTTTGTATGGCTACAAAGGCTGTACATTTAGAATTGGTGTCAGATCTCACATCTGAAGCATTCCTCGTCGCATTAAAGAGGTTTGTAGCTAGAAGAGGATTGTGTACTGACATATATTCAGATTATGGCACCAACTTCATTGGTGGAAAATCTCTTCTGGAAAAGGATTTACGACAAGCCATTCATGCCTCAACACCAGAAGCAGCAAAATATTTGTCCTCCAAGAAAATCAACTGGCACTTTAACCCTCCAGCCTCTCCACATTTCGGAGGAATCTGGGAAGCGGGAGTAAAGTCAGTAAAGTGTCATCTTCGAAGAACACTACAATACTCCAAATGTACGTTTGAAGAGTATGCAACCCTATTAGCTCAGTTCGAAGCATGTTTAAACTCTAGGCCACTATGCTATGTTAGAAATGATCCAGCGGATTTATTTATCCTTACACCTGCACATTTCTTGATTGGCCAAGCACTAAATGCGATTCCAGAACCTGATTATACAAATGAACCTGTAGTATTGTCCAAAAGATGGCAGTACATTCAACAATTGAATAAACAATTTTGGGATAAGTGGTCAAAGGACTACCTTAACCAATTGCAGAATAGACCCAAATGGTACACAAGGCAACCGAACATGCACGTTGGAGATGTTGTCCTTGTTAAAAGCGAAAACATGCCACCCACTAGCTGGGCAATGGGTATAATAGAGCAAATACATCCAGGTGCCGATGAGCTAGTGCGGGTAGTACGAGTCAAAACGCGAAATGGTAGTTTCTTACGACCAATCGCTAAAATTAGTCCTCTACCATTAGCATAAGACTAACTGCCTGTTATTAGTGTCGTCATGTGTCTGTCCAAAAGTGTCACATTGTTGGCTGAGGGTCATCATCATTTTGATACACCATACTAACAAGCTACTATTTCAGATGTCACCCACATATGAGCAAGAGGATCTGCTATACATTTTAGAGGAAATCCAGTTTAGCCCACCAGGAAGTCCAGAACGCAGGATGCTTCGTGACCCAGGGTGCCATGTCTTCGGCATGCCTCGACCAGAATTGGCTCATGAATTGATACCACGGGACAGAAGAGAATCATCAACGAGCCGAGCATCAACAAGCCGAGCATCAACGAACCGAGCATCAACAAGCGGAGCATCAACAAGCCAAGCAACGACGAGTCAACCGACCAGGGTAACAACTCGACCGTTTGAGGGCCCGACTCCTTACACGGATCCACATCCACAACAAACAGCAGTAGTCAATGGCAGCCGCATTACTGCTTTGACAAAGCTTCTGCTGACTACAACCATCAAGGAATTCGAAATGAGAGCAAATATCAGCTTTCAAAGATTCCTAACTCGAGAACGCGAAGATATATATTTGCCTCGATACGTTTTGCAGCGCATTGACGTCAGGGCAATACAACAGCGAAGAAATCGGGAAAAGGTCATTAACCTACCCGACAAATACCAGGTTCGACTACGAGTGCTAAAGAATGGGACAATGATCTTTCATCATTATCACAAGAGGGGTATACGCAAAATAAAAAATGCTTCAGTTGAACGAACTGTTCAACGGGGGGGGGGGGGGGGAGTATGTTTGAACACAGCTGAAAATGAATAAAAAACAATGAAAATACAATACAACAAAGTATTCAATACTTCCCTAAAGTCCATGGTCCAGTGTCCAATCAGCACCTGCCTCCAGTACGCCCTAGAAATATCTGAAATAAAGAAGACATAAATAAATTACTTTAATAAAACTAATTAGATTGAATATTACTAAGTACAAAAGGAAAACTAAGTACATACATGCAGACTGCCAAGAAGCAAATTTCTTGGCAGTACAACAACAACACTGTGTAAATGTACTTATGCCAATTTCTTAGCGAAATTCATGTTCCCTGCATAATGAACTATTGCAAAATATGCAAATATGTTCATACATGCAAACAACATAAAGTCGCAGCATATATACATACTATAATTTACGAAATTCAACAATTTTTGTCATTGTTGGCATTTCATAAATCACATTGAAAATATATAATAATTTGCATAATTTGCAGATTTCTTGCAAATTATGCATAGTCAAACTAATATTAAAGAATTAAAGATCATACTTATGCACTTACCTTAAGAATTAATCCTTTAATTGCCTTGAAAAACACATAAATACACTCGAAACTTTCACAACAAAATACCGCGATCGCGACTGTCAAATTGACTCGCGAGGAAGTCAATTAGATGAAGTTGGCTACGCGCTACCTGTTGGTAATGCTTAAAAACCGCGAAAGTTACCAGGTAAATAAATATTCGCGAAAAAAGGTAAAATTAATTCCCATAATAAGTGGGAAAGAGAAAGATGCGAAAACGAGATGCAAGAAAAATGAGAAATATTTGCGTTCCACATTGGAAATTGTCATCATATGGCAGGAAGCCGCCATCTTGATAAATTTCAGAAAAGTTAAAATATTTCATAAAATAAATTACGAAAATTCATGGATAATGTGAATAAATTAGTTAAAGGAAATTGGCACATTTTGACATAAGTATACAAGTCAAGCAAAGTCGAAAAATATGCTTAATTTGCATTTTTCGTGTGGAACGTATGTCAAAATGGCCGCTCAGAGCCTATAAAAAGGGGGCAATTCCTAAGATCTCTCTCAGTTTTTTGACAGCGATCACAAGTGAAATATCTAACAAGTTTTTCTTAGCAAATAATATTTTTTTTTAGTTTTCAGCAATAAGCATAAAATATAACGTGCCATTAAAGGTTCAATATTTTTACATGCTAAAAGGTTGTGTGCAGTGGGTGCTGGCAAAGGACAGGAAGTTTTTGAGTTTTGTTCTACAGATAAGTATTGTGTCAATTAATTTAGTAAGTAAGTTTCGTGCATAAAAATTAAATATATGCCAGGTTTCGGCATTTTAATTATACATGCAAAGAAACAAATTAGTTAAGTAATTAAGTTAAATTAAGCGCAAAGTAAATTAAAATAAGTGTATAACGCGTAAAATTAGAAAAGGCTACAAATTCCATTTAGTTAAATATATGCCAACATACGGCATAATAACTATATATGCAATCGAACAATTAATAAACAGAATTAAATTAGTGAAAAAATTAAATTGTCGTGAATTATAAATTGAAGTGTCACATTGGAATTATTCAATGAATCCAGCATTAAACATAAGCACACATATTTTTTTTTCATACCGCTACACTGTCCACCTAAATGCCGTAATATACATACATAGCTGTAGTTATCGATTGCAGCTACATTACAAAACAATGTCATTGGTATTAATTTCAGTATTTTCTAAAAACATTTTTAGCGAGTTGGAATTTTTTATGTTGATGGGGTTCTCGGTATTAATGAGTTGTAAAATTTTTGCCATGTATTTAGATGAAGCGTAACCGGGATTATTGATCATGAAAGTTACTGGTCTCATTGGTATGTCCGTTTTGTGTATTTTAGAACAAATTTAAGAACAAAAACTAAAACTTCACTACTTAACATCGAAATAAAAGACTACCACATAAAAATAAATAATCTTAACAAACACATGAGACAACAAATACAAATAATATGTGATAGAATTCCACAAAATATTGCCAAAAACTTCCTTTCTCTCACAACGTAACAGCTTTAAAAGAATCACTACTTCCAATAACAACAGACTAAAAAAGAAGATTAACAAATTATCCCACACACAAGCTGACAAAATTGACGTTATGTATGATGAAAATTGCGTAGAAAACCTAGCATGCGTTCCAGTTCCCACAGAGGCAGTCATAATATTAAGCTTAGGTCCGAAATTTAATTTGCCAACTGAACTAAGCAAAAACAACACCATTGATCTAATAGCCGCATCAGAACACATAGTCAACTACATACCCTGCTGAGAATAGACATATTGCGAGGAGAAATATCACCAACTCAATCACACATCATTTAAAAAATAATAAAACAAACAAAGTTTGCAAGTTCATATCGCACTGCTACAAAAAGCTACACAATTCCTTCATAACAATCCCAGTCTATACATCGTCAACTCTGATAAAGGCAACAAAACCGTGATCATGGATAAAGATACATATCATAATAAGATCATGGATATGTTAAATGATGCCAACACATACATACCCATGGAATCAGACCCAACGCCTGTACTACAAAGAAAGAAGAATAGACTAGTTCAAAACTTATTCGACAACAAATATATTAACAAATTTCAAAAAAAATGTCTACGCACTGACACAGCCACCAGCCTTCTTAGATTCTATGGGCTTCCGAAAATACACAAAACGGACATACTAATGAGACCAGTAACTTCCATGATCAATAATCCCGGTTACGCTTTATCTAAATACATGGCAAAACTTTACAACTCATCAATACCGATAACCCCATCAACATAAAAAATTCCAACTCGCTAAAAATGTTTTTAGAAAATACTGAAATTAATACCAATGACATACTCATGTCATTGGATGCACAGTCTCTATACAGAAATGTAGACGCAGAGATAACACTTCAAATTATCGACAGTAAATGGCACATAATTGAAAACCACACACCTATTGATAAAAAAATATTTAAAAACATAATTAATTTCTGTGTCGTAGACTGCAATTATTTCACGTACAAACAGAAGTTCGGTTTGGCCATAGGTAATCCATTGTCAGGAATTCTCGCGGATTTCACACTGGACTATGTAATTGATGAGGCGCTGAAGCTTACCACACACAAACCCACTTTTATCATGAAATATGTAGATGACATCATCTGTACAACAGCGCGAGAACATGTAAATGATCTATTAGATGTTTTTAACAGCATCAATTCAAAACTGCAGTTCACGCTTGAGATGGAAAACAACAACAACACCTTACCTTTTCTTGACATGCTCCTCATTAGGACAGAACAACAAAAAATTATCACCGATTGGTATTGCAAACCCTGCAGTTCCAATCGTATGATAAATTATCACTCTAACCATCCAATGGCAATGAAAATAAATACTGCAGAGGTTTTTGCACACAGGGTTCTAAGCTTAGGTAACATAAAATTTCACGCAAAAAACAAGCTTATAATTGACACAATCCTCAGAAAAAACAACTATCCATCTCACATACGGAGCAGGGTTATAAAAAGCGCCATAAGGAAAAAATTTAACATGTCCACCAACAACAATTTACAACCAGCTAGTTTAGAACTAGAAGAACCTCATAGTAAGATCTACAATTTAATCCCTTACATACATCCAGTATCTCATGAAATAAGACGACATGTACATACAGGTGACAACCGAATAAATATAACTTTTAAACCCGTCAATAGACTCAACAAGATTTACACCAAAACGAAGGACAAAATAAAAACTCCTGAAAAAAATAGCGTAGTGTACAAAGTAAATTTCGACAACTGTCACACATCATACATCGGGCAAACTTCCAAAAAACTAAAAATCCGCCTATTACAGCATGCAAAATATATAGAAAAAAATACCCCACACTCAGCATTGGCATCACATTCCCTTGAAACAGGGCATATATTCAAATTTGATGATGCCATGATCATTGCCAATGAAAAAAACAGAGAAAAAAGGGAAACCATAGAAGCATGCCACATTTACATAAATAAACACCACTTAATTAATATTAGGTTAAACAAAGAGACCATTCATAATGAATATCACCACATACTTAATTCTATAAACACATAAAATACTCTCTTTGAACATTACACAAACTTAACTATGATCACATCAAAAAAATACACACATGCAAAAATTAACAGTTTTTAAAAATATACGGATTAAGGCACCCACAACCCATAATTGTTTAGTCTAGTCAATAGCTTAATCATGTCCTGTCAGTAGTCTGTTTTTTCCGTGTAATTTGGTCTTTTTAATTTTATTTATAACAATGTTTTTAGTGTAATATTTTAGTTTATTTGATATTTACAATATGTGATATATTTAAAATTTAATTTATTATAATCGTAAGGTAATTTTGTTGTAATTAAAAAAGTGTCTCGATACTATTCTACAAAAAAAAATTTTATAGCCCCAAGAAGAGGACTCGTAAATCCCGCGGGTCGAAACGTTGGGAGTATATATTGAAATAAAAGACGTCATTAAAACTATTCTTTTATTTTAATTGTTTCAACTTAACATAGATCGGAGATAATCCCAAAATAATCGCCAATATAACTCTTACATAACCCGATCATAAACACAGCACAAGCTAATTATTGTTAAAATCTTTTTAAGTTCTTTGTTTATTTTCATTTGACTTTGCTTCTTCATTTCTTTTTCTTTGCATTTTGTTGTTTTTTTGCTTCTAAATTCCACTTTAAATAAATACTGCACAGTTTGTCAGACAGAATGTTAATTGAAATTAAATACCATTTCAAAGTCAGTTTTCCGAGTAAGGCTTTACATATTTGTTAAAGCTTACAAAAAACGGGTATACAAACTTGTAGGGAGAGCTACGTACATATGTATATGCTAAGAGTCGACGTACAAATGTAAATGGATCCAATTACTTTTTACAATACTGTAAAACAAATTTTCAAAACTTGAACCGATATTAAATGGAATAGTCATGAAAATTAAAGGACCCTCATAGTAGATAACTTCGGATCCAATAGAATCCTAACAGAATATGTACTGTAAACTCAGAAAACAGTTTTATCCAAAAAGCATAGCATCTACTGATGAATGGAGGCTATGTCTTGCATTAGGAAAATTGCACGTTGCAGATTTCAGGTGTATGACTTACACGTGCTGTACAAAGTCCACTCGCCCACTTTAATGCAGTTGCAGTTAATAGCCCAATTGGTCGTTACTGCAAACTCAAAATCTAAAATATAATCTAGATACAAATTCATAGAGTATATCCAATCATATAAAAGCACCACTAAAAGTATTATGTTGAAGAAGAAGAACCAATAAACAATAACAGTACCACCGAGTGAAAATATATAGTAAGTTTATACGCGTACAGAATAATGGTTTCCAGACCATCAAATATATGCTATTGAGCAAAATAGCAGCAATTTTTCCAATTCTCTATCTAGAAGTTTAAAGTTCAATTACAACTGGAAACTAAAATTTGCTCCGGCTCAATAGAGGGTGTGCTATTTTCTTACTATTGATACCTTTCTGTTTCTGTTACCTCATACTCCCTTCTTGAATCGGGCTTTCATAGCTGAAAGTTCACTCTACGTGAGACAATGTTGTTGGGACCAAGGCCATAATAGTCCAAGGCTTTTCCTCACTAGATTAATTCTATACATTCCGACTTTATGGTACAGTATATTCTATATATAGTATACATAGAGTATACATTTTTTGTAAATATGTACGAACGAGAACGTATGAGAATTTTATGAACGACAGAGAGCGAGAAAATTCAGATACAGACCAAAGATGCAATTTAGGTTAAAGGGAATATTTATAACATAATTCCGTAAAACCACGGAGCAGGGATGAGGACAGAATTTACGACTGCTTCTTTCTCTGTTAGCTTAAGGTTATCATAAGAGTACCAGGCACTGCAGAAAATTATATGTTTAATGGTAACTAATTTGATTGGTTTCATATTGTATTGTTTAAAATCTTGTTCAGCAGTATGTGGATGCTGTATCCTATATACATAAGAAAAATTAAATTAAATTGTACTTTTGCGCATTAGCACGTTTTGAAAACATTTTACCGATTTCAGTAAGGGGACTTCATACCTTTTGATTTAATTGGATGTCCCACTTACAATTAGAACTTTTCGCAGGTAAGTAGATGTGGCATATAGCTCAAAACATTATTTCTATTAGCCATATAGTTAGTGGCTAATTTGAACGATATCAGAATTACGTTTGTACACACATATTCCATTAAGCAGAATCTATTTTGAAAGCTCAATCCCTTCATTTGGAATATTTGGGTGCAGATTGAAAATGCGTTGAATTATGAATCTTACATGAAAAAGCGAAAATCTTAAGGTTTCCATGTGTAAGCTCCGATTTTATACCTACATACAGGGTGTCCCGGACTAATATGATAATATTTTGCCAAATGATTCCTCACGTCCAGACAAGAAAAAAATTGTTAGCAAGTAGAATGTCATCCTGTCGAGTTATTAGTAAAATATGCTCTTTTTTCATTAACCACCCGATATCTTCAAATTACACCTTGTACGGTCTATTTTAAGACGGCGTTGTATGCAGAACTTCATGCCGTTTCTAACGACAGCTCAACCATCCCATTGGCTTTTCTACTCCAGAGTTATGACGCTTCAAATTCAAAATTTGCCGCTATAACAACAAATAATAAAAATAAAACAAGAAACGTGATTTTTTTGGCGTTTTTTCCTCGTTTTATTTTTGTTCATTATTATTATCATATGTAGGCATTTTTTTTAAATGACAGCATTATTATTATTTTTTTAAATGACATCATTATTATTTCACATGACGCCTATTCTCATTTCAAAAAATAAATAAAAAGTACATAGTGTTAAATTTTGTGCGCTGGTACGGAACCCTTCCTGCGCGAGTACGACTCGCACTTGGCCGGTTATTTGATTTTTTTTTAATATCCCCACTAACATACACTCTATTACAAAATTTCGAAAGCTCAGAGTCTCCTCTTTTGGCCCTTAGTGAAACCAAGGTTACTTCTGATGCCGATATCAATCTGTTTCGCTTATCAGGTTATCATTTCACACTTCAGAGGGGAATAATCGCTCTGTACATTCGTAATGATGTGCATTTCTCCATTGTCCCTGCATTTGCTTCAACTAATCCAGAGTTAAATTACGTCTGAATTAGATTTAAACGTCAGCAAGACATAATTTATTTTTGTTTTTTATACCTGAGCTCCAATATGTCTGACGCTGACACTGTGTGCTCGTCTGATTCTCTTTCCTCCAATATAGAAAATATTTTAATCAAATCTCCTACTTCCGCAATCGTTATTGCTTTTGATTTCAATATCCACAACATGCAGTGGCTTAGACATTCTTCGACCACAAGTCCAGCGTGCAGACATATTGAACTATTTAGCGAGTCCTTTAACTTGCAACAATTAATTGATAGCCCAACTCGTTTGCCTGATATAATTGGACATAGCAAGGATCTGTGCTCTCTCCTACTCTCCTCTCTTGATTTCGTGTACTCATTCGAGTCTATAGCTGATTCACGTGCGAATGTTATAGCTGACAAACGAAGCCACATGTTCAGTTCACTCAACTATTACCTCACAATATTACAATACTCAATTGGAGCAGAGCGAATTGGGTCTTGTTTAATGCTTCCAAAACAAAATGTTGTCTGTTATCACTCAAACGTACTCAAACTCCCACTTAACCCATTTCCGTTGATGGGGAAGATATCTTGAACCCACCATTTCTTAACATCTTAGGCATTGAAAGATCTAACAATCTTAGTTGGTCTGATCACATTTTTGGTATTGCCAAAAACGCGATGAAATGCCTGGGCTTCTTGCAAAGACGCAACAAATATGTTACTCCTTCAGATTTGCCGCAAATCTACAAGTCTCATATCAGGCCTAGATTAGAATGTAATTCCAAGATTGGTAGGGGCTGGAAGCACTGCATTGTTAGCGTTAGACAAAGTCCAAAAGAAGGCCTCCAGCTTATTAGCCTTGACATATCAATAGCAACTATAAATTCCCTAGATGGCCGTACCGTGAAATTCCGTGAATCCGTCATAAGCAGAACAGTACGAATATGGAACACTTTGGCATACTCTGTTGCCCCCCCCCCCCAACCCTTCCAGCTATGAGCCACAAACATTCCAGCGTAATGCGCACCGTTACCTACTTGTCTCTTCCGAGAGCTTTGGCAACATCATAAAAAAAGAAAAAAACCGTCACAGATGCAACATAAGTGTAATAGGTTACATTAAAGAAAAGACTCTGCGCTTTCGCAGTAAAAAAGTGTACGTTAGTATGGCTATTTAAATAAAAAACAAAACGGAAAAATAAAAAGAATAACAAAAAAACGATATTTTGAATTTGAAGCATCGTGAGAAGTCCTGGGAAAGGCCATGAAGTCCTGAATACCATGCTGTCTTAAAATATACCGACCAGGGTGTACTTTTAAAGATATAGGGTATTAAATGAAAAAAGAGCATATTTACTAATAACCCTGTAACTCCATCCCCCCCCCCCCCCCCTCTGCCGTACAATTTTTTACTTGTCTGGACGAGTGGAATCATTGGCAAAATATAGTCATATTAGTCTGGGACACCTTGTATATATCAGATATAGTCTCGAACGTAGGAGGAAGTGCCGGTCTTTAAAAGGATAACTCAAATGCTACAAAAACACAGTGCAGCGTATATACATAGCTACAAACGGGGTGTAGTAAAATTGCAGCGTTGTGTACTGTAACTTATAGGTCGATAATGGAAATAGGTGAATTTCAACCAAGACATATTCAGGCAGAAATAAGCTTTTGTACTGAGGTTGGGAATAATTTCCAGATTAAATTCTGAAACAGAATAAACTGCTGTATGAAGGAAATATTAATTATTTTTTTATTTATATATGACTCTCTATTTAGTGGCTCTTTGGCTCTTTTCAAAACAGGTGGCTCTACAAAGTGCAAAAAAAATGACGCTAACTAATATAAAAGTTATAAAAGGTCACTAGGGACAACTATACAATTAAAACAAACAAAGGACACAAAATGACAACAAACCAATGTAATGAAACAAACCGCACAAATTTCTCAAAGAGACTAAAAACGGCCACAAGAACTTGGAAAAGGACCTAAAGGACGGACTAAAATTTAAAACCTGTCCCAATTTTGACAATTAGGAAAGTGGCAGCTCCAAGAAATTCCAAATTTCCAAAATAATTTAATAAAAGCCGAGACCGAAATCGAATTAGTGTGTTGTGTGTAGTGTGTAGTGTCATAGAACTCTACAATCTGCCCTCATCATCCATCCAGCTGAACATCTCTAACGTTTCTAAAGTGAACACTGAATCTGTTAATTCAGGATTGAACCTGATTTGAATCGACGCGAATTGCGTTAATCGTAGAGCATTCTACTTAAAGTGCAATGCAGGCCTGATTCTGCCCCAGATCCGAACCGTTGAGATTCTAACCTGTGGCCAGTCATGAGGATAGGGTGGTCGAACAGGGAGCAGGTAGTAATACTTCCCTATGCCGATCCCTCCCAATACATTCACCCACAGTTGAGAAATCAAGGTGTTTCTCTAGAAAAAACACTCGTTGCAATGCACGCACTTGGGCATACCTTTATTTCACAACCAAGTTAGTGAGACCTAATCCAACTATCTTGACTGGCAGACAGACCGTGCTTTCAGCAACCCATCTTCTTCCGCACCAAAAGGTGTCTATCGCTTTTGCTTGAAGTAGACCTACGAAGCTTTCATCAAACGTCTCAGACTTTAGCAGATGAACGATGGACGAGGTAATCAAATAGTTTACCACGACTGACCTACCCATCACGGATAATGGAAACAGTCGACTACGCCATGAGTTTACAGCTATAGAGGGTTTCTCCAGAGCAATGCGGCTTTTATTTGATTTACTCTCGCATCTGATATTGCCACTGGCGACGGGATTTGCTATAGCTGCAGCTACTGATGCTGCAGCAATAGCGGTGGTTATTGGGACTATTGCCGCAGACTCTTCACGGACAGACTTGGATGTCCTGGCAATGCTCTTCTCCTGTGGACTTACTATAAATTTTAAGGTTTGGTCTCTTCACTTGGGCCCTTAATGGCCTTTTCTGTGGGCCCTTTTATTATTTTTTTCGGAGAAGAAGAAGAAGCCCTTCTTCTTTCTTCCACTTGATCGGAGGGGATTATCAGTCCCCCCATAATCGCTGCTGCTCGTACTCATATTGAATACGGCAGAGCAGTTTACACTTTTATATTTTTTTATACCCTAGATGAAATCTATAGGGTATACTAAGTTTGTCATTCCGTTTGTAACACCACGAAATAATGATGGTAGAGCAAAATGGATTGGACACCCACACATAATATTAAAAGCTATTTTGATTTTTGCATGTCCGTCCGTCAATAACAATAACTCGAGAACGCGTATACTTATGGCTGATTTACATTACTCGAACATGTGATTTTACTGACAAAGTGAGTGAGAGGGTCTTATTACTTTGCACTATTAGAAAAAAAGGAAGAGGTGATCGACTGTCAAAACATTATTTCCCACTCTTTTATAGCGAAGTGTCGCTTGTGACATTTCATCAAATTGTCAATTGCAAAAAATAATCAGACGTCAAAATAGTTCAGTTCAGGCGTTCAGGCAATTGCATCTCTAAATATCGAAAAGCTTGCAGTAAGGGTGCATGTATTCAGTGTGATAATGCTCCCAGCAGGGAGTTCTATTCAATATTTCGTAATAAATACAAAAAAGAAATTGGTAGAAGCACTTGCAGCCAATAATACAAGGGAACAAGGATAAATCCCACAACAACACCAACAGGAGCTTCCCTATATGAAAGTTTTCATATTTATAATTGGGATGAGTATTTAAAGGTGAATATTTACATTAGTCATATTTCCCAAATGTTATAGTAAACTATTTATATCTTTTTAATCCTCTAGGATACTGGTAGTGACGCAGCAGAATGTTTTAAACAGACAAAGTAAAGCTTAAAACATTAATTTCGTATTATTTTAAATACACTATATAACTAATAATGTCCGTAGGATTTCGATAAAGCCGCTGAAGATGTTAAAAATCTAGAAAGCACGCCATCAGATAATGATTTACTAGAATTATATGGGTTATACAAACAGGCTAAAGTTGGCGATTGTAACACAGGTATTCAGTCAATTTTATGCTTAATAATTGCTGTATTTACGCACTTTCCAATATAGATAAGCCCGGTCTCTTAAGATTTCAAAGGAAAACCAAAGTGGGAAGCATGGAATAAACGTAAAGGAACATCAAACGACGAAGCTATGGAGGCATATGTTTCCAAAGTGAAACCATTAACTGATAGTATGGATTAAGGTAAACATCAAGAAAAAAGAGTTACAATTAGTATACATACATTATAACGAAATATTAAATGTGCTGGATATTTTTGCTCAACCTACTGCACTTCATTATACATCTAGGTATTATATTCTTTTATACTCTTTTAAGTTCTGTTTTCCAGTCCTACATAGATCGAGCCATACGAATCTTGGTGCCATATTGAAATTAATATAACGTATTGGTTGATGTATTATTGTATTAATGATTGGAGATTTGTGATGAATGTTTATATTAGGGCTGTTATTGTTACTGATATTAGAGTCAGTATGCAGGCCAACATTGGCCTCAGTACTACGGATAGATCATAATTAATGACTCAGTGTATTTGAACTGTGAAATCTAGAGATTGTGATGACTATATAAGCTGTTAATTTAATTTAAGTTAATTGAATCCTGTTTAAATTGATATATTGTTTGTTTTGCTATGAATCATGTAAACTAATTGATAAGCTTTGTACTGTCGTGGAACCCAGCGTTATACGCTGCTTTAAGCAGGGGTTCAAAAAATAAATGCACTTTGACTTGACTTGACTTGAATTTTCTATCATCCAAAAGTCTTTTTGAAAGAAATATATTTTATTGTTAATGTTTAAAACATTTGCACTTAAAAAACTTGGAATAAAGCACCCTAGAAAGAAGCGTTTTACTTGCTGTGATTTATCATATAAAACTCATTTAGTTCGCGTAGATTCATTTCCAATGTGGAAACTTCATCGAATCGCATTGATTGTCTAGCTTGTTTTATATATCCCTTTATAATATTTATTTGCTCTACTAAAGGATATAAATGTATCTATATATGTGCATGTCAGTCCCCGTTCAATTTACTCCCCTTCTAGGTTTAGACTATTTATAAACTCGTAAAGCCATTCTGGGATTGAGGTAGTTTAGTGGAGGAAAAGTATGTTCGAGGTGGCGTAATCACCACCTGGCCAAAACTTTACAGTTGCAGAGCATATGTTCCGAGGTTTCATGAGCATCCGATAGAAGTAGCAAGATGAAAACTCAGTCAAGCTAATCTTGTTTAGGTGATACCTCCTAAGGTGTATGAGTTCTTTTGTTTTTCCGCCAGAGGTGTCGATAAACTTTTTTACCAAACGAAGTCCTTGCAGCCTTTCCCAATAAAGGGATTTTTGTATGATCTCCCAGCTAATTACGGTGGCATTGAGGAAACATTTTGAAATCTAAATTATTAGATCTCACAATATTCCTCAGATACATCGTTCTGCACTGATAGAACTTTGGTACAGAGAATAGCCCAGTTAAAACAGTTACAACAGCTCATTTGCTTAAAAAAACCTAAAATTTCAGTATTTCGTGATTCTTAAGATATGCTTACTAAAATATAAGTTAAAAAATTAATGGTAATTAATTTTTAAAAAAAAATTATAATAATTTTATAAAAAAAATTAAAATTTTTTAAAATTTTTTTAAAAAATTTATAAAAAAAATTTGTAATCATTTTTTGAAAAATGTTTAAACATTTTTAATAAACTTTGACACATTCCAGCTGATGTGCTGTGACTTTCCTCAAATATTTTTATTTTGTGTGCGTGTAAACAATTATATTCGTACACGCTTGTAGTTATATGTATGAGTTTGCTGCCATAATAGCAAAATTTACTGCCATAAAATATACTTCTGGCTAGAACTTTTTATGGCTAATTATGGCAGTAAAAATTTCCTCTTCGTAGGGGAATTTGACATTTAACTCAGTAAAATTTTGCTGGATTATCTTTTGTCCTTATCGTTCTAAAGTATTTTCAGATAAGGGGAAACTACTTACTCTCTTTTCTAGCAATGTTCGAGTAATGTAAATCAGCCATTAGAGAGCTGAAATTTTGTACACGGACATTAAAAAAAGAGTAAACTTAAATTCGAAAATAAGACAAATCGCGCAACTCTTTCGTGGGATTGCCATACAAAACTTTCGTTATCCACTATATATTTGGACACTGCCTGAGACGGCATCGATATACAGAGCTGAAATTTGGTACATGGTGTTTTCATTGTACTAGAAAATAAATCTTCAAAAATGTACTAAATCCGGCAACTCCTTCTTGGTGTTGCCATATAAAAATTTAGGGTGTTTACGTATACTGTGAAAACGATCAGTCTAAGACATTTTTATTGTATTAGAAACTTCTTCAGAATACGAAATCCTACAAAATTGTCTATAATCATTTTTTCTGTCCGACAAATCGTTCCAGAAATATATGCGAAAAACTACTTCAAAAATGAAACTTAAGTGCGAAATTTCATACAGGCATTCATCTAGGGTATCATAAGAATTGGTCTTAGACCAATTCTAGCTTTTTTACTTGTTTCTTTTATTTTCAATACAAAAATTTATTTATTTATTGCTTGCGCCAAAGTTTTCGATATTTTATAAAAATTTTAAAAATTTGGTGTCGCCATGGTAACGACCAAATTAAATTATATTTAGATATGTCACTAACATTTTTATTTTGAACACTTTTCACAAAGTTTTTTGAATATATTTTATATAAAATTCACTTCGGACGATTGTGGTGATTGCCTGCTATCGCCGGTAACACTCTTCTAGTTCTTTCACTCTTTATTATTTCGTTTTCGCTTTATTTTATCGGATCTGAAATTCACACGTCCGGTCACTGCAACAATAATAATATTTTTTTTTATTTATAAGTCTCTTTATTTAGTGGCTCTTTCGCCCTTCTCAAAATTCCTTAAAAATAGTTGGCAAAAGGCTCTACAAAGTGTAAAAAAAAACAAAAAGACACTATATAAACTAAAAGTTATAAAAAGTCAATAAGGACAATTAAACAATAAAAACAAAGAAATGACACAAAATGACATCAAAACTAAGCAAAAATTAAAACAAACAACACAAAATTCTCAAAAGAGCCTAAAAAATTAGCACAAGAATCTTAAAAAGGATCTAAAGGTTAGACAAACAATTTAAATGTCCCAATTTTGACAATTGTGTAAGTGGCAGTTCCAAGAAGTCCCAAAATTTCAAAATAATCTAACGAACGAATTTTCAACATAAAATATTGTAATTTAGCACCGAGACCGAAACAGAATTAAAATAATAAGTCGAACGAACGGAAAAATATACGCGATACCATTATAGAATCCCGCGAGAGAAGCTTGTAGGCATCATAGGCCTCTATAAACTGCCCTCATCATCACTCCAGATGAGCATCTCTAACAGAGCACTTGTCCTTCCCACAGCACGTGCAACGGTTCCGATGCGAGGAGAAACGTCGTCTCGTGGACTAGTGTTTCAAATGCTCTGGCGTGTTATCACCAGCGAAGACGAGATCTCCGTCCTGCACCGATGTAGTTGCCATGTGCAGTTCACTGTGTCTGCATTCGTTGCCAGATATTCAAGACGTAAACGTCTTTTCAATCTGTCAACGAAGTGGCGCTTAAGTGCTTGTGCGTGGTGTTGTGGGTCAGTGTTCTGATTCCCATCTTCGACTCTCATATACAACAAGTGAATTGTAGATTTGGCCAGTGTCAGCAGAAAGCTAATCAAATAATTCACCCGACTAGAAACCGTTGGTCCCTACAGACACGATGTCCTAGTAATTCCGGAATTCGGGTGGATCAGCTGTCACATATCGCGCACGAGCTCCATTAGATTTTGCAAAGCTGGGCAAGTGAAGAACCTGTGAAACAAACTGTGCAAATCATCTGAACCCGCCGGTCAATATATGACAACTGATTAGGATGCATAAGACTGTGATGAAGCAATTTGAATGCTACATCAGCATCTATTAAGTAGAAGGATAACTGAAGACTACTCTGCAAGTTAGCCCTCCCATCACGCCCATATTCACCCCGAGGTGTGGTCACCGTCTGTTGTATCCTATATACTCCGGAGATCTTATTGACATAAGCACGTCACGGAGCACACATGTTGGAAGTGTCCAGGAAGGTGAGTGAGGTGGTCTGTTTAGAACGAAAGCATCTTCCAACTTAGTGCCAGGATCACTGGTCCCAAGTTGGCGAAATATGTCCCGCGCAGAAGCAGCCAGGTTGTGTAGCTGTGTAGTGTTAGTGTATATTCGACAGTTTCCAGAGATATCAATAATATCTCCAAGAAATGTCAGTTTATAAGTGTCAGCTTCAAAACCCCGAGCGTTACTAAACACTTAATCTATTAATTCAGGATTGAACCTAATTGGAATCGACTCGAATTGCGTGTATCCTAGAGCATTCCATTTAAGGTGAAATGCTGGCCTGATTCTGCCCCAGATCTGAGTCGTTGAGATTCTAACCTGTGGCCAGTAATGAGGATAGGCTGGTCGAACAGAGAGCAGGTAGTAATACTCCCCTATGCCGATCCCTCCCAATACATTCACCCTCAGTTGAGAAATCAAGGTGTTTCTCTGGAAAACCACTTGTTGCAAGGCACGCACTTGCAGATAACTTGATTTCACAACCAAGTTAGTGAGACCTAATCCAACAATCTTGACTGGCAGACAGAGTGTGCTTTTTCCAACCCATCCTCTTGTGCACCAAAAGGCGTCTATGGCTTTTACTTGAAGAAGAGCTACAAAGCGTTTATCAAACGTCTCAGACTTTAGCAGATGAACGATGGACGAGGTAATTAAATAAATTATCACGACTGACATTCCCATTAAGGATAATGGAAATAGTCGATTACGCTATGAGTTTATAGCTCTAGAGAGTTTCTCCGTATTCAGGAGCTCCTTGCTGTCTGCAGAGAAAGTAAGAATAGTCTCAAGAAATTTATGAGTGGTCGAGTATGTTGTCGACGTCGATTCAGAATAGACTTCCGTAGTAGTGTCGAATGTATTGTGATCCATTGAGGACTTGTCCAGCGTTCTTTTATTCTGCTAAAATAAAGAATAAATTCCGGCTGAGTTGGGAGAAGAGCTGCCCGAGATACTTCGGCCGACAAGCTAGAAGCTTGATACCCACTTCGATTGAAATCCCTCCATTGACAATGAAAACAAAGTCGGCTTTCCCCTCTTGCAAATCGTGCCATAATTTAATGAATTCATTGATGCTCTTAATTCAACAAATAGTTGGTGAATATCCAGTATTCAGTTCGTCTTTCAACTAGAGTGTTGGTTACCACTACAAGAAGATGATCGCTAACGGAACACGGAGACGGAGACGTCAAGTCTATCAATTCTGGGGCCTGCGAGACTTCCATGGATATTTCGCAAGACCCTCGTGTATGATCTTGTCGTAGGATGCATCCAACGATAGATATCCACGAGTCTGAAAACACCGACAAAATTCCTCAATCGAGTAGCATGGACGAAGTTGAACTCAACTCCGGAATGCCGATCCATTGAGGGATTCAGCGTGCAGGAGTTAGTGAAGAATGTCGGGAATCTTCTCCCTAGAAAGGGTTTCCATCCCCTTCGAGACTTCAAATTGGTTACCAGTCGAAATGGTGCTACCACACGACTCGTATCCACTGAAGCTTGAGAAACCAGTGTCATCCAAGCCGGTCATGTAGCAGTCCGAAAGGTGCTCCCTCACAACAACCTTCGAAATGCCATCTCTACTATTGTCCTCCTCCGAGTAGGGCCGCTTTCATGCGACTGGCTTTGCTGGCTCTGGTGGAGGCAGCATCGCCCGGTCCACCTTATTCCTCCACTTCGTCCTCCTTTTCTTTTCTACATGGCTATTCGACAAAAGTTTGTCAGGTTGAGGATCTTCGCCCAATGAGTATATTTTCTTGTTTATCTAAGAGTTTGGAGATAATCATGGCTGATCAAGTGACGGGTTTCCTTGAGTCTCACAGTATCCTTTTTGCTGCACAATTCGGACTCCGAGCCAAACACAGTTTTATCACAGCGTTACTCAAGACAACTGATGATCTTCGGTGTAACATTGATAATGATGGGGTATCTTTCCTAACATTATTACATTTTTCAAAAGCAAGGTAGATCTCGGCATTCTCTGTCGAAAACTGAGAACGAAATTTAGGTTTAGTTGCAGATCGGTTAAATTTATTAAACATTTTTTAGTATATCGATCTCAAAGGGTGAATATTGGTGAACATTTTTCAGAGTTCTTATGTATTAAAAGAGGCGTCCTCCAGGGTTCAATACACTCAGCTCTACTATTTTCAATGTATATTAATGATATAACCGAAATTATCAGTCATGTTAATAGTTGTGTTCTTTTATTTTCGCAGAACAAAAGTTACACAAATGAACGCCTAATATATTTTCATAGAAAGATTTAAATGAAGCGAGCAGTACAAATAGTTCGGTTCAATCGACAGAATAATTTGTTCTCTCCAGTATATGGGAGTTCTAGGACAAGGTACACAAAGACTACAGTTAATATACATCTGTATGCTGACGACGTACAAACTTATATCTCTCAGCCTATTACTATTTTTGAAAGAGGAAGTAGACTCCAGTGGTGGGATAAGTGGCAATAATGTTAATACTGCGGAATCACTTTTCTTCGTGGTACTCTTCATGAAACAAATTTTAATTTCAAACTCTGTTAACAGCTTTTTCAATTAATTGTTAACCATCGCACTTTATGGAACAAAATTATATAATGGCCGAGCTGACGTAAATCCCTACCCGCCAAACACTGGGACCAGCGTCAGTACTTAGATTTCAAAAAGTGTATAAGTAGTCCCCCTTGCATAGCAGTGATTTTGTGAGAATTATTGAGTCTTAATTAAGATGTTTTAGTCAAAAACTGTATTTTAAAACGATGTTAACGAAAATATGTTGCTGTTGAAAATAGTTTTTTTTTCTTTTTTTTTTTTGAAAAAAAAAATGAGTATTATTTACTAATGTGGACCTGTATCATTTTTAGTTTTTCATTTTGAAGTTAGAAGCTTTATGATTTTGGAGAACGAAACTTATTTTTAATACCTATTATTAGTTTTTTCAAACAAATACATAGGATTATCTATTGTTGATCTATAATTTATATTTTTTACTTTCGTTTGGAGGGCAGAAGACTTTTCTATCCCTCTGCCAAAAATTGTGGCAGTCCTCGTCCTCGTTTTGGAGATATAAGTTTTTAAAGTGACCATATACACAAAGTAACATAATTGGAGTACTATGTAAATAATGAATTTGTAAATTCACATTTCAAAAACTATTGCAATTTTTTGCACATAATGGGCGCGTTCACTGCCACTTCGGTAGCGTAGTCGTTGTCGTAGTGTAGTTCTGTCAAACCGACTACGATCGACTATCCTCCTGAGCGTAGTCGAATGTAGTCGACTATTTGGTATATTCAAAGTGCGGAGTGAACGATAGTCGTAGTCAAGCCTAGTCGTTTACTGTCAAAATCGGCGGAGTGAGCGCTCGGTCACTATTTCGGTGGCAGTGAACGCGCTTCTAGATTTTGATAATAATTATCGGGTTTTGTTTTTGGTGGCAAGATATGCATGTGGATCCTTTTGAAGGAAATTACAGTGAAAGAAAATTACTTGCACCGCGCCCTTTAATCTATATTTTTCTGAAAATAATAAAGAAATTCGATTTATAGCCCACTTGCATAAAATTACTTACGCACAGGGATTTCTACATCGTTTACTTTTACATGTTCCCAAGGTAAATAAGGTGTAATAGTAATCCATATGAAAATATTTTAAATCAAATCAAATTAGCAAAAGATCAAAAGAGAAAAACTTCAGAAATAATCAAAAGCTTCAACGATCATAATATCAAAAATGTAAATCTACAATTCCTACAACAACGAAACGCTGAAAAAAATAGGTACACACAAAAAATATTTGTCAAAACTACTTACATTCAACGCCTTAAAAATTTCACAGATCTCATAGATAAAATCCGCCCGTTTCCAGCGAGATATGATGTACGTACATATTGTCAGATATAATAAAATAAAAACTTACAAGTAAAGCGCAAACACTTTTCGAAAGCAATAGTCACGTAACATGGTGGGTAGAAATAAACATTATACTCCCGAATAATTTCATTGATAAATTAGCTGCAAAGAAGTATTCGAGACCTTGGGGCTGTATTTGCGTAGAATTTTATTATTTAAAGCCGAAACTGCTGCAAGTAAGACTTCGGATTATTAGATGTAATTGCCTGAACTCATGCATTCAACATTATTATAGCTGTAGTAGTGTTTTTCCCCTCACCCGAAAATGAGGGGGGAAGGTGAAAATGAAAGATGGCCGAACATCTTCCGGATGTACCACCATAGTTATAGACCACCCCAAATCACCCTCTCAACCCATTAACAACTCTGTAAAAAAAGTCGCCATCACATTTTAACAATTCAAATCCGAAAAGTTTTTTCCCGGGGGTTCTTTCTGGTGCGGGGTACGTACGAATCTGGATTGTACATTCATTTCAAAGTTCCGATTTTCACACATCTTTTACCAAAATACTTTAGTTTAACTTTCACTATAGTTATTAAGTATAATATTCTTACTGTTAAATATAGTACTTACTTACACTGTTTTTGGATAAATATCGCGATTAATTTTGAGCTATATGAGATAAGCATATGGACATGAAAAATGAGAATGAAATTGAACAATACATAAGTACCAATCGAAAGTTCTGCCAACATTGAAGCTTAAAATTCAGTTCACATGACAAGATAGCGTTCAACGGAATTTACGAGTTCATAATACTACAATTTTGAGAAGCATTGACTTCATAATATAATAAGGATAACAAATAATATGTAAAATGTGCATAGCAGAAGTAAAAAAGGTAAAAAAGCTAGAACTGGTCTACAATTCTTATGATACCCTAGATATATGTAATTATTTCGTATGGTCACCCATATGTGAAAGTTTGATTTTTGAAGTGGTTTTTCGCATATATTTCTAAAATGGTTTTTCGGACAGAAAAATGGATATAATCAATTTTATACGATCTCATATTCTGAAAAACAAAACAAAAAAAATCTAAAAACCACTAGGGCTGATCGTTTTGACAGTATACGTAAAAAAAAACTAAATTTTGGTATGCCAACACCAAGAAACGGTTGCCATATTTAGTCCATTTTTGAACTTGGATTTGAAATTTTTATGGAAACGCAGTGTACAAAATTTAAACTTTCCACGTCGACGCGTGCTCAGGCAGTGTCCAAATATAAAGTCAAGAACCAAAGTTTTGTATACCAACCCCACGACGGAGTTACACCCGATTTGGCCCATTTTCGAAATTAAATTTACTTTTTTTTTCACCAAAAAGGGGCTGCCCGATTTAGTCGAGCTTTGTAATTTTATACGCTATTATTATAAAAACAACATATAGTAAATTTCTGCTTTCTACGTTAACGCCTTCTCGGGAAGTGCCCAATTATTGTATGGCCACCCTATGAAGGAGTAACCCGATTGGTCCCATTTCCGAACTTAAATTTCCTTTTCATTTAAAGCCTGTGTGCGAAAGCTCTCTAAGTGCACGCATTCTAGAGTTATCATGAGGACGGACAGACGGACGGACGAACGGACGTACGGACATGCAAAAATCAAAATAACTTTTAATAATATGCTTTGGTGTCCAATCCATTTTGCTCCACCATTATTATTTCTATATGTTACAAACAGAATAAAAAAACTTAGTATACCTTATGATTTCGTCACCTAGGGTATAATAAATCCAGCATTCTGAACTTTTTCTTTATTGTTCATTTGAATCATTTAACGGTTCCCATATTTTTATACTTAGTGCCCAAATTTAGTCGATCTATTTATCTTTTCCGCATCATCACTGGATTCTTCGGGGAGCATAAGGCAATTTATACGAATTTATACCGAATAAAATAGTATAGCAAATTACTATTAATCAGATTGGTATATGCTTGGTATTACAGACAGAAGCGATTCAAAAGTCGATTTGTGAGGAGTTTCCTGCTCTTCTGGCATATTTGCTTTTATTTCCACGCTTTTTGACGTGTGTAAAAATTGCAATATTTTATTCTTTTCCGCAGAGAATTGTTTTACAAAAGTCTCTGGACTTAAGTTATTTAATTGGGGTTGGTGTAAAACATTTTTTTGGAATAGAAATATATATATTTAGGTTTTCCTTCTTCGAGCAAGTAAAAATACTTACTTCTGCAAAACGCGCGTGTGGGAATGATTAAAAATGTTACGTGAAACTTTTGCTTTTAAGAAAAGTATTTTCCGGTGGAGGAATAATTTAGCTGAGTCTGTGTCTGGGATATTTTAATGAAGCTTTTAATTATATGAAAAAAAGAATGAATGTTGTGGGGACGTGACCTATATATTTATATATGTATATATACATAGGGTATACGGTAAAGTGAGCCATAAGGTATAAGAAGCCTAGTTACATACATCAAATAACATGGGTTTATTCTGCTTTTTTTAGTCATAGCAAGAAGTAAATCTTGTTACTGCCGAAGAACGGTAGCAAGAATGACATCCTATAGCAAGAAATTCCAAAATAACTATTCTGGTAGATCTCATTCTGCAGAGCTCTTGTTATCATTTATCGCATGATATACTGTAAATTAGTATTTTTTCTGGTAGGTATACCCTCGATGATAGGATATACTGAATGTGTCATTCCGTTTGTAATGCATAGAAATAATACGGTTAGAGCAAAATAGATTGGACACCCACGCATAATATTAAAATTTATTTTGATTTTTGCACGTCCGTTCATCTGTCCGTCTGTCCAATCGATAACTCGAGAAGTAAAAAAAACTTAAAGTTAAAAAGTAAAATTAATTGCAAAATTTTCGATTTCCACTATATATTTGGGCACTAACTTTGAACGCGCCGACGTAGAGAGCTGAAATTTTGTAGACGGCATTCTCATATAAATGTAAATACTACTTTAAGAGTCATCTCACCTTAGTGTTGAAATACAAAAATTGAGGTTTTTTACGGTTACTGAATCAGTTCTAGACGTTTTTATTGTATTGAAAAGTTATTCAGTAGGTATACAGGGGATTTCCGTCTGAGAGGTCAATACAGCAGCAGGCGAAATTATTCAGCTAGACGAATAAAACATTGTATGGTAGGGGGGGGGGCATATTAACCATGTTGGAGTTACAGGTTGATTAAGAAAAAAGCCCGCTTTTCGCAAAACACCCTGTATCTTAACTTTTACAGGGCGTATGGTAGCAAGATCTCATTGTATGCAGAACTTCATGACCTGTCCATGGCCTGCTCAACCAGCCCCGTACTCCTCCCCTCTTACAACTTATGGGGTATAAACTAAAAATGTCGGATTTTCTTACCTTTTTTTATTTTGAACCAAATTTTTTTTTGCAAAAAGGTCGTTAATATAACTTTGTTTTTATAGAAACTGTAAACTGTGGACTCTTCTCTTTAATTTGACCTATTACACTCATATGTGCTATTTGCAGCCGTTAAAAGAGTTATTAGATCAGCCCCTATTCAGATCATACCGAAATTAGAGGATTTTTTTTTTAATTACGGTTTTTAGTCACTAAGGAGTATTGCCCTAGATACACAGCGCTCTTAATGAAGAAATAGCTAACGACTTATTAGTTTATAATGCTTCATTATAAACTGTAGACCCACAGCCATTTTTTTAATTAAGTTGTACTGTCAAACCGGTTTTGACAAATTTATGACATTAAACGATATAGATCGAATAAACGCGACAAACTTTGTTTTTATTTATTTTATTTTGCAATTTAACAATTTATAAATGGGAAAAACATTATATTAACAAGTAAAAAAGCTAAAATTGGTCTAAGACAAATTCTTATGATACCCCAGATGAATGCCAGTATAAAATTTTGTATGATCACTGATCTATGCAAGTTTGATTTTTGAAGTGGTTTTTCGCATATATTTCTAGAACGGTTTGTCGGACAGAAAAACTGAATATAACCAATTTTATAGGATTCCGTATTCTGAAGAAGTTTTTAGTACAATAAAAATATCTTGGACTGATCGTTTTCACAGTACACGTTAAAATCCTAAATTTTTATATGGCAACACCAAGACGGAGTTGCCCGATTTAGTCTATTTTTAAAATTTTATTTCCTAGTATAAAGAAAACACCATGTACCAAATTTCAGCTCTCTATATCGATGCGTTCTCAGGCAGTGTCAAAATATATAGTGGAAAACGAAAGTTTTGTATGGCAACCCCACGAAGGAGTTGCCTGATTTGTCTCATTTTCGAACTTAATTTTTTTTTTTTTTAAGTCTGTGTACAAAATTTCAGCTCTCTAAGTTTACGCGTTCTCGAGTTATCGTGCGCACAGACGGACGGACGGACATGCAAAAATCAAAATAACTTTTAATATTATGCGTGGGTGTCCAATCCGTTTTGGTCTACCATCATTATTTCGAGGTGTTACAAACGGAATGACAAACTTAGTATATCCCTATTGTAATATTTTGTTTTGTTTATTTGTATCTTTAAGCTCAAGACTAGGCTTAATTTGCCGCTTTATAGTCTTCAAGCTTTAAAGGTAAGCAAGGCAAGGCTATATGCCGCTTTACTACCTCTGCTTAGGTCGGTTGATCAGGCTGAAGAGTGCCGCTTTGTGATCAGTAGGCTATGAAGCCGAATTACGAGAAATGAATATACTTCAATGCAATTCAATGCAATTTCACAATAATAATTTACATCAATTGTTATGACACACATTTTTGTCACCTACTTGACTTACTTGTAAATGGTATCAAATTGCTGATTCTTAAGATTGTAATTTCTTTTGATAAATCGGAAGTAAATTGTATTTCTGTTTTGTTTTGTATTGTTTTGCAATATGAGATATATTTGCTTACAAGCATGATATGGCGCTTGCACAATAATATATGTGCGTACAATGATGTGCTCATATCATGTCATTAAGCATTGTGCATTATTATTATTCATGCTATGTATGTACGTTTGTATATACGTACGTAATGTGTATACTACACCTCTACCCCTAATATGAAAAAAATAAATTTGACTTATAGGATGAATTTTTTTTTTTTTGTATATCTAACTAATTACTTATCTTATTTATTTACATATTTTCATTATGCTACATATTCTACCATATCCTATGCATTTTGTACAGGTATTACTAACTTCTAAATGCTATCTATTATGTACAGTGTTTATATCTAAGTTAGGATTTTACATTTATGTATATTGGCTATTATGTCTATATAGTTAAGTTAGGATTTTACATTTGCGTACATTAGTTATCATCTACATTATGTCTACATAATTTTAGTCTATTATTGTGTATGTCTTTAAGGTTATTTCTGATTTTTATTGTGGAATTTTCTCCGTTTTGGTCTACTATTTTAAATGGACCTTCGTATGGACTTTCTGATTTTTTTCTAGTTCCTTTTCTTAAGTAAACATAATCATTTACTTTGAAATTTGAGGGTTCTACATTTCTCTTCTGTTGAGACTTTCTTTTTATTTTTGATACGTTCAGTGATTCTTTTGCTCTATCATGAGCTCTTTGTAATCTGAGTTTTAATTCATTAGCATAATTATCTATGTCATAGATCATTTGTTCATTATTTATTGTTTCTGCTGGTAAGGTTGTTATTTTTCCATAGACCAATTCAAATGGTGTATAGTTTGTATGTGTGTGCGGTGTGGTATTATAGTAAAATATAAAGTATGGTATCCACATATCCCAATTATCATTCTCTGTGAAAGACAAGAGATATGCATTTAATACTCTGTGGTTCCTTTCTAGAGATCCAAGTGTTTCATGATGATACGGTGTTGAAGTTATGTGGTTCATGTTAAATATTTTGCATATACTCTTAAATAATTCATTACAAAATTCTGTACCTTTGTCAGTTTTAATCGTTTTGAAGCATCCGTACTTTAGTATGAATTTTTCTACTAATGCTCGTGCTACTATTTCTGCTTCTTTTGTTTCAATTGGAATCGCTTCAACGAATTTTGTGAGTTCACACTGAACTGTTAATATGTATCTGTAACCATTAGATATTCGTAATGGTCCTACTGTATCTATTGAAATAGTCTCGAAACTACTGTTTGGCGTATTTGTGATTACAAATGGTTCTTTGGTATGTTTTATTATTTTATTTCGTGCGCAAGTTTCACAGTTCTTCACATATTCTTTTATTGTTTTTCTCATATTTTTCCAAATGAATTTTTGTTTTATTTTTGCAATGCATCTTTTTATTCCAGCATGTCCTCCATACGGTGAGGAATGGTATTGTTCAATAATTTCTTTTATTTCTTTCGGATCCGTTAATCTTTTTGGAGAGGTATATAATAATAATCTTAGTGGTATTGCCATATTATTTGAAACATTTTTATACTGCAGTTCATTGAACTTTTTCTTGAATCTGTTTGAATCTATATATTTAAATATTTTATCTTCATAAGATATTGCTAGCTCATATATTTTATTCTTCTTCATCTTGAGTAACAGTTTCTCCAGGACTAAATCTAAATTTGTCCCTAGATTATCGCTGCACTGTATCGATACTTCATCTTCTTTTATTATTATTTTTGGCAATTTGTTTGAGCGCATATTTTCATTACTTTCATTTATATGAAATTTAATCTTTTTTACATTTCTAGTATCTGAGGTAGACGTACAATCCCATGCATAAAGTTGGCCAAACCTGTCATTGGATATCTCTGTATTCTCTTCAGAGTTAATTTCTTTTGCTTTCTTTAGCATTCCTCTCGTGATTATATTTATATTTTTTGGGATCATTTCTTTTAAAAGTTTTGAATTTAATTTTATTCGAGATAGAGCATCTGCATTTGTATTCATTCTACCTTGTTTATATATAATGTCAAAGTCGTAATTCATTAGATCAAGTCGGATTCTGGTTAATTTGGATGATGGATTTTTGTGAGTGAATAAGCTAACCAAAGGTCTGTGATCAGTTACTACTATAAATTTTCTACCGTATAAGTATGGTCTGAAATAATTTATTCCCCAGTGGATTCCTAAAAGTTCTTTTTCAATTATTGCCTTGTTTACTTCATGTTTGTTGAGAGTTCGACTCGCATAGCAAATTGGTCTATCTTCACCAATTGTTCCTTGAGAAAGAACCGCGCCTAAGGCTTGATCTGAGGCGTCAGTGGTTAAGATGAATGGTTGTTCAAAATCGGGATATTTGAGAATTGGTGGATTGATTAATTTGTTTTTAAGATTTTCGAATGAGTTGTTACATTCTTCTGACCACTCAAAAAGTTTGTTCTTTTTAAGAAGGGAATTCAGAGGTTTTGCTATGTTTGCGAAATTTGGTATAAAACGTCTATAATAATTGCAAAATGCGATGAATCTTCTGACTTCGTCAGCATTTTTAGGAATAGGGTAATTTTGAATAGTGGGATGCTTATTAGGATCAGTTTTTATACCTTTTTCTGTTATTTGATGACCGAGGTATATTACTTCTCTTTTTAGAAAATTGCATTTACTGGGATTAAGTTTCAGATTATATTTTTGAAGTCTTTGAAAATTTTTTTCGAGATTTTTGTTATGATGTTGAAGACTACATCCAAAAACAATAATGTCATCAACATATACAAAAGCATTAGATTCTAGACCACTGAGTGCTATAGATAACATTCTTTGGAATCTGTTTGTTGAAATCTTCAAGCCGAATGGCAAACGTTTAAAGTGAAAGTGTCCTCGATTTGTCGAGAATGCTGTTAAATGTCTTGAATTTGGATTGATTTCAATTTGGTGAAATGAACTTGTCATGTCTAGAGTTGAGAAATATTTCGCTCGACCTAGGTGGTCTAAGACATCTTCAAGTCTAGTTAATGGGAATTTATCATCAACAATTTTTTTGTTGAGCTGTCTAAAATCGACTACAAGTCTCCATTTTTTGGTATCATCCGTACTTTTTTTTGGTACTATCAATAAAGGTGAATTATATGGGCTAGTTGACTTTTCTATTATATTATCCTTAAGCATATCTTGAACTTGATCATTTATTTCTTGTAACTGTGAATGCGGTAAACGGTAATTTTTGACATAAACCGGACTATTTTCAATGCAAGCTATATCTTGTTTGTAAAAGTTATTTGCTGTTAATTTTTCATTAGGCAAATGAAATATACCTTGGTATTCTTCACACAAGTGTAGTATTGAATTTTTAGCTTCTGTATCTAGACCTTCTATTTTTAATTCGTTTTTTAATTTTGCAAATCTGTTGCTAGAATCTTTGAATGTTGTATTAAGCGGATTTAATACATAATGTATAGTGTTTTAATGATTGAATTTCAGGCGTGAAATTTTCTAAATTAACTTTCAAATCTGTCGTATTTAAGATCTTTATATGGGCGATGCCTTGAGCTGGGACTATTGTATTGGCAATGAATACTCCTTTGCAAATTTCTTGGTTATAAATTACACTGTCTTCCTTGATGTTCAGACGTACTGCCTTTATTACTTCGCATCTTGGAGGAATAGTGATAAAGCTGTTAAAATTGCTTCTTATCGGTATCACTATTTCTTCATTCTGCGTATGTATGGCGAGTGTAAATGTCTCATAATCAATTTTGCATAAGTATTTCATTAAAAAATCTCTGCCAATTATACCATGAGTCAATAATGGTAAGTTATTGTCTACCATATGAAATTTGTGACTTAGATTAAAGTTTTCATACATTAGTTTCATGACTGTTGTTCCAAAGGATAATGTTTCAATGTTTGTTATGCCCGTAATTTTGCACGTTTCATCTTCATCTAAATAATAATCATTTAAATTATTTAATTTGCAGATAGATATGTCTGCACCTGTATCAATTAGAAAATTAATGTTTTTACCAGACAATTTGTCTTTTAATGTTACAAAGTTTGTTACATTATTGTTTAGTTGAAGAATTCGCGTATTTATATGTTTTTTTATTTCGATGCAGTACCTGGGCTGCTGTTGTTTGCTGTGTCTTGGATAAAATTTACTGTACGTTGCCTATTGTATTGTGAGTGGTTTATATTGTTGTTGTTCGAGCGTGTATAGTTACTGTGCTTTTGAAAATTTTTACTGGTGTTAAAATTTGAATTATTTCTTTGTGTATTATAGTTTCTGTTATTTGAAAATTTTCTTTGTGTTTGTCCACTGTTACTTTGATTGTATCTATCCTGTGTAAAATTGTTATAGCTATTATTGTTTGGAAACGATCTATAATTTCTATTAAAGAATCTTTGCTTGCTTTGAAATTGTTTATTATATGAATATATCTGTGGTTCTAGAGGTTTCTCAATTTGTGAAGCTAGTGCAGCTGCTTCAGAGAATTTCGTGCATTGCGCTGCAAAAATTGTTGGTTTGAGATTTTCATTTAAACCGTTTTGAAAAATATTAAGTGCCAGTTTATCATTTAATTTGGTTACCGTTTCTCTATTAACTTCACCTACTTCTTGAATTTGTAGGTTATTCAAGTCATTTATCAGATTTACCACTTTGTCCGTGAATACTTTGATTCCTGAATTTCTTTGTTTTAGTTCAGCGAGTTGTGAATAAATTTTTTGTGGTGTGTTACCTGATTTAAAACTTGCTTTCAGTGTTGTCCTCAACTCTTTCACTGATATTGGTGTTTCCGCTGTGACCATTCTATTCTTTGCCTTATGGGATATTCTTGCGTTCCAAACGAAATTTATTAACTCTTTCTTGGAGTCATCTTTTAATGTTTTATCATATAATTCTATGATTGTTAGGAAATTATCTAATTCCTTGTATTCTCCAGCAAATTCTGGGATTATTTTTAATGCTGTCACTATGTCAAATGCAGCCATTTTTATTCTATTGTTGTCTTCTGTAGTTTCACAACTAGAATCCGAATCGTAGTCTAATCTTGTCTCGTTGTAGCTTTCCTCAATTTTCAAATTTATATAATATTTTGCTTTCAGGTATATACCATTGAATCTTTGTATTGCAGTCTCTAAATCTTTACTCGAATATTGTACTTTTAATCGATTTGCTAAAGATTCGAATTCCTTATGAATCTCCTTTAATCTAGTAGACTTGTTTAGGAGATTTTGAGCCGAAAATTTTCTTTGGGGGTTTTTAGTGAAAGTTTGGTGTAGTTTTTCTACTTTCTTGATTAATTTCTCGCAATCTTTCATCAAAATTTAAAATTTATCGTAAGACATGGTTTATATTTTAATTTTCTTTATTTATTCATAAAATTTTTTTTTTTTTTTTTTTTGTATTTATATATTTTTACTCTACACTTTAAATGATATATTTTAAAATAATGTTAAGTAGATACCATAATTTATAATCAAATCCTCTATAAAAAAAAATCTATTTAAGATATAATTTCTTTGAATATTTGCTTAAGTTATACAACATATTCGTAAGTACTTTGAACAATCGATAAATATAAAAAAAAAATTTTTTTTTTTTAAACTCTTACTACAGTATTCGAATATCGTTTCTTTAAACCTTTTTTATGCTCTTTGTAAAGAAAGTAAAGAAATTGAATTAGTTTAAGTAATAATATTATTAACAGTATTGTTAATATTTGATTATTTTCTATCTGTACTGTGTCTTCTATGTTGATGTTGTTGACAATTTCCCCGTTATTGTCCGCCTGTTTTGACTGCGTTTTTCCCATTCTAACTTTTGTAGTGGTTAAGTGTCTTCTTGTAATATTCGTTGTATGGAACTATAGGTTGTTCTCCTGCTTTCTTGCTTTCAACTTTTTCTTCGTAAATTCTCCTCGATAGATTTCTTCTCTGGATATCTTTGGGCTGCTGCAGTTGTTTAACCTTCTTTTGGAGATTCCTTTGCTCGTTCTTCAGCTGTTTAGCTTTCTGTAGTAGTTCCTTCTTCAATTTCTTGTCCGTTGTTATAGGAATGATGCGATGAATTTCGCCTAACTGCTGCCTTAGTTTAACTGCCTTCCCTCCTCTTGGCCTCTTCGTCAGCTTGCTCTGCAACGTGTTTAATGAAATTGGCTGTGGACCTGCTTGCGGGTTGGCTCGTATTTCCTTCTGTAGCGCAGATGCCTTCTGTCTATACTCCTCCAGTGTAATCTTTTTGTATTTGGCCGTATTTGTAGGCTCATATGTCACGGTCGCCATGTAATATTTTGTTTTGTTTATTTGTATCTTTAAGCTCAAGACTAGGCTTAATTTGCCGCTTTATAGTCTTCAAGCTTTAAAGGTAAGCAAGGCAAGGCTATATGCCGCTTTACTGCCTCTGTTTAGGTCGGTTGATCAGGCTGAAGAGTGCCGCTTTGTGATCAGTAGGCTATGAAGCCGAATTACGAGAAATGAATATACTTCAATGCAGTAATAATCAAGTCTGAGTTCTTTATTCTTTTCTTCGTCTTTTATATAATTGTTTTACATAGATTCTTATGGAAAATCATTCCATAAGCAAGAAATGGCAATTTCAAGCAATGAATTGTCCAATAAGCAAATTCATTGCTTTCTTACTTATTGAATGACCTTTCACAATAATAATTGTTATGACACACATTTTTGTCACCTACTTGACTTACTTGTAAATGGTATCAAATTGCTGATTCTTAAGATTGTAATTTCTTTTGATAAATCGGAAGTAAATTGTATTTCTGTTTTGTTTTGTATTGTTTTGCAATATGAGATATATTTGCTTACAAGCATGATATGGCGCTTGCACAATAATATATGTGCGTACAATGATGTGCTCATATCATGTCATTAAGCATTGTGCATTATTATTATTCATGCTATGTATGTACGTTTGTATATACGTACGTAATGTGTATACTACACTATAGATTTCATCTAGGGTATAAAAAGGATAAGTTTGTGATTTGCATTTCTTTGCATTTCTTCTTCGTATTTTTCAAATCGGCAAATGCACAGCGGAGCTTCCCATTTATATTATATGCCAAATCTAGCACATTTTTCCTCATTATAGCTATAATGAATGAAGAAAAGACTTCATTAGTGCACTTCATTATGATTTGATTTTCGAGTCATAATGTCATATACTATGTGACACACGGCATTTTAATTAATAGTTAGTACTAATGATTCATTAGATCGTGCTGTGTCTAGGGTATAAATTATCTTTGAAAATAGGTTTAAGAATAGGTTTGAGAAGGAGCTAATAACTCTTTAACGGCTACAAATAGCACATAGGGTATACGGTCAAATTAAAGAGGAGAGACTACAGTAAAAACTGTAAACTGTTTTTATGAAAAAAAGTTATGTTAATGACCTTTTTGCAGAAAAATAGAGGTCGAATTAGAAAAAAAGGTAAGAAAATCCATCAGTTTTAGTTTACACCGCAATAACTGTACTGCCCGTAGTTAGGACGTACACGCAAATTTGAATTTACTGAAGACTGCAATGAATGCACTGATAATTATGGATTAAGATCAGTGGTCTATGCTCTTATAACTAAAAACACTGTTCACTTCTTTTAACGTTCACTAAACTGACACTTATTTCTTAATGTTGCCCACTAATTATAGTAAGATAAGATTATGTATATAAGGAATTAGGTCAGAGATCCACACACACTAGAAAACACACTTATTAACATAGATTTGTAATGCACAATTTCCAAGAATAGTGGTATTGGGATAAAACTCAATATATGAGTTTGGGTCAGTGAAAACAATTATTGCCACAAGATTGCAATATAAGATCGCTAAAAGGCAATATATTTATAAAATAAATATAGAGTAAGTTGAGTTGATGTATTTGATATGCACATGAAGTATATAGTATGTAGATATATATATATATATATATATATATATGTATGAGTAAATTTATTATAAAATAGATATAAAAATAAATAATAAAATGTTGCAAGTGGCTGGTACTCACCGATCTAAACTTGGCACTTGAGGTGGTTGGATATAAGCTAATGTTAAGACCCTTTGTTCTAATATTTCATTAGAATAATTCTTTATTCCGGTCTAGACCAGGAATAAAGTGTTAATGTTAATAATTTTAATCTCAGTCAAGACCCGAGATACAATATGCTTTAAATCAGTCAATACCCGAATTAAAGTCTTGTCTTAACTTCAGTCAAAACCCGTAGTAAGATTCTTTATTTCAGTCAAAACCCGAAATAAAGTGTGTGTTAGTAAGTGATTATTCCAGTCAATCCCCGAAACAATGCTCTTTAAATCAGTCAATACCCGACTTAAAGTGTTATCTTGACTTCAGTCAATACCCGAAGTAAGATTGTTTATTTCAGTCAAAACCCGAAATAAAGTGTTTGTTAGTAAATGATTATTTCAGTCAATCTCCGAAATAATGCTCTTTAAATCAGTCAATACCCGACTTAAAGTGTTCTCTTGACTTCAGTCAAGACCCGAAGTAAGATTCTTTATTTCAGTCAAAACCCGAAATAAAGTGTTTGTTAGCAAGTGATTATTTCAGTCAATCCCCGAAATAATGCTCTTTAAATCAGTCAATACCCGACTTAAAGTGTTATCTTGACTTCAGTCAATACCCGAAGTAAGATTCTTTATTTCAGTCAAAACCCGAAATAGAGTGTTTGTTAGAAAATGATTATTTCAGTCAATCCCCGAAATAATGCTCTTTAAATCAGTCAATACCCGACTTAAAGTGTTATCTTAACTTCAGTCAAGACCCGAAGTCAGATTCTTTATTTCAGTCAAAACCCGAAATAAAGTGTTTGTTAGTAAGTGATTATTTCAGTCAATCTCCAAAATAATGATCTTTAAATCAGTCAATACCCGACTTAAAATGTTATCTTGACTTCAGTCAAGACCCGAAGTAAGATTCTTTATTTCAGTCAAAACCCGAAATAAAGTGTTTGTTAGTAAGTGTTTACTTCGGTCAATGCCCAAAATAAAATGATTTATTAATAAAAGTTCTATATCAGTCGATACCTGATATAAAATGTTAGTCTCTACCTAGTCAACCTATCCCAAGCGATGTCAAGTGAAAAAAGAGATCGAGATCAGTCAGCTTGTCGTTTATATAGCCCTTGCTTGCTCACGACACCACTGATAGAGTAGCAGCGGCGCATGATTACAAGAATTGGCAATGCAGCTGTGCTCTTACGGGACTAGCGATAAAATTTGCCTAGCAACGAACAAAAATGCATAGCAACAAGAAATTTTGAGCTGCACATGCTGCTGTGTTAAATTAATTATATTTGCAAAAAATATTCTCTCTATCACGTTGCGAAGAAATTCCCGTCGGATGGTACTTGTAATGATGATAATGATAGAGTTGCAAATTGATCGGCTTGATCTGATTGTATTTGTGCCATGTATTATAGGCTACATGACAACACATGTTTTTGTTAGATGTCGTACCCATTTTTAGGAAAATTGTAATTAGATTGAATTTATTTTTATTCTTCAGATCTCAATTTTAGCATGATATTTTGTAATATGATGCCTTTTCAGGAATGGTTTTTACCACGGATCTAACTGGTTTAAACAAATGGAAATACTTTTTATTTGATCTGCTCGTTGAGGTTTATAATTTTGTATTCTATTCGTATAATGTGTTATGTAAAAGACAAATACATAGCTTTGTTGGGTTGTGTACCTGTATTTTTATCAAGAGTAATCAGATTAGAGACAAGTTTACTTAATTTTTTATGCTTTGTTTTCAGCATACTTTCTTTTCAGAAGTTGTCTGTTTATAAAAATATATTCGAAGCAATTTGGTTCGAACAATAACTACTGAGCGTAGAGGAGTATGGGGCTGGTTGAACAGTCTTTGTGGAAAGTCCATGAAGTTCTGCATACAAAGCTCTTAATTGCAACCGTATGCACCATACTTTTTAGGATACAGGGTGTTTTGCTTAATCATGTAGCCCTGTATAACTCCGCTATGGTTTGAATCCCACCCCCCCCCCTCCCCGCACCAACCATAAAAGTTTTTGTTCGGCTAGGTGAGATCCTAAAATCCTATGAAATTGATTACAATCATTTTTCGGTCAAATTCGGCTGACATCTAGAAATTGATGCGAAAAACACTTTTAACAACCAAACTTGCACAGAAATCATAGGGTATACTTAGTTTCATTACGTTTGTCACGCACAAAAATAATGCTAGTAAAGTAAATATTTTGGTTTTTGCATGTGCGTCCATCTGTCCGTCCTTTCGTCCTCACGATAATTCTAGAATGCGCTCACTTAGAATGCTGAAATCTTGCAGATGGCCTTTTCTAAAAAAAGTAAATTTAAGTCCGAAAATCGGACCAAACGGGCAACTATTTCGTAGGGTTATCATACAAAAATTTCGTTTTGCACTACATATTTGGGCACTGCCTGAGAACGCGTCGATGTAGAGTGCTGAAATTTAGTACGTGATATTGGATGGGTGATAGAAATAGTAAATAAAATTGCAAAAATAGACTAAATCGGGCAACTCCTCATAAAATTTTTTTGTTTTTTAATATATACTTGGGCACTACCCGACAACTTGTCGACGTATATAGGGAATTTTATACACGGAATTTACATAAAATGACAAACACAATTTAAAAAGTGTCCTAAATCGGGTAGCCTACCCTTGGTGTTTCCATGCAAAATATTGCTTTTTCACTTCATATGGATATAAGTCGATAACTAGTTGACACATAGATCTTCACTAAGACCTTGCACCTAACAAACTGAAATTTTAAAAAAAGTCTCTTTCAGATCGTTTTCCAAACTCAAATTTACAGTTGGCAGCCGCAAATTCATCTCTACATTTGGTTCGCCACTATGGGTTGATAGTCGACATCAAAATGAAATCGATAATCGCCCCAATTACCAAAATGCAGACTACTGCCCAACATATTATTCTCCAGCATTCAAGCCTCTCATCAATTCAGAAATCGATCCAAAAATTCAAAATCTTTTGACTCCATTTGGTCTCTTGGAGTTCACTCGAATGACTTTTGGGCTATGCAATACAGCCCAAAGCTTTTAAAGATTTATTCAAATGGTTTTGCTGGAGTTTTCTTTTTGTTTCGTTTATTTGTGTGGCATTTTGCTAGACTCAAAATCCAAAATTGAGAACTACAGTTATTATATCAGTCTTAAGAAGACTCTGGAATATGGTCTCATGGAAATGTACTTTTCTACAAAAAGAGGTAAAATCCCTAGAACACCTTATCGCATCTCAAGGCATCAAACTCTCTCCTGAAAGGGTTGAAGTCACAAGAAATTTCAAACTTCCCGAAACGATAAGACAATTACGACGATTCTTGGGAATGATAAATTTTTATTGCCGATTTTTAGCACATGCGGCGCAATATCAAATCATTTTAAACCAGTACCTCACCGGTTCTAAAAAAGAAGGTTCGAAACATTGGTTAGATGATACAAAGAAATATTTTACAGTAGTCAAAAATGAATTAGCACAAACCGCATTTTCTGGCATTTCCCATTCTTTCTTCGGCTTTATCGCTATGGGTAGATACATCAAATTTTGCCATTGAAGTGGGAATTGTTATAGTAGCAGGCACTCCCCCCTCGGAGCCAAAGCAGGAGCGAGGCCTGAAAATGCTATGTGGCAAGTATAGAGAAGACGAAGAGCGACTAAAAACTAGCAAGAATGGAGAGATTTTCTTACGACCTTTTTCACGTGTGGCGGGTGTCAAAGAAACATTTTTTGCAAAGTGTGTGAAACAAATAAACCCAAATTTTTTCGGTTGAAAATAATAAATAAAAAAATGTTTGTGTTGATCAACAGCTATCAACAATATACAATAAAGTAACATAATCTGGTTTATTAGATGTGAGATGCGCACCCAGAATTTTACGGATTAGGGAATCGTAGCATCGAGCGTTTATGAGAGATCCGATTCGGAATCATCCAGAAGTTCCTACTTCAATTGAAAGCAGCGGACCTTGGTAACAATCTGACCCATGCTGGCCGCGATTCGCAATTTCAGTGTGAGCAGATGCCGTTTTTCCACTCATTCCAGACTGTAAGGAATGCACGGAGCCCACTCGCGTTCCATCGATGCCCACAATTGAAATAATTCAGGATAATCTCACCAGCCTGTGACTTTGTGCCTGGTGTCCCGAACTTCAAAAATAATAGGACACCGAAATAAAGGGTGGAAGGTTGGAATAAACATCTACGCAGCAGTAATCTGGATTTAAGTATAATTTCCTTCAATTCATGGTAAAAATTTAGTACTATATTAGGAGACCGAGCAGGTCTTAGAAATTCATATTGTATTAACTTACGCGAGGATTTATACTATTATCGAGTAGGCCAGTATTTATTTATTTATTTATGACTTTATAGCGATAGCTTACAGACTAAGGAATCGATTAAAAGCTACCGGTTAAATCGAAATACAAATATTTGATTATTTCATATTTCATTGAGAAGAAAATTAAAATATTAACAATAAGAATTCGTTTATAATACTAATTACTAATATATATATATAATTATATTTATAATACTAATTACTAACTGTGCAACAGTATAAGAATAATTTAAAAATTGAGCAAAAGAAGTTTTAAACCAGATAGGAATTAAAAAAAAAAAGAAAAAAATATATATAAAAAGGATACGAGAAGAATGGAGGAAAAAATACATTTAATGAGTAGTGCAGTGATTATTTAGAGAGGGGAGTCTGAATCTCATTTCTAATGATTTTTCTGCACAGACTAAGACCCAGGATGGTGATTTCATAAAATCGGTCGTTATGATTTTTTGGATTCTGGGGGATTTGGGGATTTATGTCGTAAGTTGGTCCTGGCAGTAATATTTTGAAAAGTTAACGGGCAGCGGGTGACTCTAGATGGAGCAAGGAAGGTAATGTTACGGAATAATTCAGGGCAATTTATAAGGTTTTGTATTATTTTAAATAAAAACATTTCAGCTAAGAAAAAATGACGTTTTTCCAAAGAAAGAATACCAAATTTGTCGTGGCGAGTAAAATAATCAAGATAGCGTCCTTCTATTTTATATAAAAGAAATCTGGTGAATTTTCTCTGAACTGCTTCAATTTGCTTTGCGGCACATATACACCATATAGTGCATGCGTGCTCTAGATGACTTTTTATTAGAGAATTATAAAGAGTTATTAGTGATGTAGTAGACTTGAATGATTTACAAATTCGGAATACAAAACCCAATAGTTTGAAAGCCTTGGAGGTAATCCAGTTAATATGTGACTGAAATAACAATTTTTGGTCAAAAATTACCCCTAAACCTTTCATTTCAGTAACGCGGTTAAGAGATGAATTACCCATTATGTAGTCATAACATAACGTATTGGCTTTTCTGGAAAAGGTTATAACTTTACATTTGGAAATATTCAACGGCAACAAATTATCTTTGCTCCAATTTTCTAAGGTAAGAATATCTCTTTGAAGTAATTTACAGTCCTCTTCTGTGCTAATTTTCAATTCCAATTTAATTTATTTAGCTGGATTGGTACACAAGACTTACAATCTTTTGTAAGTACTCGAAAATATAATTTTAGAGAAAACAATGTTCAAATAGTTACTAATAGAGTAAATGTCATATGTTGATTAAAATAATAATACAATCATAGCCAAAACTAAATTTAAGTGAAATTATTCAATGGAATGAATAATACAAAAATATACTAAAGGAAGCTATAAACTGGATCTCATCCATTAAGTATTCAGGGCGTTTAGTATGTATAACCTTGAAGAGGAATAGAATTGGCTGGCATCTAAGGTAAATATTTAGTGGGCAGCCCAGTATCCTGGGAATAAAATTAGAGACATGGTCAAATTTGCGTAAATTGAAAATAAAGCGATTACAATCATTATAGGCCACATTTATTCGACGAGAGCAATAACTATCCAATTTGGGAAAAATCAAATTCCCGTAAGAAAGGTAGGGCAAGATGAGAGTTTTCACCAATCTACATTTTATGTCCACGCTTAATAATTTGGCAGAGAGCCAGAGTCGACGCAAAACTCCATACGGCTTACGCAGCATTGCACGTGCATGATCACAGCATTTCATTCTCCCATTAAGAGCGACACCGAGAATCGTAAATTCGCTTACCCTAGTCAATATTTCACCCCCAAACATGATGTGCGGAATATCAGTTTCCAAGCTGTTATTGGAAAAAAATATATATTTCGTTTTATTGGCATTTAACATCAAAAGGTTACGTGGAGACCAATCGTAAATTCGCATCAAGTCATCGTTGATCCTTACAATGGAGCCTTCAATCAGTCCGACAGGTCTGCTATTGAATTTTTGCGAATGACTTTAAAAATTTTAGCATCGTTCGTAGTAGTGGATTTTCCGGGAAGAAATATGTGCTGTTTAGAGTTCAAGATGGAGAGGGTTTGAGGTAAGAGTTGATTACAAATAAGTTTTTCAAATACAAGGGCCAAGCTATTAGAAATTGATATAGGTCTATAATTATTTACGGATCACCAGAATTAAAAATTGGGGTAACGTACGATGTCTTGAATGAACATTGGTAAATTCTGTGGCTCAATGTCAAGTTGAATTGTACGCTTATAGGAGCGCTTAATACGGAGGAGCAGTACTTTAGCAAGATTTTCGGTACGGTGTCGGGCCCAGCTTTCTTACTTAAATCAAGACCTAGATTGACAGTTTGAACATCCTCGGGAGAAATCGGAAACGTAGTTATTGAAGGGGAGAAAGAGGTTAGATGAGAAAAGGGAGGTGTTGTAGCATTACGGAGCGAATTAGAAATTGTATCATTGTAGTACATCTCAGTAGGAAGAGAGTTTGAGGATTTCATTGTTTTGGAGTATGCTCAGAATGCTTTGATATTATTGTGTAAAGATTTCTCAATTTCATCCAAATAGGTTCTATAACATTCTTTAATCAAGCTTTTAGATAATTGACGAAATAATGATAAGCTTTTGTAAATTTCAGAGTGATTCTAGCATCCCGATGATATTTTTCCTTTCCTTTTAAAGCTGGGATTAATTCACGGCTATACCATGTTTTGGTTTTATTACTGGGACGAAGGTTCTTATGCATTCATTTAGAATAGAGAAAAAAATGTTGAATGAGCTCTCCATATCAGTGGAAAATTTTGATGAAAAGTCAATTGAAGCTAGATGCTCGTTGATAGTATTATAATTCGCTGTACGAAAAGATAGTTTTCGTGTTAACCCAATAGGTAAAAAATCATGCCGATTTATTGATACATCAATGAAAAGAGGTGGGTGGTGAAGGTCAATACGAGAAAGTACGCCTTGAGATAGAGCTATACTTATCTCATTTTTACTCAACTGTCGTTAAAGAATTTGTCAGCCGCATAAAAGGAAAAACTCTATAAAGGATAATAGCATGAAGAGTCGATTCCACACGTAATACTGTCAACGAATGGGGAAGCAGGAAGCCTTTGTTGAAGTCTTCTTAGCCCAGCTAACGATAAATTCAGTTTGCAGCTTTTAAAAAAAAAACCTACGCAATCGCCTCCAGGGAGCTCCTTCTTGGGATGGATAACACGTAAATTGATTTTCTATTATAATACTATATTTATATATTCCGAGTAATATACTATACGGGCTAAGCTAAAGAACGAGCCATTTAAACAGTCTTGAAAAATAAACACTATGTATGGAGTAAATATTTCTTTAAAAGTATTATGTGGCTACCTTTTTAGTAAAATCGTATTTATTGTCAATGTTATTAGTTTAATGATCAAAAAATAGTCTTCTTTGTTGTTTACTTCACTCACTTCAATAATTAGAAAATAGTGCTTCTGAGTGCTTTTATTATTGAAATCAATTGAAAAATAAAGAACTACGATGGTTTCAGCAAAAATAATTTAAATTATTTAGTGCCAGTAGTATTCAGTAAATTTTATTTATCGAAAGCCTTTTATAGGTTTAAAAAAAAATGAACATGCCATAGTGCAGGACGCTAAATTATACTCCCGGTATTGTGTTTTTTGTTTAAGGGATTTGGTAATGCTCGTTAACTTTTAATTGCATCGTTGCTCAACCCTAGTTCAGTACATTCTAAGATATTACTTTCATTAATTTGAAATTTAATGGAACTCGCCAAAAGATTTTAAGTTTGAGAGCTCCTCATATTTTTATTTGAGTACATTCCAGCTTAAGTTTATAGTCACATAAGGTCAGTGTCTCTGGTACATTTTTTTTTATTCAAAACCAACATACGTTATCATTACAGTACAGACCAGAATTTCTTTTGAAGTCACGAAGTCACAATAACTGTAGAACCTCTATTTTTGTACCATCGAAACTTTATATATTCAGCTGCTTCTATTTTAGTATAATTGACACTAGTAGTAGGACAGGTCAAGACTAAAAATATAGAAATAATTATTGTAACTTGATGGAGTTGTAGAGTTTGTTTCGTGTTCTGCTCTGTTCATCCTCTCTCCTGGAGCCCTCTTGAGATGAAGGTCGTATAGGTCCACTACTCTCCGCTATCTTTTAGGGATATCGCAAATACATGGCTTTGATCTCAGAGGGAGGGAAGGGAAAAGGTACAGAAGATCTTATGATCTGATCCTCGACAACATCTTCAGGTAAGTGATGTGAAAGGTCCCTTTAGGACTAGATGTGTGCATCGCTCTTCTTGTTCGGTTTTGGTAAGGCACGATTTTTTTTGTTAATTCTGCGTGGTAGCGGCAGATTTCTTCCGGTGAACTCACCCCACAGTCTCCATACATAGTCCGAAGTGCTAGCGTGCCGACCTGTATTATCAGCTTCGGCTAATAGTCATGACCTCATGTCCAGCCGTACTTACTCAACTATGCTTCCATAACACAATTTAGGGAAAAGTTAACGACAACTGGGAACCGCTAGGCTTCTATTCGGTTAAAGTGAATAACGCTCAGCGTAATTACAGTATACCTACGATAGAAAATTACTATCAGCAATGGTATAAAATATTTTCAGTACCTTTTGGAAGGTCGTCCCTTTTCTATACATAGACCACAAACCTTTAATTTACGCTTTTCGTTAGAATTCTGAAAAAAACATCACCTTAAAAATTGCGTCACCTAAATTATATCGGTGAGAAAAGAAAATTTCCTGGAAAAAAGAACGTACTATCTGATGCTCTATCAAGAACTAATAGTGTACAACGAATGGGTTCAGCCAATTTTGAATCCATCTCGGAGATGCAACTCATGGATACGGAATAATTTCAAGAACTTCGCCAAAATTCAGAAATCCAGGTAATACAAAAAGATCTTAGAAAGCACAATTTTTATTTCAATCTACAATTTTTCTTCTCACCCGAGTATTAGAGCCACCAATAAAATGGTCACAAAAATAGATTTTTGGCCATCTATTATAAAAATACATCAATTCTTGCACTTGTGTTTGTTTACCTTGTCAACAGAGCAAAATTTCCCGTCACGGTAAGAGCCCTCTTTGAACATTCCAGGACTGCACCGATCGTTTTCGGGTCATTCACGTGGCCTTAATGGGATAGCTACCTCGCTCAACTAACTTGAGATATTACTTCAAATCATCGACAGGTTTTCTAGATACCCTGCGACTATACCACTAACCGACATCCAAGTAGAGAGGGTAGCTGAACCACTTGCCAGGCCTGGATATTCCGATTCGGAGTACCCAAAACCATCATAACAGATCAAGGTTCACAGTTTGAATCGGCACTTTTCACTGAACTAACCAAATTACTTGGGTTCAAACGCAATTGAAGAACCGCCTACCATCCACAATCCAATGGGTTCTTGGAAAGATGGCAGATTAGCTACACTGCTCTACGACCGGAGCCAGTGCCCTCCTTGCTTGCTAAACGTGGACCCAGTCATGTTAAAAACTTCGCCTTCTCATGACTCTTAACTTTCTTGGAGGCCTCTGGTGTGTAAAATCTGTTCGAGGATTTCTTATGGCCTTCGTTCTCTATTCGCGGTCTCACGTAAACTGGCACAACCCATAAGCCCTTGATAGTAGCCCTCATCAGGGCGCACTTCTTCTACGCCGCCGAGTCATATGTCCCCTACAGGCATCAGAAATCATTAAGCTTAACACAACGCTCAAATCCGCGTGCGGTACATTTATCAGCTTAGGAGGCACTCTCACATCTCTGATTCGCTGTAGATTTTCATGCCAAACTCTTGAGCTCAGACTCTTATGCTTTATTCACAAGGTTAGGAGGAATCTCCTTCGAGGTATATAATCGAATTACTCTCATGGAGCAATCTCAATACCTCCAGATTGATCCTTCACCGAACGCTCACCTGATCCGAATCCACTGGTATATATGGTCAAGGAACCTACCATTGGAACTCCTTACCCGAATCTATGAGGAAAACGCACTCTACTAAACAGTTCAAGGAGCTTGCGCTGCCAAATGAACCTTACATAATGCGTTATATTTTTATAAAAAAATATAGCAGCACCGATAATAAAATTAATTTGTTAATAATAGTTTTTTTTTAATAATAGTATTTTTTATTATTGAGGACTTCTAGCACTTTTTTTCTTATTTCGAAGCTAAAAGCCTTACTTGTCGAGGCTAGTTTGATCGGTGTAGCTTCTGCGCGCCACGCACGAAAACAGAAGGGGATGGGGGAGGTCGCGTACGGAACAGCTAGTTTAGAATTTTTGTTATTTTTATCAATTTCTCCGAAAAATTTATTAAAATCAGGTGATTCATTAGTTTTGAACCATTGGCGGTATTGTGTGTAATTGTTATGTTTTTAATTAGTTAATTACAATTATCTCTAGGCAGAATTTTTGATGAATAAAGCTAATTTACTTTTTTCAAATAAGATTCCTTTAAGTTTTTCCACAATATTTCACAAATAATTGGGATGTTATTTTTCAAAAAGGCTTTACTGCATACTTTGGTACTTTCGACAGTTGCTAGAAATCCAAGGGTAATTGCTTAACGTTCTCCAGGTGCAACGCAATCCATAATTACTGTATTTTGATGCTGAAAACCCTTTTCTACACTTAATAATAATAGGTGAAAATATCCTCATTCATGCGCATATTGATTCAGTAAGCACCTGTGTTCTTTGCTCTTAATTCACGAAGTAAAAATTTAAATAAACCACTGATACTTCTTCGCTTTTTCCACGGTTGCACACAACACTTCCTTTTTCTCTTTGTACCTGCAAGCTGTAGAGGCCCGAGGCAGCGCTTAGTTCGTTATTAAAAACACATTATTTCAGATATCAATGACAAGTTTTTCTTTTATTTAACTTCATTGTTTCCTTTTATAACATTTACAAACAATTATCACAGCAAGTCTTTAAAGTTATCGCTAGTACTTACTTCTAATTATCGGAATCCAAATAGTTTACTTCGTTCACTTCACCGTCTGAAATAAGACTCGCCTCATGGATGTGAGAAGCGCCGCATTTATACTCTAAAAATAATGCTATAGCTTTCCTGAATATTCCATTCTCCGAACCCAAGGTTTACTAGAATGTCACTAACCTAAAGTTGCTTCCATTTGCAACAGATGTTGCTTGTGTCGCTTTGTGGCGCGTAACACTGCCCCTTCTTAAAATTGTTCGTCCCGAACAACTGGTGGTCCACGATCTTGATGCTCGCAGTATTGACGCAAACGATCCAGGTGAACAATTTCCGTTTGCCGTTTGTACCACGCTGAATCCTGTATGCTACGTCATTAATTCTAGTCACTACTGAATACGGTCCTTCCGAGTGTTGTTGTAATTTTGGAGAACGTCCCTTATGACTTGGATTGTACAGTCAAACGAGATCACCTTCATTGAATCCGGTTGAATTAGCTCGTAAGTCATAGCGGGTCTTCATCCGATGAGTATTTGCTGCTAATTTCGCTCTCTTGATCTCGTGCTCATCGGCTAATCGTTGTCTGAGCTCTGATATGTAGTTTTCTGGGAGCATTTGTTCTGCTCTGGGTGTACCAAACTTGAGGCCGCTAGGTAAACGCATTTCCCTTCCGAATATGATCTTCGCTGGGGTTTGTCCGGTCGTATTGTAAACAGCTGATATATAAGCCATTAGAAATATAGGAATATTTCGATCCCAATTGCACTGATTATATTTGACTGCCTTCCTTAGATGTTCGATTAATGTTCTGTTGAAGTACTCTTCCATGCTTTTATTTTTCTTTCCTCTCTTATCATCTTCATTATCATTATCTTTGATTCCTTTGCCCTCAATTATCTTTCCTTTTTTATTGCCATTGTCATCCTTGTCATTGCTACCATTGTGCTTCTTATATTCATCATCGTCAGAACCTTTGTCCTTATATTTGCCGATCTTCATTATATCCTTACCATCGTCATTATCAAAACCCTTAGACCCTTCACTTTTCGTCTTTTTCTTTCTTTCATTGTCCTCGCCTTTGGTTTCCTTCCTTTCTTCTTTTTACTTTCGTCATCGTCATCCTCTTCTTCCATCCGTCCGCAATGTTTCCATTCAGGATTGCATGGACGTTGTGAAAAGGCTTCTACATTTCCGTGGATACGTCCTTTGCGGTGTGGGATTTCAAAGTCATGAGGTTGCAGTCTAGTCTCTCCACGAATAACTGGCTCCCTAGCTCGCCATATTCTCCGTTTTTCGTCTATTGCTTGCATTCGTCCGCGTTTCCTGCAGTCGTTTTGAAGGTGTCCCACTCTACTACATTTCTAGCATCGAAGCAGTTCATGCGAAGGAGTGGTCTGTGATGACGGCATTCTGCTGCGAGTCTGCTGCCCAGCTCGATATCTTTGCCCTTTTTCTCTCCTCTCTTCTTCTGGCGCTTCCATTCGATGGCGTTTCTGCAGTCTCTTAAGAGCTGTCTCGGTCTATTACAATTCCAGCATCGAAGAATGCCACGTGAAGGAGTGCTCTGTGATGACTGCATTCTCTTGCAAGTACGTTCCTCTACCGAAATTTCTCCCACTCGTACTGCACTTCGCGAAGCTTGTCTGGGATATTTGTATGCTAATGCATAGGATAGCGCTTCTGCAGTTGACTTCTTTCCTGCTAGCCTTAGTGCTTGTCGTAAATTTTGATCTCCAAGAGTATTCACAAATGCCTTTATTGCGACTTCATTAAGGAAATCCGCATTTACGCTAGAGTATGAAAGATAATCTAATCTTTTCACATCAGACTGCAGTTGTTGTAATATCTCGCCATGCTTTGAATCCTGTTGCGTAACTGCAAGCGATATACTTGCTGTATGTGTTCATATCCATAACGTAGCTCTATGATTGTAATAATGAAGTATAATCATGTTGCCTTGCAATCGGCACAGTTTGTTATAGCTCTGTTGCCAGGACCGCGAAGTGCTAAAATCAGAGCTGTAACTTTGTCTGCATCATTCCATCCATTTACTTTGGAAGCTGCCTCGAATTGTCTCTTAAAAGTATGCCACGAATTTTATCCTCTACAAATCTACTTTAAAGTTGTCGAGCTGTTCCGTGACATTTTGAACATTTTGTTGTACTTCTGACACTTTTTGTTGAACTTCCGACACTTCCTACTCGATTCCTTCAATTTTCAAATTTTGTTCATCTAATTGATTTTTCAGAAAATGCTTCTGTTCCTCCAAACAAGTTTCTAAACAATTCTGTAAAGAACTCTTTTGCTCATTTCAACGGGATTCGAGAGAATTCTTTTGTTTGTCCAAACGGGCTTCGAGAGAATTCTTTTGTTCGCCCCAACGGGTTTCGAGATCTTAAGCTAACAATTCAACATAAATTCATTAATTTCAAAACAATACTGCCAGAAAGATTTGCTCCCCTTATTTCTGAAAAAAGAGAGAGAGAATCCACTATTAATAGAATAGAAGTTTTGTGCTACACGTATAAGCACGGTAGCAGTAATGCAAAAATAGTTATAATGGCAGAAGTAAATTTCTGCAGCAAGAGTAGATTCCTGCTTAGATGAAATAAGTAGGAGTAAATTCCTACTGAGATGTCTGATAGAGATTAATGCAGAAGTAAATTTCTGCAGTAGGAGTAAATTCCTACTCAGGTGGGAGATGAAAAAATAAGCAGAATTAAATTTCTGCAGTAGGAGTGAATTCTTACTCAGGTGGGAGATGAAAAAATAAGCAGAATTAAATTTCTGCAGTAGGAGTAAATTCCTACTTAGATGTGGGATATAATTTGCAGAATTAAATTCCTGCAGTAGGAGTAAATTCCTACTTAGATGTGGGATGGAAACAAGATTTGTTTTGGATAATGTGGAAAATCAGAGTAAATTCTGATGTTTTCAGATCAAATTCTGAATTGGGAATGGATCATTCTGCTGCAGCTCGTAGCCTTTATATAGCCGCAGCGAACCGCTACGTATTGGCTTCATGATGGGTTGCCTTGGCAACGTTCGTTTTCAAGGTTTGTTAAACTTTGACGGCGGCGGCGTCACACATTGACGTCATTGTGGGACCATTAACGCTGCACTGAACTTTGACTGCGGCGAAGGCGAGAACATATGGTGATATGTTGACATTTTGACATGTCAATGTAAATAATCCGAGGGAAGTAGCATTTGGTCAAGAAATGGTAAGTTTTTGGTTAATTATTCTATTTACTAGTTATTTATAAGAGTTTTTTGTTTATTTTCAGGTGAAAAAATAATGGAGAAAGTTTTAGGACGGCGTTGGATTGAAGGGAGGAAGTTCCCTTATATTAGATAAGTGCCTTTTTTAAAATTATTTTAAGATAAAATTCTTTGTGTTTTCTTTTTTATCTTTTTAGGAAGCATATGTTGGGGAAAAACCAAGGACTCATCGCGTTATTATATATGTGGACTGAACACCAGTTGTTACGAGCGTGGTATTAGTTCGTTATTTAAAACACAATATTTCAGATATCAGTAACAAACTCTTCTTTTATTTAACTACACTGTTTCCTTTTATAACATTCACAAACAAATATCGCATCAACTCTTTATAGTTATCGCTAGTACTGTACTTCTAATTATCGCAATCCAAATAGTTTATCTCGTTCACTTCACTGTATGAAATAAGACTCGCCTCCTGGATGTGAGTAGCGCCGTATTTATACTGTACAAATTATCCTAGAACCTTCCTGAATATTCCATTCTCCGAACCCAAAGTTTACTGGGATGTCACTAACCTAAAGTTGTTTCCATTTCCAACAGATGTCGCTTGTGTCACTTTGTGGCGCGTATCGATATTAATGTAAGTGGAGGTACCAAAAGTAACTTTTTTCCTCTCGCTTTTGACAGAAAATGTGTTCAGAGTGCACGCTATCCTCACTTCTGATGTCACTTTTCTTGATAGCACTCGAGGTTACTATCAAAATAGTCACTTTTGAGTTTGAATGTGTGATTTGTCAAATAGCATGTAAAACTTTCTTTCTTTTGTTTTCTGACCGTTTATACATGTGCAGATACATTTCAAATACTTTCTTTCAAACCGCTTTTTCCCTTTTTCTTGTTCAGAACAACCAAGTTGCTTTTCACGTTATTGACAAATTCACAGAGTTACTTCAAAAGACTTTCGAAGTTACTGTAGTGTGTTGTCGTGAACATGCTCAATATGTTTATAATTTGAATTTCGGAAGCTATTACAAAATGCGCAAGATAATCAATAATAATAATAACAGTCCAAATAATTTTCCGTCAACGCGAACGCCACCCAGAGTAAAATGACATAGACATCGAAATAAGCGACTAAAGGACTGCTCTGGTTTCGTGCTCGCCGTGCAAAAACTATACCCTGCTACTTCACAGCAAGTTTTTCCCTTCTTGTACAAAAGAGAACGAGCGATCAGGCAACGCAGAAATGCACCGTTTAAACTAGCCCCATGCAAAAAATTTCAATGGTGTTCGGTTTTGTGTTTTGTAAATTTGGGTGCAGGATGAAGCTAAGAGCAGTTCCAGTAAATTTAATATTCCCGTGATGTTAATTTGGGTATATGGGTGACTTCAGAAATTCATATCTCAAAATCGTAACGAAAAATCAAGATAATATTTTTGGTTGTTTGTACAGATAGATAAGACCGCTAACTTTAAAATGTGAAAACAAAACAAAAAGTGCTAGAAGTCTCAATAGTAAATAATAAAAATAAAAAAAATAAATACTTTTATTAACAAAGTGTTTTGTTTTAATCAGACAAATTTGTTGCTCCGTTCTAGAGATATATATTTTTTGAAAATGACGTTGCATCGTAAAATCAAGAAATTTCTAGCTTCCGTAGCGCGAGAGTGGGGTGTTGTAGGGGAGAAACAAACTGTGAAAGAGGTGTTCGGACAGGTGAGCGGTGTCGAGTGGAATGGCTGTATAATAATAATTTTTTTTTTATATGTGTGCTCTTTAGTTGACTTTTATAAATATTTATTAAATATAAATGGGACAATGCCTTAAAACGAACAAAAGTTGTCACTAGCTTATAGAAGATCTACAAACATAAATGGGTCGATAGGGACAACGGAAACAAACTAAACACTAACAATTAATGGAACAAAATGAAATTAGCGCCAAGCTCTCAAAAGGACTGTATATAGCGGGCACACAACTTTCGATAAACCTTTAATGAAAAGAAAACAATATGTAAAAATAATCCCAAATTTGACAATTGCGTAAGTGGCAGTTCCAAGAAGTTCCAAATTTTCAAAATAGTTAAATAAAAATATTTTCCGAAACGAACGAATCTTCAATATAAAATTCTGCAATTTAGCACCGAAACTGAAACCGAATTAAAAACTAATAAATGCACGAATGAAAGAACTTACGTAATACCACTGTCGGGGTAAACCTCTACAAATTCCTCCATCAACCTTTCAGCTCAAGGTCTGCACCGGACGCACAGTTTTCTTAATTCATAACAAAATTTTTTTATGTAAACAAAATTATCTAAACAATCTTAAGCTTGTGTTTAACAGAAGAATATAGTCAATCCTTTTTCAAAACCTTCAATCAATTCCTTTGTGCAAACAAAACTATCTGAACAATTTTAAATTTTATGTTAAACACAATAATACAGTCAATCCTTTTTTTAAATAATACTTTTCCAATTTATCAATTTCTTTGTGCGTTTGTTACAATTACACAATTAACTTTTTTAAACAATATTCGTTTAAAGACAATTAATATTCTTCAGGTTTATATCACAATAATACAACTAGTATTTTTCAATTACCAAAACTGGTCCAATGATAAGTTAGTTTTGGTCCCTTTTTGTGTTGGTCACAAATGGAAAATTACTGCCGTTTTTAAACAATATTTGAATACAAAGTCAAATATAGATATTTATAAACTTTCGACACAATACTCGACAAATCAAATTAAATATTTTTGTTTTCTTATATTTTTTAAATGAAACTTTCGAATTGGATTTAAGAAACACTATAAATTCATCAGAGTACAGTCTCGTTGAAACGTCTGGCTACCAAACCCATATACTGCGTGTCTCGGTTTCGTCTCCAGTGCGACCAAGCGGGAAATACTTCTTCAACTACAATGTTGGAGAGATGTCATAGTGGTATATATACCCAAAGCAGGAAAAAACGCTAGTTGTCTAGCGAAATCATTCCGACCCATCAGCCTCTCCTAATTCTTGTTTATGTCCATGGAAAAAATTCGAGACCCACACATTCGATGCGAGATTTTGATTAAATCACCACTTCATACTAAGCAGTTCGCTTATCAAGCTGGCAAGTCTGCCGAGACTGCCATTCACACATTAGTCAAAGACTTCCAACATCCTCTCGAAGCAAAAGAGGTCGCCTTATGTGCATTTGCGGACAAACAGGAGCCTTCGAGGTAATTAAATCAGCTGGTGAGAATAAAGGCTTTGAGCACTCCACGGTAAACTGGATAGACTCCATGCTTAGAAGCAGAAGGATAACCGACTGCTCGAGAAATTGACCAGTTCGTGTTTTAATATATAAGGCTACGGGGATGACCTAGTAATCACAATATGGAGCAAGCATGATCAAGTCATATCCGACCTCATGCAAAATTCCCTCTCCAAAGTCCCCGCACGTGGTGTTTAAACAACGGCTTTAGCATAAGCCCCAACAAGACGGTTATCGTTCCGTTCACGAGAAAATCGAAGCTTTCACTAACGGCTTCTCTTCTTGATAACACGGAATTGATATCTTTGGGCGAAGTTAAATATCTGGGGTAACTATAGATAAGAAACTTACCTGGAATTCGCATCTGTCCAGAATGACGGATAGAGCGTTGCGATCTCTCTACACGTGTCGCCGCTTCATTGGCAGAACGTGTGGTCTGAAGCCAAAAGTGATGTAGTGGATGTACACCACGGTTGTTAGACCCATGGTCACCTGTGCGGCCCTTGCATGGTGGCCAAAACTAATCAAAAGACGGCTGAGGTTCTGCTTTACAAAACCCAGCGGCTTGCCTGTCTAGGAATACCTGGTGCCATGAGAACATATACTACAGCAGCCATGGAAGCCTTACTAATCCTTCCACCCCTACATTTGCAGATGAAAAAGGATATCCACTGCAATTACAGTGCAAAGGGAGAAACAGTTAAAACCAGGGGATCTGGTTGGTCATTTAAGTATCTTAAAACAGATATACTTCGAGCAAATGATGACAATATCTGATATAATCACACCCAGAGTGGATTTTGTAGGACCATTCCAAGTGATTCTGGGAAACCGACATCAATGGCGTTCCACTAAACCATCCTTCCAACAAGGATCGATGGTGTGGTATACAGACGGTTCAAAAAGGAACAATGTAGTCACACTGGGCGTATACGAACCCAGATGCCATATATCAGAGGCTCTGGGCTCTACCCCTACCGTACTCCAAGACGAGGTATTGGCCTAGTAGAATGTGCCAATACCTGCATTAAAAGAACCATAAATGTCTCAACCATTAATATCCTCTCCGACAGTCAAGTTGCCTTCAAGGCCTTAAAGTCCTACTACACTGTCAAGTCAGGGATAGTCTGGGAATGTCTACAAACCCTCAAAAACTTATCAAGGAGAAACAAAGTCTCATATGGGTACCTGGATATGAGGGCCAGAGAGGAAATAAAATTGCTGATGGCCTAGCTAAAAGAGGAGCTCATTCATTCGTCAGTGTGGTATAGCCAAAGTGACAACATCATATTCTGAAATTGAAATTGTAATTTTCAAATATTCATACATATATACAGATTTTGCCGACGGCATTCACGTAGTCACAGTGCGCGTGTGCCCGTGTAAATGTTTAAGCCAGTGTGTGGTTATCAAATACAGACACATATAGTGTTAGTATATAGAAAAGTGATAGAGACACATACTGTTAAATATAAAGTTTTAAGTGTGGTGATTGGGGTAGAGACACATTGCGATACAGACACATACAATTATAAGTTAGTGACAGACAAACACAATTAAACAATTAAATAAATTGCAGTGATAAAGGACACACATAATGAGTGAAATTAACATAAATAATAAAAATCTCGGGTTTGAAGCCGAAAAAAGGGCACTTATTGCCGCTATTGACAGAAGCCTAAAAAGGTTGTACACTAAGTATGAACTTGGCCTCCCGGACGTCACCATACAGGAAGGAGCAAGAAACTTGTTCCATGACAATGTCACGTCGCCACATGATAATCCAGATGAAACAGCCACCGATGTGGAAATGACCAATGACTCAACCGAGTCATCTTCATCGAGTTCGGAATCGTCTGAGGAAGAAAACAATTTCACTGTTGTGGAAAACAACAAACGAAGAGCAAGGAATATCCCAGAGACGTCTTCTCAATCTTACAGAGCTTTAGCCAAGATGAAGCCATCAGGATCGAAGCAGCAACCACTCGGGGAGGAGAACTCTGGTGGATTCTACCAAATTCTTGGAAACTGGAACGAATTTGAGATCCAGCCCAAAGAAACTGCGGCCAAGGTAGTAAAGGCGGTGAGATCCCCACCAATTTTATGCCAGAATCTGAACGTCAGAGCATTCAACAGCAAGCTGGATAAGCTGGAAAGCAGACCCAAATTTTACATAAAGTCGGCAAGGGCACCAAGTGCATTATTAAGCCAATCTCACAGGACGACCACAAGACGCTATTCAGCATTATCTAAGACATCGGAGTGCAGAGCTATACATTCACGCCTAAGTGTGACTGGACGACGACACTCCTGCTGAGAGGAGTTCAGCATACTTACCAGGCCGAGGATGTGAAGGCAGCATTCGTTGAAAAATTGCGTGGATTCACAATTAACTCTGTGACGCATTTTAAAACGCCCAGGAGCAAGGAATCGAATTCCTTCGTAATTAGTTTCGGAGGTAATTACGACATTAAATTTATAATGGCCACAAATCGCCTTCTGAACCAGATCGTTTACTGGGAAAAATACCGCGCTTCTGGAATCTCACAGTGCAAGCGTTGCCAGGCTTTCGGCTACGTCGCGAGGAATTGCGCGGTCGACTACAGATTCGTGAAGTGCAAAAATGTACACTTACTAGGACAATGCGAGAGGAATAACGAGAAGGAAGGTGCCCCATATTGCGTCAACTGTAAAGCTGAAGGACATCCAGCCAGTTACAGAGGCTGCTCCAAGTACAAGGAGGTAGTACAACAACGGGCCAAGAAGACCGACGAGCGTCGCCAACGTGAAGACTTCGTGAAGGAAGTCACAAGGAACTATGTGCAACCAGGTAAATCTTTCGCCCAGGTAATCTCTAAAAATACATCTAATAATAACAATTCTGGCAAACCCACAGCTCCCACGCCTCAAGCAGCACCTAGGTCTACCCCCAAGGCAGCTACTAGAAAACCAAGTGTGTCTGAAATTGACGACTTCTGCGCCAAAGAAGCCAAGTCGCTATTTGGCTGCGACCTTTTCGTCCTTATGGGCAAAATCAATAATTTCCCTCCTTAATACAGCAAGCTCTCTTCCATATCGGAAAAACAAGCAGCTTACCTTCAATTTGCATTTGGACTATGTCTAGGCAATTAAGTAAGCTGAAAATCATGTCACTTAACTACAATTCGCTGGTAAAGTACAGCAAAAGATTAGCACTAAATCTCTTTCTCATTGATCATAAGCGCACATTTATGTTCCTCTCTGAAACTCTCCTCACTGAGAGACATAAGTTAGCTTTTGAACACTACAACTTCATCCGTCAGGACAAATCTGAAACAACCCTAGGCACTGCCCTTCTCATTATGGAAAACCTTAAATTCGAAGAGGTGAAAATAAGTAACCTTTCCAATATGGAATGCACTGCTGTCAAGTTAGAGCTTTGTGACAACGAATCTCTTCTCTTAATCGCCCTATATAATAGATGCCACGCCACAGGAGCTGATATCCAGAACAACATGAACAGCATTGCTCAAATCTCGGACAATTTCACTTACACGGTGCTTGGTAGTGATTTCAACGCCAGGCACCCATTGTGGAATGACTCTGTCGTAAGTCCGTCAGGCAAGGCGGTACATGACTGGCTTTTCTGTAACACCACCCATGATTTCGTCGTCATCTCGCACAATACTCCGACCTTCCCGCGATCTGGGTCAACTCTTGACTTCTGTTAAATCGTGCATGTTCATAACAGATGAATCTAATTTTATCTTAATTCTTATATAAAGAAATTTAATTTAAATTGTAAGAAAACAAGATATATATATATATATATACCATTAATTCATAATTTTATATGAAGGTCAGGCATGAATAAAGGTTCATGTTATCATTGTAATAGGAAACCTAATTTCATTCACCTGGCGCGAAATTCATTCACCTCGCTTCATGCAAAAATAAATTCTTCGTCATTATAATCTAAAGAAAGTTGACACTCAGCAATAACTGAGGAATTTATTTTGCATGAAACTTGCAATTTCGCTAGATAAGCAGTATCGGAAATTCTTAATTGAATATTGCTTTCTTTTGTTTTTGGGGTAGAATAAGTGGTAATGTTAGCAAAATTTGAATATAAATTCACGGCGAGTAATAAATAAATTATCAGTTGTTAATAAAATTTAGAGCGTTTTATTCAGTATCGCGTAACCCTTCTAGTTTTCAGGCTTTTTGGTATTCGGTTAAAGTGCCGTTTATACCACCATCTATAACAACTAGCAAGCCAGGCAACTGTATTTAGCCTTGGTATATCGGTTCAAGTGCCGTTTATACCATCTGCGTTTTAAGGCTAAGAAAATATAGGCAAGACAAAAGAGCCTTGTCTCAACATTTGGTGACCCCGACGTGATACAAGTGAAACATTTGTATCACGTATTGAATCAAGTGGAATTAAATCAAATAAAAATGGCAAACGTATTTGAAAAATTAGCAGCGGAACAAACCTGCAATGGAAAAGAGATCCAAAGAATCATCGCAAACTACAGAAAGGACCCGATTGACAGAAAGGTCACTAAAGAGTATTATGCAGATCGCCTTCATCTATTGGAGGAGGCATGGGCACTGTTTGAAACAACGGATAATAAGATGAGAGTGATTCCTGATCTTCCTCGGAGTCATTCTTACTTTACGACAGATTACTACAATACAATCATGGCACTGTATAGCCAATATCAGGTTTATTTTGCTGAGAAGGTAGAGCACTTCACTCATCAAGAGGCAGAGACATCCTCCAAGGCTTCAACTGTTGAAAGCGAAGGCACGGAAGGACCTGGTCCAAAATCGCCAGACATAATGAAACAAGCTAGTGCTACAGGAGCATTACCAAGGGTACCCAAAATTCCTAAATTCGAAGAGAAAAATGGTCATCTATCTCCGTCTGAAACTCAGCTACGACAATTAGCTGGAATCATAAGAAGACAAAGACGAATTATTGGTGTGCTAAGGAATGTACTTTACGTAATCGAGACTGATGGTGAAGATCATTCAAGACAATACTACGAACTAAAACTGAGGTCAATTAATCAGCACTGGTCACAAATCGAAGAGTGTGATCATAAAATATGGGAACTGACTGAGGACCCAATCAAGGAGGGTTATGATGCAGAAGAATTCATGAAGATGCAAGAGGAAGTGGATAACTGCTTAATATTATTAGCAACCAAACGTGACAGCCTTAATGCAACAGCAATACAATCATCCCAGTTCTCAAATGTCGACTCAAGTGCAATACTAAAACTGCCCAAGTTAACACTCCCACGATTCGATGGTGATTACTTGAAGTGGACCCAGTTTCACGACTTGTTCACTCAGATGGTGCACAATCAACCAATGCCAAATTGTCAGAAGTTATGGTACCTCAAGGCCAACTTAGCTGGAGAAGCAGAAAGATTAATAAGGCACTTTATGGCCTCAGAAGAAAACTATACAGCTGCTTGGCAGACCTTAAAGGATCGTTATAACAATCGCAGACTGTTGGTAACAGCACTCATTAACAAGTTATTATCTCAGTCAGCACATGTGAACGATAATCCTTCAGCTGCTACAATAAAATCCCTACATGATACTACACAAGAGTGTCTGTTAGGATTGCAGAATTTAAGCGTTTCAACGGCAGATTGGGATCCACTCTTGCTTCATATCTTAACAAAGAAGCTTGACAGAAGCTCGTACACTCTATATGAGCAATCACTATCAAGGCCTAGAGAAATACAGAGTATAAAGGTATTTCTATCATTTCTGGAAACCAGATTTCAAGCGCTCGAAGCACTCGGCACTAAGTATAAAATTGACGATTACCAAAGAAGACATAGCAGCTCCAAGGCACTAACTTCGATAATATCATCCACTTCAAATCGGGCATGATGTATGTCATGTAAAGGGAACCATCCTCTTTTTGCATGCCCCCAGTTTTTGAAATTGACACCAGCCAGTCGACTGAGCTTTGTACGCAGTCATAACTTGTGTTTTAATTGTCTCAAGCCTGGTCACAGCAGCAACCAGTGCATACTTCGAGGATGTACAAAATGCACCAAAAAACACAACACGCGTGTACATCTAGAACCATCAGGGAAGGCAGAAAAATCTGATGTCAAATCACCAAGAACCTCATCTTCAGTAGATGTACTGTTACAAAAGGCTGATACACCAGGTTATCAACCAGCCATAGTAGCAACACTGACAAACCAAAAACCAAGAGGTTATGTTCTCCTGGGCACAGCCATTGTCAAACTCATATCTGACAAGGGAGACACAATAGAATGTAGAGCCATTCTTGATTCAGGCTCTCAAGTTAATATAATAACAGAAAGGGTTATTAAGAAACTAAACTTGACACCAAGTTCAGAAAGAATTACCATACATGGTGTCGGAAATAAGAAAGGAAGAATCCAACATAAGGTTAATTTGCGGTTAGAGTCCATAATGAACAAATATGCAACAAGAGTAGAAGCCTTTGTGCTGCCAAAAATAATCGCGCCACAACCAACGCAGTCATTTGACATCTCTAAGTGGGACATACCTAAAAATATCAGACTAGCAGATTCTAAATTCAACATAACCGACTCAATTGATTTGCTTTTGGGAGCAGAGTTTTATTACAACCTACTGTCCATTGGACAAATCAAGTTAGCAAATAATCTTCCAATGCTACAAAATACTGTTCTTGGATGGGTATTGACAGGCAAGATCGATCAGATTGAAACATCTGCCGCTACATGTGGTATATGTTCAGAGGACGAACAAACAGATCAACTTGTTCAAAGATTTTGGAAACTTGAAGAAGTTGCTGCAGCAAAGGACAAATTCACTCAAGAAGAAAGGCGATGTGAAACCCGTCCGTAGAGATGACAGCGGACGATTTATTGTTAATTTACCATTTCGTGAGGAATCAACAAAATTGGGCGAGTCCAGAAGCATGGCATTGAACAGATTTCTCGCTTTAGAAAGAAGATTGGCCAAAGATGCAGCCTTAAGGTCTCAGTATGTGGAATTCATAACAGAGTATATTGATCTCGGACACATGAAGGAAATAAATGGCGATAGTATCCAATCGCCCCATTACTTCCTTCCGCACCATTGCGTTTTAAAACCCGATAGTAGCACCACTAAATTAAGAGTGGTGTTCGATGCATCGATGAAGACGTCATCTCAATTGTCTTTAAATGATATCTTGTGCGCAGGACCAACAGTTCAAAGTGATTTATTTTCACTACTGCTGCGGTTTCGGCTACCACGATTCGTATTCACTGCAGACATTCAAAAGATGTACCGACAGATACTGCTGGACGAAGCCGACCAGAAATATCAGCTAATTTTCTGGAGAAATGACCCAAGAGAATCATTAAAAATTTACCGACTATGTACAGTCACATATGGTACTCGACCGGCACCTTATCTGGCAACAAAATGTCTTCAGAAATTGGCTGAAGAAAATACCGTTAGATATCCATATGGTGCCGAGATCCTGAAAAATGACTTCTATGTGGATGATTGCATTACAGGATCAGACAGTTTGCCGACAGCCATAATAATGCAGAAGGAACTTACAAAACTTCTACAAGGCGCAGGTTTTCGATTGAGAAAATGGTGTGCCAATCACGCCCAATTATTGCAAGGCGTGCCACCAGAGGATCAAGAAATAGACCTTGACTTCGAAAACAGCACAGAAGAAAAGATAAAGACGTTAGGACTAACATGGCTGCCCAGGTCAGATCAATTCAGAATTAAAGCAGTCTCTAACCAAGGATCCACGATCACTAAAAGAATAGTCACTTCTGACATCGCCAAACTTTTCGACCCTTTAGGTGTATTGGCACCAGTAGTAGTCACCGCTAAGATCTTTACCCAACAACTTTGGCAACTAAAAATTGACTGGGATGCAGCCTTACCAATGGAACTTCATACAAGATGGCTTAATTTCAGGACCACTCTGTCAACCTTAAATAACGTCACATTTCCCAGGCACGTATTTGCAAAGGAAGTTCCAAGGCATATGCAAGTCCATGTGTTCTCAGATGCCTCAGAAAAGGCCTATGGCGCTGCACTTTATATCCGATCGACCAGTAAAGATGGCAGAATTATTGTGAGACTATTATGCGCTAAATCTCGCGTAGCACCACTACAAAAACAAACTGTTCCTCGTTTGGAACTATGTGCAGCTCTAGTAGCAGCCGAACTTGCAAACCGTGTAAGGAAGGAACTGAAGTGGGAAGAAGTACCAACCTATTTCTGGTCAGATTCGGAAATAGTGTTATCATGGATAACTTCATCATCCACATCATATCAAACATTTGTTGCTAATCGGATTGGTGCAATTCAAGAATTAACCATAGCGGCACAATGGCATCATGTGAGATCAAAGGATAATCCAGCCGATGTACTCTCCAGAGGACTGGAGCCAGACAAATTAGAAACATGTCATCTTTGGTTCTACGGGCCAACATTCCTGCATGGAAGTGAAACCGTATGGCCTACAGCTTATCAAACCAAGATTGAGTGTCAGTTAGAAAGAAAGCGTACAGCCTTGCCCGCAATAACTACAGCAGAAGATATATCTAGTGTGATATACAAAATCAATCATGAGGGATCATTTCGGTAGCTTCAACGCATCATTGCTTATATGATTCGATTTGTAAGGAATGCCAAAATTCCCGTTAAATCACGGCCAAACCATCGCTTCATCACTTGTCGAAAATTAAATGAAGCCTTATACATCATAATAAGAGCCATACAAGAAGATGAGTTCAAGGAAGAAATAAAACAATTAAAGAAAGATCATGAATTAAACAAGGGAAGTTGTCTAAAAGGTCTTACACCATTTGTTGATGACAAAGGCATCATCAGAGTGGGCGGTCGTTTAAAGGAATCAGTACTAGAATATGATGCAAAATATCCTATGATTTTGCCCTATTCAGATCCGTTAACAAAACTATTGATGTTAACAATTCATAAAGAGAATCTGCACTCTGGCCCGCAAGCATTGCTGGCCGATACAAGACAACGCTTCTGGCCAATAAAGGGAAAGTCAATCGCGAGATCGATTGTTCAGCATTGTGTAACATGTGCAAGAGCCAAACCAAAAATGTTGACACAGATCATGGGCAATTTGCCTCCCGCAAGAGTTCAACCAGCACGACCATTCGTTAACTCCGGTGTTGACTCTTGTGGGCCAACCTGGGTGCATTACAAAATTCGAGGAAAGAGACCTCACAAGGCATACATCGCTGTTTTCTGCTGTTTTGCAACAAAGGCCGTCCACTTAGAAATAGTCAGCGACTTGTCAACAGAAGCCTTTATTGGGGCATTAAGGCGATTTATGGGCCGCAGAGGAAGTTGTAGGAACTTATACTGCGACAACGCAACCAATTTCGTTGGCGCAAGAAACCAACTACGCGAATTGTCTGAGGCCATCCATTCTGAAGCAGCGAGGGAAACCATAGCAGGAGCTTGCACTAAAAGAGGAATCGATTTCCACTTCATTCCTCCGAGAGCACCACACTTCGGTGGGCTATGGAAAGCTGCTGTAAAATCCGCAAAGCATTTACTTATAAAGACAACTTCAGCCGGATCTCTAACTTATGAGGAGCTGGAGACACTAATGATCGAAATAGAAGCAATTTTGAACTCTAGGCCACTAACACAGATGTCAAATGACCCTAATGACCTGACTGCTATCACTCCTGGTCATTTCCTGGTAGGTGAACCATTAACGGCACCCAAGTGCCAAGCAATTGAAAACTAGTCTGCTAGCTAGATGGAGGCTAGTGTCTGATATGAAACACGAATTTTGGAGACGATGGTCCCGAGAATATTTAAATGAACTGCAATATCGACTCAAGTGGAAAGAGCGCTGCCAGAACATAGATCCTGGCACTATAGTGGTTATACAAGATGATAATCTTCCAGTCATGAAATGGCCACTAGGCAGAATTCTTCAAACACATAAGGGAAACGATGGTTATGTTAGAGTTGCTGACGTAAAAACAGCTAAAGGTATACTTCGCAGACCTATTCACAAGCTGTCACCATTGCCGTGTGAGGAGGTAGATCATAACGAGACTCCAATGAACAATAATGATATGGGCGAAGAAATTACAGGAACAGAAGAGTCGCCTCAAGGGACAAGCAATGTCGACAAGGATCAAGTGCCCAAGAAACGACGACGACAGTCTTATGGCGCTGCAATTGCAACACTATTATTGGCTTGTTTGGTTCTACCGCCCGGACTTGGAGCAAGCATCGATCCTAAACCGGGGATATATTTCGAAAATATCGGCAAAATAAATTTCATATCAACCGAATGGAATTTAATAGTTTATTACGATTTGAAACCATATTGGATGGAGCTTTCGGTATTATCAAATGGGACGAGGGCGTTACATAACTTGTGCCAGCAAAGTAAAACAAGGAGCATATGCATCCAGATAGTGACACAACTTCAGCAGATTGAAGAAGAGTTACAGGCCGACAACATACTCATGTCCACCAGAAGACAAAAACGAGGTGCTATTGACATTGTCGGAAACCTGGCCAATTCACTTTTTGGGGTCCTTGACTCTGAATATGCAAAAAAAATGTCTGAAACCATAGATACCATCAATGAAAATGAAGAACATCTTCTAACGCTACTGAAAAATCAGACGTCAATAATTGACGCAACGGTTAACGTCTTGAAAAAGGATCAACTAGCTGCAGAGGAGAAATTTAAGGAATTAGACGTCCAAATCACCCACTTGATAAACCACATAAACCACACCGGAGAAGAAACGTATGAGCTAAAAATCAGCCAATTATTTACAACCCTATCCATCCAAATGATGTTCATAGTATCCCATCTTCAGAGAATGCAGTCTTCAATAATCGACGTGTTAACAGACATACACCACGACAGAATCAGTCCATTACTTGTGACGCCTCAACAATTACGTAACGAGCTCATCATGGTCAAGGATTGCCACCAGGATTGCAATTACCCGCAGATCAGAATGATATTGTGGAACTATACAAAACCATGTCCGCAGAATCAGGAGTAACCAACAACCACGTAATAGTTAAAATCAGAATGCCGCTGGTCACTCTGGAAAGGTTTGACGTGTTCCAGATGATACCAATACCTGTATCAACTAATGAAGTGCTTGTAGCTGTACGGCCTTGCGCTACATACATCGCTCTCAGTCCACACAGAGATCAATATTACCCAATGACAAAACAGGAACTGTCATCCTGTATGTCGACGGAGGAGCTCAATCATGTATGCCCTCTGAACCATCCCATATATCACAAGGGGGCGGCCGCTTGCTCCTGCGAAGTGAATCTGTTTAACAATTCAACATATAGAAAATGTGAAATGGAAAAAATAGAGAACAGTCCTGCTTGGATTCAGCTCAATAATCCAAACCAATGGATCTACGCAGTCAAGGAACCCACCACTGCAAATGCTTGGTGTAACGAGGAAACCATCCCGCTGACCTTAACAGGTTCTGGTCTTTTAAGGATGATGCCAGATTGCGTCATCAAGCATGACTTACTGACAATTCGAGGAATACATACATATCCTAGCAGCATTAGGACATCCTACAAGAGGTTAAGTGAGTTAAGCAAAATCACCACACCAGAACAGCTACATCCAGTCATCGGTAACCTAACTCCCTACGAAGCCCAAGAAGAACAACTGGAAGAATTGATGAGATTGGTCTCATCACAGCTCCAAGAGGAAACAATAAAGAAGACTCATTCCCACAATATCCATCAATTTACCATTGGCTATCTTTCGCTCGGACTAATTTTATTCTTCATCGCCATCCTGATATTCAAGAATCGAGATGATTGTAGGCGAAAATCGAAACGGCCTAAGCCCGCACCCAGGCAATCTACGGACGTTGACTTCAGTATCAACGTTTAGTCATTTGAATCTTCGAACGAAGGTTCAACGCGGGGAGGATGTTAAATCGTGCATGTTCATAACAGATGAATCTAATTTTATCTTAATTCTTATATAAAGAAATTTAATTTAAATTGTAAGAAAACAAGATATATATATATATACCATTAATTCATAATTTTATATGTAGGTCAGGCATGAATAAAGGTTCATGTTATCATTGTAATAGGAAACCTAATTTCATTCACCTGGCGCGAAATTCATTCACCTCGCTTCATGCAAAAATAAATTCTTCGTCATTATAATCTAAAGAAAGTTGACACTCAGCAATAACTGAGGAATTTATTTTGCATGAAACTTGCAATTTCGCTAGATAAGCAGTATCGGAAATTCTTAATTGAATATTGCTTTCTTTTGTTTTTGGGGTAGAATAAGTGGTAATGTTAGCAAAATTTGAATATAAATTCACGGCGAGTAATAAATAAATTATCAGTTGTTAATAAAATTTAGAGCGTTTTATTCAGTATCGCGTAACCCTTCTAGTTTCCAGGCTTTTTGGTATTCGGTTAAAGTGCCGTTTATACCACCATCTATAACAACTAGCAAGCCAGGCTATATTTAGCCTTGGTATATCGGTTCAAGTGCCGTTTATACCATCTGCGTTTTAAGGCTAAGAAAATATAGGCAAGACAAAAGAGCCTTGTCTCAACATTTGTATCGCAACCTCTAATCTTATTAGTCTCCTTCCCCAATTCTCAAATTACGTTTGTACAGCGCATATGGCTGAATCTGGTCACTTGGCAGTCGAACTCTCAATCACCCCCAGCGAACCCTTAAATATTTTGGCTTCAGACCCGCAAGCCTCAACCTCACTCAAAGACGTTGACTGGCAACAATTCGAAGACAGGCTCTCCCAATTTCTTGCAGGAAATCTCCCTGACTCGCAACGGAATCTTACGAACTTGGAAATTGACTTCCATATTGACTTCCTCAACAACGCCATTGAAGAAAATGTCGCCTTCTTTTCCAGTGTAGAGCCGAGCAAACACTACAAATACAAAAATCTCCCGCCTCAACTGCAAAAATTATATAAATTTAGGCAGAAACTTCGAAACATACTTAATCGTATTTTTCACCGAACCCATAATAGCCACAACCCAGCCTACAGAACCGTGTTATCGCAAATTAATTGCTTGTCAACAATTATTGAGGAACAAACGAAAATGTTTCTCGATCAAGGGTTTAGGAATAAACTGGCCTCCATTCAACCCGGCCCACACTGCTTTCAGGACATAAATAGGATCTGCAACAGGAAAGCAAAACTCTCCAAAACCAAAAAATGCACCGCCTTCGCGGAATATTTCCAATCCACTTTCAAAGACAACTCATCTCTAAGCGATGCAAATTTTAGGACCAATGTAGATTCGACCGTTGATGACTTCACTGCACAGGCAGCGGGATCCTCCGCCACAATCTTTAATTCCACAAAACACGTCCTTAAATCCGGATGATTTAAGCATCTTTTCTAATCCTGCTCACGTTTTCGCCCTAATCAGGACTATCAGAGGTAAAAAGTCCGCCAGCCCAGATAACATTTCAAACAAAGTCATCAAAAACTTCCCACCTGTTGCCATAGAATTTCTGACAATTATCTTCAATACTTGCCTCAATAATTCTGACTTTCCTGATGTCTGGAAAACCGCGCCCATATTTCCAATTCCGAAAGAAGGAAAAACCTTAATTAGTTCCGCCCAATCTCTCTTTTGTCAAACCTGGGCAAACTTTTCGAAAAAATAGTCCGTCAACACATTGAAAATACCTGCCTCGACCTAAATATCAGGCAAGATACCCAAGCCCAGCACTCCACTGTTCACGCTTTGCTCAATTTCCTCTCTGATTCTATAAACGCCCTCAACAAAAGGGAGCAGACAGTAGGCAGCTTCCTTGATGTAGAGAAAGCGTTTGAATCAGTCTGGACAAACGGGCTACTATTCAAAATTATAAACCCCTCGAGTTCCCGCCTTCTCTCACCCATGTTATACATAGCTTTCTGTCATCCCGGAATTTCTACATAGAAATTGAGAATGTCAAATCTCAGGCAATATCAGTCAGTGCTGGTGTCCCCCAAGGTTCGGCCCTCAGACCAACTCTCTTGAATCTTTTCACCTATGACCAGCCTGCCAACGATTCAAATTCCACCGCACTACTTAATGCTGATGACTCCCTTACGTACGCCCACTCCATGTCATCCAATTTCGCTGCTACGAAAGTGGAGTGGCATGTCCTCAAACATGACGAGTTTTACAGAAAATGGGGCATCAAAATCAACCTTAACAAATCTGAAATGATTTGCATCCGAAACCCCTCCACAAGGGGAAGACCCAATCTCGTCATACGAGCCAACAACATAGAAATTGACGTCAATAACGAAAAGCTCCAGCCTTCAAAGAACGCCAAATATCTTGGTGTCTCTTTCAATAATCTGTTGAAATTCACCAACCACGCCAAGCTAACCATGAGGAAAGCAAATTACGCTTACTCCCTACTGAACCCTATTATCGGAAGGAGAAACGGTCTCCCGAAAGATACAAAGCTGCTTATAAATGTATAAACAGCTCATCCGCCCAATGATATGCTATTGCTTCCCCATCTGGCACACCATTTCGCCATTCTATATGAAGCAAATTAGTGCCCTCGAAAGAAAGATCTTAAGGGCCTGTACAGGAGTGTACAGAAAACCTGACGGACGCTACTTTCCCAACACCTTTTTGTATGACATTGCAAACATCACTCCAGTCGAGGGCTATCTCCTTTCTCTCGCGGTCAAACAACTTCAGAAGATCTCTCAACATCCTAACCCCCTCATTAGCCAGCTTTCAACGCAACTTCAAGTTGAAAGCTACCGCTACTTATCACCTCTCCACCTAATCAAATCGGAAACGAGAAACATTTATTACCTGGGCGAAAGATTTACTTTCTTCACTAGTGCAGGAAGCCACCATCGTGAATAGGACAACATCCAGGCATCTCGATCATCGTGAGATTTATCAACGCTGGACCATTCCAGACTTTCGGGATATTTCTCACCATGTTGGAAGAAACGTCGGTCTTCAACTTACAACAATTTAGAGAAATCTCTAACATTCCACAACTTCCCACTACCATCCAACTTCCCTATTCCTCTAAATTCCAAAATTATCAAATAACAGACAAGAACACAGCTTGCCGTCGCGCAATAGGCTGTATTAATTTCGACAACCTGTAACCTTAAGTTAATATGAATTCAAACAATTAAAGTGTAAAGTGAATCAAAGACAAAAGTGAATTCTAGGCCAAAATTAAAGCCTGTACGTAGACATTTTCAAATATCCCGGGATATCGGTTCGGTAATAAATTCGCCATAATTCGTTTTATTTCGTTAATCGCGTGTGAAGAACACTTGACTTGACTTGACTTGACTAAAAGAGGAGCGGAAACAAAGTTTGTCGGACCAGAGCCATTTTGTGGCACTTCAAAGTGTTACCTCAGAGCTGCCCTAAATGACTGGGAATATAAACAAAAATCCTTGTATTGGAAAAGGATACAACGACATCGTCAGGCAAAAAAGTTTATCGACACCTCTGGCGGAAAAACAAAAGAACTCCTCCTCCTTAGAAAAACAAAGCTCAAAGTGATTACTGAGCTCTTCTCAGGCCATTACCCCTTGAGGTATCACCTAAATAAGCTCCACCTCGAATATGCTTTTCCTCCACCAACCTATATGTGGAACCTTAATCCCAGAATGGTTCCAGACTTTATTAACAGTCTGATTTACTCCGGGGACTCATAATAGATTTTTCAGGTCGCAGTGATTGCGAGACTAACCCCGACACACCCTTTCACAAATCTAATCTAATCTAAGCTTCGAGCGAATTACATCTGACGAGTAATAAAGAAGGGTATTTGCACTTCAACAGAAAACAAAAAACTTCATTTTTTATACCCTAGGATGATGAAATCAAAAGGTATTGTGCAATTCATCCTACTAATTTACGTCGTTGTCTATTTAGTGGATATATATATCAGAATTTATGTCGCCTTGTATTAACAAGATATGCAAAACGATAACGATGAAGAGTGGAGACCAGGTAGATCTATTTAGGAAGTAGCTAATAATAGCAGAACTAGTATATTAGGTAAGTATTAAGTGCAGTTACAATCAGCAGACACCAAGATTAGATAAGCACAGCTATTACTAGCAGGCATCGAGTTAATACGTCGAAGTCTGATAATACTATCTGTCATTTACTGCGTTTATTCACTACTTTGCTAGCTTATTTATACACAAGTTACTATTCTAGTTCAATGCTAACTGTTGTGTATATATATGCTTATAACTGTTTGCTTGGAATTTTACATTTAGTATTTCTAGATGTGGCACAACTTCGTTTTATGCGTAACGCAAAGCATGTACACAAATGCAGTCACTTCTTACGGGTGGCGTAATTGCTTACATTTGATTAAACGCTTGTTTTGTTTAGAATGCGTTATTATTGCGTTAATTTGTTATAACCGTTTGAGGAGAGGTGCCGGTTTTAAAAGAAAACTCAGTGCGTTTAGTTCAACAAATATAAAATTTTATTTCTTCATATGCTAAATCAAGTTCTTAATCCTACACAGTAATTCAGTCCAATAATACACAATACATTATTTCTTATAATTATAAATGAGTTAAAAAAATTCAATAAAATTCACATGATATACTTCAAAATTCAATGTATTATCATTTAATACGGTGAAAGTAGCTCCAATGTTGTGAAGTGCTGCGTGCCCTTTTCCTTAGATTTTTACTGATGATTCTGATCTTTTGTCGTATTTAAGTGTCAGAATATACGGCTAAGGAATGAATTGCTTTTCTTCTTCCTTTTTATTGTAATCCAACTCATTCAGGTTGTGGTGGACTAGAAATGAACTGAAAGTTACGCAGGTTAACACTTTGACAGTCAAGTGAAGTTTTGTTGTCTAAAGTACAGGAAAATAACTAACGAAGTATTAAATTATAATAATTTGTAAAAAAAATTTAAAATGTGTAGATTGCTTAGTTAAGATACGGAATAACAGTGGCGAGAAGTTACAATATTAATTGCTTGATTGTAGTCACCGTCAAATCACAAAGTATCTTTGGTTTTTCTGAATATTTAATAATCGGACGGATGTTGTCCGTGAAATCTTGTAGGCCACTATGGATTCATAGTTTCCATCTGTCGTCGGATAGAAAGCTGGCACCAACAAATGATATCGTCATTAAATTGTTCAAAGGGATCAAACGAATTTACAACGAAATCACATTTGATCAAAAGTAACAACATCATATCACACAAAATCGCGTACATTCCATAAAAAGACAGTTTTTCCGTGATTTAATTAATTACAAATATGACAAATTACAATATTGTTAACAATATACTCAGAAAAATCAAGGACTGTAATAAAATACAAATCATAATAAAATCCGTTTCTTTTAAAAAAAATCAAATTTAATTAAAATTATATTAATCTTGTTAGGTCTTTTATTTAACATCAAGGCCACAATCGTTGATGTATAAAATAACATTATTCTCACAGTAATTAATTTTGCACCTGTCGGCAAATGCCGATCCCAAAAACCTTTTAAGTGGTCATATATTGTAGAAAAATCATCTTCATTATTGTTATTACAACAAGCTCAGGAATTTTAGCTGCCTCTGAGTTAAGACTAAAATTCAATAAACCTTCAAATCTTGTAATTTGCATACACAGCTTAATGAAAAGTTTTTTTGAATTGTGACATCCACTCCAATATAAACTGAAGAGACAATAACGACAATTTTGAATTTTCACGTAAATTCAATGCCTCCGAATCTTGAGCTTTGGATAAATTTTCAATTATTTTATATACATACATATATCTGAATCAGTTAGTGAACATCCTGCTAAATCTATTCTCTGGAACTTTTAACAAGTGCCACTTGCAAAAATTCATTGAATTTATCACTTACAGACGACTTATCACTGAGGGTTCAAATTTAACATGCATACATACTAATAAGCTGGAAATTTTTCCTCTTTATTAGACTAAAATTCATTGGAAATTCCCAATGAATTTACATCGAACTTCTGTGGTAGGCGATCACAGATAACCACACTGATGAGACCTCTCTGATGGCTGGGTTGAAAAATTCGATATTTTTTATACATATTAATACTAACACCGACTAAGTGATAAAAGGAATTACTGTTGACCGTTTATTTATTAAACGTGTCACTACAGCGAGCTTGTGTTCAGCTGGTTGTGATAGTCAATCGTAAAAAAATATCTCAATCGCTGTACCCAACCTTTATTTTCGTGCCCATTGGGTCTGTAATAAATAAATTATGAAATTGAAATATAAATACAATTTATTGTAGGATACTTGCTTACCATCCTTAGCAATTCTTATTTTAATCGATTTTTATTACGTAGATTGAACTAATACTGACACTTGACATTACAAATTCAAAATAACTTTTCGAGCTTGTATTGCTCTATTAGGTGTAGAATATCCATTTACCTAGTAGTACAAGGTAAGTGGATATTCTACACTTAATTAGAGCAAGTATAAAATCTTTGTCACAACCTCTTAAACAGTTGACTAATTTGGTGTATATTTAGACATGTTTTTTTACGTTTGTTCACCGAAAATTCATTTTAGTTCATTTTGTGGTAGAGGGTGATTCTGATCTTTTGTCGTACATTTTAAGAGTATTTTTTGACATATTCACCTCATTTTTGTCGTGCATTTTTTATTCAAGACGCTTCATTTTGCGTCTTCACTAGTATCTGCCACAAAATGAACTAAAATAAATTTTCGGTGAACAAACGTCAGAAAACACGCTTCAATATACGACAAATTGGTCAACTGGCTGAGGTTGTCACAAAAATTTTAAACTGAGGTTTTGAATACTCTACAGTAGATTTATTTATTTATTTCTAATTGGTAATAATTTTTTCTTACAGACTTGTTAAAGATGGTATGAAAAAATGGGATATATCATCATCTTTTTGGAAAAACGGAATAAATATATTTCAGTACAGAAATGAGAGACCGTAAATAACTGTTATTTTAGGCAATCAGCTAAAAGTGTCCCATAAAGACTGAATTGCCGCCTTTTTATTTCTTTGTAATTCCGGTAAATTTAATGGAAAATAGCAAAATTTCTTTGCATAACAAGGAAAAGAATTTAATGGAGAGACTACTTATAGCACTAATTATGTTAGAAAATATTGATATGAATAATAGGCCAGTCAAAGAAGACAATCAATTCACATTATTTTCAATAGTTATTAAATTCTGACGGAATTTTCAGTGAGGTAAAATAATAATAAATTTAATTTTGCAACCATCACTGAGATCCGGAACATGCGAAATATATATTGAAAATAAAAGTTTTTATAACTTTTATAAAGAATATAAACTATTAACATGTCCTACCTACATTGTAGGTACATATATATATGTATGAATGTTACATCTACGCAATAGAATTTGAGATGGCTTGACAGTACGAACTTCATTTGTGATGGACCTTATTACTGACAATAACGACATGAAATACTTATTACTGAACTCGAGTCGATCAGAATAAAACCACATAGACGAAGAAAAAATTAAATAAAAATTCAAGAAACCGAAAATCAAAAATCCACAAAACAGTGGATGAGCGCAACTTCTTCATAAAGTCAGTATACAAACAATTGATTTTATCTACATATATTTGACTGACTAAGAAAAGAGAAGGCATGGAATTCCAGTTACTGAAAATTTGTGTACAATTCCTATGTAGAATATCGAGAAGGAGATTCAAATATGCAAATGCAAACTGAGTCAATAATTGATTAACTTGTGTCATTTTCTGTTCATTTTTAGTTCACCACAACCTGAATGAATTGGATTACAATAAAAAGGAAGAAGAAAAGCACTTCATTCCTTAGACGTATATTGTGACACTAAAGTACGACAAAAGATCAGCATCACCCTTGAGGGCTGATTCTGATCTCTTTGTCGTAGCTTAGGCGTATATTTCTGTTACTATTTTAACATTTCACTTCAAATTTGTCGTACTTTATATTCACCATATTCATTTTGATTAATCCTTTTCATCAACCACAAAATAAACTAAAATGAATTTTCCATGAATTAAATAAATTAATATACGCCTAAAAGTACGACAAAATAGTCAACTGCTTCCGAGGTTGTGACAAATTTTGTTTACTGTGGTAAATGGATATTTTACACCTAATTAGAATAATACAAGTGCTTAAATTCGTAATAATATTTTCAATTTGTAATGTGTAGAGTCATTTTTAGTTCAGTCTAGGTATGCAAAGCTTGCTAAGCTGTATAATAACACAAAAAATGTATTAATTATTATAATTCAAATTCAAACAAATTTTTATACCGAAACTTAAAAAAATATAAAAATTTATTTCAATGAATATTATTGTATGCATGTGATGTAAATAAATGTATAGGTTTTTCTCAGAATTTAATTTTGGGACTCGGATTTTGGGTGATCCAAAACCCTCGAGAAACACTTCCCAAGCCATGAAATAGACTCCCTCACTACCCTAACATAGTCCTAACTCCTAACATTCTAAAATATTTGCAGCGTTCTTATGTAAAACCACTGACGTGTGTAATATGGCGTTCTCCTTCGGTCTAAGTCTAAGCACCAAGTACCAACTAAGAGAGAACTGTAAACAACAAATAAATAAGTGGGTTCGTAGAAATAATTGTTTTTAAATTTATTATTTGGCTTAATTAGTGATAAAAACTGTTTTACCAAAGGGAATATATTCACAGATACTCAACAGAAATTCGAAAGGTTTTATTAAAATCACTGTTAAACTTCCCGCTGATGGGTTTTTCAATGTTGGCACCGACGTAAGAACTATTTTTGACACAAAAAATTGTACCCTCATGAAATAGCATATCGAGCAGTCCATATTATATAATGCCAGTGTGTAAAACTGAAAAAGTTTAGTTTGAATGACTCCTGCAGTTTGCACCCTAAACTACAATTTTATTTAAAAAATGACTTTTTGTTTAAAAAAAACTATACTAAAAAATGATACATTATCCACACCGCTTAAGAGGAGTTAGTACCAAGATTTGCAAGTTTCATACATTTTTCAATGCGAATTTCTGGCACACTATTTGCAGCAGAATAATAATTTATACCTTAAATCAAAGATAACGAAGAGGTCTAGTGAATAACGTCAGGAAAAATAAAAAAAATGTATTTGAATGGAGATATTAGTTCGCAAACTTCTAAAAAATGGTAAAACTTGAATAACATCGAGTTTTTTTCATTTTTAGTGGCGTTTTTTTAATTATTTGGATCTAATAGTATACTTGGTTTTTCTCCCGATATTCCACCGATGAGAATTGGAATATTCCGTTGACAGTTGTTTAAATACAAATATGAGCAAAAAAAATTAGGAGAATTAATTCTCGTTAAAAATATTCACTTTAATTGAACTGTAAATGTTTATATTTCGTTTTAAATTGTATAATTTAGTCGAATATTGGGTCTCTGCCTTTTACGTTAGAAGTTTCTAATGTGGTCCGTGGTCTAGGTCTAGACTAATTTTGTATGAATTTTACCACTTTCAGAATACAAACCTACGTATAGTAAATTTTATTGCCTGCAGGCTCGCTGGTATCTAAATTGAAACTTTTGCTGAGTACTGACTCCTCTTAAGGTAACATAGCATATTCAGTCAATCAATGGACACAGGTATGAAGACAATACTTATCTTACCAGATTTTTCTAAAGAGTTCAATCGAGTACAAAATGGCAATACATAGGTATGTACAAATGGGAATGAGTTCTTTTTGAGGTTTTTTTAAAGGAACTATCAAAAGCCCAATATTATTTATTCTAGAACGTAACTGTTAGTAAATATTCATTTATATGCTGACCACGTCAGATTGAAAGTTTTAAGCACGTAGGGTACGCTGCGTGCGTTGAGAGGTTATATCAAATGTATGCGTCTTATATTCATAGGAAGTGCTAGATTACCACCGCAAGCGATGGTTAGGATGCAGATATGAAATTTGATGAAGAGTATATTGAAGAAGTGGAAATACACGAACTAATTTAAAACAAAAATTTTAAAGGATACTTGCAGTTCCTCACCACTGAAACCGTACTTATCGACAAAAGGAATGAGAAGTAATGCATAATTGCAAACGAATGAGCTTGTGGAGGCGTAATTGGTGCAATGACGAAACGAATGATCATTGCGCCAATGATGCAATAACACACGAGCTATGCATGATCATTGATATGGTATACAGGGACGATAAAGGGTATCAGTTTTTGTTCCCATAAATTTTGAACTTTTTTTATATTCGAGGTGCATGTGACTATCGCCACCTAACGTCGAGATAAAATGAATTTTGTTTTGGTAAGGGTAGTTTTTGAGGAAGTAGGAGAGTAGGTTTTTTCGAGTTTTTACGGTATAACGGAAGAATGCAGAGGAACGGAATGGTATAAAAAACTTGGAGCTCGGGGAAAATATGATAGGGGGAAGAAATGGAGCAGGGAGGATGCGGAAAATAAAATGGGAAGGGATTAACGGATATTTAAAATTAAATTTAAAAAAATTCAGAAGTTTCAATTAGTCGCAGGTTTTTTTGGTAATAGGTACGCGTGGGTATTATACGCTATATTTTATTATGATTAACGGTAATTTGCACATTTGAGGGGCCTCAGCGGTAAGTTTCCTTGTCGCTGTATTAAAGGACGCCTAACTCTGTGTGGGAGGGTCATAGAACGTTGGCATTTTTCCAAATGATTTACGGTCTAGAGTACAAAAATGCAGGTGAGCAATTTCTTGGGGATGGGGGTCGTACCACCTCTCATAAGGGGTGGTCCGAAATACGTCTTGTTTGGTATCAAATTAAAGAGGGAGGAGATGGTTTTAACGTCATAACTGAACTTTTACCGCCGAAAGACGGATATTTCACACTTGGTTCTTTACAACCCAGTTCCTATATTTTACATATATTTCTTCCGTTCTTTGTTCCACATCCATTAATACGTTGTTGTGAACTTTTTTCTCATAGGAACTGAATTTCCACGACTTACCAGTTTTTCGCAATGATGGGTTGAAAACAGGCTTCATTGGATATTTTCCAGAAGAGAGCAGTCATGCTCATTGGTGATTTGACAATAATTCATCATATCGACTCGCTTGAGCACCGCCGTAATGTTGTATGCCTTTCCCTCCTTTATCGCTATATGCATAGTCAATGTTCCGATGAAATATCTAATCTGATCCGTTGTAGATTAATTTCTACACGCAATAATCGCGCTGCAAGCCGTCCACATCTTTTCACCTTTCAAAATACTTTCGGCCGTACAGTAAAATTCCGTGATGCTTTTTTATTCCGAACTGTGTGAATGTGGAACAAACTACCATCTTCTGTTTTTCCTCAGGTGTACAGTCGCAACTGACATAAATTAGCACCTCCGCCACTTTCCTTATGTCCCCTAATCCTTTTCCTACCTCCTTCCTGACATTCTGTGCTTTGCATCATAAGTTATACCCTGAGCATGGGTCAATAATATTTTTTTTTATCTGAGTCTTTAATAAAAACGTTATAAAAATGACTCTTAAGTATAAAAAACATGTAAATGATGGCTCAGAAAAAAATAGGTCTAATAACTAAATCTGAAAGGGTACAAAAAGACTGAATCAATTGTATGTTAACTAAACAAACAGTAAACGGTACAAATATTAAATAAAGCACACTAAAAACAAAAGATTAGGATAAAGAAGGTAAAATGTAAATAAAAAATTTCCGCAATAAAGAAAAAATGTAAAGCCAAAAACAAAGTTAAACTGAAATTAAGTTGTGTGCCTACATTTCAGATAAGTGGCAGTTCCAAGAAGAGTTTTCCATGTATAATGACACAAATATCTAACATAAATTTTTTTAAAAACACCGAATAAGAAATTTAGAATTTTTGAATAGATAATTTAGCAAATGCCACTGATACAATCATAGAGTCCCACGAGAGCAGCCAAACTGCCCTCATCATCCCTCCAGCTTGGCATCTCTAACAGAGTGCTTGTCCTTCCCACAGCACTTGCAAGGATTCCTAAGCCGTGGGAGACCCCGTGGACTAGTGTTGCAAATGCTGTGGCTTATCACCAGCGAAAGACCAGAGATCCATCCTGCCCCGACGATAGTGGTTGCCGTGTGCAGTTGAATGTGTCTGCGTTCGTTGCCAGATATTTAAGACGTAAACGTCTCTTCAATTTGTCAACGAAGTGGCGCTTACTTACTTTTATTCACAAAAATGTTTTTTTTTATTTGGTATTTGAATCAGAAAATTCAGTTGCTCTGGTCTCGAGATATGACTTTTGGAAAAAGACGTTTTTTTTTATTTAATTCTTTCAAAATATTGCCGACTCCTGGCGAAGTGTAGCTGCGTACACGTGCGGTCATTTAAGTGAGTTAGCACATGACCATTACCAAGTGAATTTGTATCTCTGATACACGTGAATAAAATAAAGTTAAGAAAATCTATAATTATAATATATGCCAGGCAGACCGAAAAATAAAGCTGCTGATGGATTCGGATTCGATCTCGAAAAATCAACAATTTTATTTCAAGGAATTGAATTGTACTGGAATAGAAGATTGGGACAGTTACCAAAGGAAAACTTCATTCTTCAAAAATGTATACGAGAAAGGTATAAAAAAACAATTAACTTTTTGTAATATGGCAGCAATGCATCATTCAACCCTGTCCCAGTTCCATAAATTTGTTGTAGATTCCAGCATCATCTGCTCAAGTAGAAAGACTTTTTCAATCTGTTCACATGTTCCTTCTCCAAGCAGAAATCAGTTAACCTCTGAAGGAACTACACGATTGCTGCATATTTGCTATTAATTCTCTTAAATTAAGGCTGATCTACACAACAAATATTATGATAATTCTGATTAATTTATATTAATCTAAATAACTTTTCTTAATTAAAATTGCTGGTTTATGTTTACTATTATTATCATAACTGTCAACTTCAATAAATTATGTCGGTTATTATTCGAATCATTATTTTTGGTGTACTTATAATCTATTTCCTAACAAACAAAGTACAATAAAACTCATTAGAAATTTCTATCAATTTTCTATTCTCTATGCACTGTGTACACTTATAAAATATATGCAGATAAGAGATTATTGGCTACAGATAATTATCGACGCGTAGACAATATGTAATCTATATCACGTGGACTACGTCGCACAACAGTGAATAACAGCGTTCTGTTATATTGATATGATTCATTAGAAATTTCAAATTATTTGGTTCTAGAATATGTTTTATTTATAAATAGCCATGATTTTATGATTTTACATGTGAGGCAAATTATAAAATTTTCATAATTTAAATCTTCACAAAACTGCAAATTATATAGCCTGAATAAAAGTTGGTTCGTTGATTCAAGTTTTGAGGTTTTTTATCCCACATGATTTCTTATGTATTAAGAAAACTATGTTCATTTATAACAGTTTTTGATACCAACATCAATTGGTAATCGGCTTTGATTCGGTTCAGGAAAAAAGAACGCGGCTATCGTTACGATTAATTTATCATTTACAGTGATTCAAAAACGATAATAATTCTATTTTGTTAATATTGTAGATACATATATATCAAAGCGTACGTACCTGTTAAGACAGCATCAGGTCACTGGAAACAATTGAATAATTGTTATGCATGGACGAATTGCTCCTGATTAAGGCAGTACTAGGCACGTGTAATGTATCAGTGCACAGCATCATCAGTGTTCACAATTAAACTTTAACTCAGATGAATCTCACTGATATATCAGTCACGCAACCAATTTTTGCTTTTCACACACACAAATACACTGAAATACATTTTCCTTAATTAACCCTCTTTAAGAATATTAACACTGCGGAAATATGTATACCTCACAATCCACCCAACCAGGAAACATCCAAAACTATCACAAAATTATCCTCTGGGGAAAGTAGGTATAATAAACTCCACCTTCGAGTATTTATTAGAGGTAGTGATCTAATTATATTCTAACTGACAACTAATTAGTACATATTACATGTTAACATATTTAATGGTTTTTTAGATTGGTGACATGGCGTAGGTAAAAGCACTGATAGAATCCATTGATAATATGATTATACCCTTAACGAAATAGATATTAAGCTTGTATTTGCCCTTCCGTATGTTTGTTGGTGCCATAACTGGAGGACGCGTTATCTTCGAGCTCAAACTGTTGTCGCGAAAAGCTTATAGATTGTAAATTTAAGTGAATTGAAGGCCAACTCCTTCGTAGGATTGTTACAAAATCTTTTTAAGAAAACTTCAAAATTGATTGAGAACGCGTAGCCATAATAAGCTCAAATTGAAATTTTTTACTCTAATTAAGTAAATATGTAGGTAATAATGAATTTACAGCTGATAGGTTTCCTCCAGCTGGTTTTATGATTTTGATCGGGTTACTTAAATTACGGATTTTTTGGAAGATTATTTTGAGGAATACACCAATCGTTTTATTGTAAAATATTTCATCACAACATGTTACAAAATGTCCTAGTAGCTAGTTAATTGTCTTTTTCTTCTAAGTCTGTTCTAATTTATTAACAATGTATTTTTCTTTTTTTGTAATTTGTATTCCATGTTGCTTATGTGTTATTTATTATTATCTTTAAAAACTATTTATACGCGCCGCATACAGAAAAAAGATATTTAAAATATTTATATTTAGAATTTTTAACAAAACTTGAACTTATATGTAAAATTATTATATGTATAGAGCTCCTAAAAAGTGCGCCCTTGGACCCGAAACGTCGAGCAATGAAATAAAAAATTAAAAATTTTTCAACAAAACGATCTGTGTATCTTAAAATAATCTTCAAAAAACAAAAATCTGTCGTATGTAATAATGTCTGGCACTTATTCGGAAATAGACTGAATTCAAAAGTTTCTTTGTACGGTGTAGATACATATGTGCAATTGCAATTTCCTACATACTTATTCAGAATATTTCGACCTATGTTGACCAAAGCTTCAATTTTGTTTGAAGTCTTCCTACACATTACTGTAGATTATAATTCAAAATTAGTAAAAATCATGAAAATTGGCAATCCTACAAGCCATACTAAAATTGCTAATTATTACTTAATATTCTTATGTATAAAGTAGAGTGATTGCCATATTGTGTGTCGTTATTGTGTTGTAAATGCCGTATTTAATTAATAATGCATGAAAATTAACGATTTTTTTCACGATTAAACTTTAACTCACATGAATCTCATTGAATTCATTATTATTTCTACGTATAAGAAAAATGTTATATATTATAAAATTGTATATAAATTCGTATGTACCTATATGTATGTCGTATCTAAAACAAAACAAGAATACACCATTTTGCAATCACTATACTGTCATACAAAATGGTAATATACGGTAAATCGCTGGATAACAAGCTGGAAATTACATTCCAGTAATTTTATAGTTATTAGCTATAGATTCAAAATAGTCTAAATAACAACTATTAAATTTTTGATTTTTCATATATTAAGAACTAAGCTCAGAATACATTGATTTAGTTAGTTAAAAGGTTAGCCACAGTAATTTCTTTGGAGATACATACATATATAGCTCTTACCTCAAAAATAAACAGGGTGTTTCCACCTAGGTGGTCTATAGAGCAGTAGCTGATAGTACTTACTTCGCCAAACAAAAAAGTGTATTCCATAGTGGAGGTGGGGGTGGGGGGTATCAACCGTTTCTGGGTTACAGGGTGCATAACAAAATGATAGGCTTACACGAAACACCCTGCATGTTAAAAAGTACAATGTGTCCTGTCACCGTCAAGAGCTTATTGTATGTAGAACTTCATGGCTTAATAGCTAATAACTCTTTAACCTTCCGGACGTGGCAACCCCTGGCAGGACACCAACAGTAGCATGTGGTATATGGCACCGCAAGTATATATAACAATTTTCAAAAGATAAAGTAAATATTTCATTTTCTAGATAGTTTTTATCAAAAACTCAAATAGTCATCCTAATAATACTCCTAATTAATTTTTAATAACAGCCTTTCTTTGATCTGTTCGCTTTGGAAAAAAACTAACAATTTTCTACTGTGTGCGTGCGGTCTGTGGGACTACAAACTACTATATCAAGTCACAAACACATGGAGGATAGTTGGAGGCCGGCTAACGTGTACGTCTACTGCTTTCCCAGGAATACAAAGCAGCTCATTCATTTACAAAAAAAAAGCGAAATATGGTACGGACTCATTAACTGCGCGCCACTTCCGAAAGGTTAAATTAAAGATAAGGGTCTACAGTTTATTGTTTTCATAAAAAAAGTAATGTCAACCACCTTCTTGCAAAAAAGTAGAGGTCCAAGTAAAAGAAAAGGTAGAAAAATCCAGTTTAGACCACAATAACGCCTGAGGGGAGAAGAGTATGGAGATCATTGAGCAATCGTTGGAAATACCGTGACGTTCTGTATACAATGAGTTTTTGAAAGTAACCACACACCCTGTGGTTTTTAAGATATAGGCTCTTTTGTGAAAACCTAACATATTTTCTTAATCACCCTGTAACTCCGAAACGGTTTACATATATACCCTCTTTAGTAAGTACTATCACCTCTATGGACCACCTAGGTGGAAACACCCTGTATTGTATCGAGCAACGTCTTCGAAGGGTTATAATAAAAAATGTAAATATTTTACATCTAATGGAAGTCAGGGGGATATTTTAAACGGTCTGTTTTAAATTTCTACATGTAAGAAATATAAAAATATATGAAATTACTTGGGTATAACCTTTCTGACTGATCTACTAACCGTTTTATGCCAAGAATGTAAAAATTGTTTTAACGGTCTAGCAAACGCAATTTCTATTGCGACTATATTTACCATGCATTGCATCAAGGGTTTCGACAGTATTAATTAGCTTCCATCCAGTTATAACTTTTCCTATTTGCTATTATAATTTAACTTTTTATCACAAATTTTACAGTATGAAATTGCTCAATTCATTCACTAGCACATTCGTTTATAATTCCAACAACTTTTTTTAATGTTCCGTATTCCCTAAAATTGTTTTTACCAATTGAAGACACAAATTTTAAAAGTCACGAATCTCATTAAAGTTAAGCACTAACCCTTTGAAAGCAAAATGAAAAGGAGAAAGGAAAAAAGTGATTAAGAAAATTTCCACGCGGAAAACACTGCTGCAGCTCAAATTCAACTTGGTAAGGTATTATGACCGAGAGCTTCTCTATTCAAGCATAAAAAACATTAAATCTTGACGAAGGTGTAAAGTTTTTAAAATTACGGCTACCCTTCCAAGGCTAAGTTGAGCTAACCTTTTCTGAAGTCTAGGCAATTTTATTTTATAGTTCATCACACTACTTTATTTCAACTAGTGCTAACTATACGGAAGATATATCTACATTTGCACATACTTAATCACTTATACATCCAAAACAGATAAATCCTTTAGCTTTTTGAATGCTCACAATTCTCCTGATTGCACACACTATTTGGAAAGGCAAATCTAATTCATCAAATGCTGTGGTCGTATAGACTTTTACGAGAAACTCATTCGCTCCCACAACTTATAGTATCGACGAGCACGATGGATTTTAGCAATATTCTATTGAAAACTCACGCGATATACTGATGAGATTCGCAAATTTTGGCTCTGAAAGTTTGAACTAACACAAACTTCTGAAGTGGTTGACTGAAAAAGCTTTACAGTAAGTCCCAAAAGTTTCACAATACACATTCTTCTATCCAACCTTTCGGATGAAGTATCTATATCGAGCATCCGCGTTCAGAACATGCGCCTTTAGACGCACTTGTTCCTGGTTTCCATATGGGAATTCTAAAGCAATCGTAGTTCAAGTACATACTTTCGGCTTAAACGGACTACAATGCCATCAGTGCGTGTGCGTCCTCCTGTCCGATTTCAATGTAGTAAAAGAGCAGTGGATAGCAGTGGATGAGGAAATACCACTAATTTTCGGTTTTTCTTTAGTGTAGAAAGTTATAACTGCAGGATAATGTCAAGCAAAATTCAGTAAGCTGTCAGGAATGTGCTTTTTCTGCATAAAATTCATGCTGAGGGGAATGAGGTATACTACAGTATTGTATATATATATATAGTTGTAGATATACACTCGTTAAGGATAAGTGTTGGTTATTGCATATATTTACACGCAGTTTGCCATTCAAAGATGAATTTTTGCAAAAGCTCTTGTATATCAGCATCAAAAAGCCAACCATTGTATTAATTACGACTGTATTGAAATTGAAAACACTGCTGCAAAACTGTAACGCTGGCTTTGGTTGAGTTATGAAACTGTTTTCAATTACACTTTTACGAGATCCAATTAAAGCGACATTCATAATAAATTGTTTATAGGGATGTAATTGATTAACTCGTAAAGTATGCCAATATATTGAAGTTTCGCACAGCTGACGTTTTTAAAGGGAGGCATTTCATTGATTTCTCGTTTATAGGGCACTACAGCACAAACCCATTTAGTTACTATGTATACTCCTACATAGCTAATTCTTTTGAAATTTCTCCCGTGATTATACTAAATTAACATTTTTATTTTGGAATTATTTAAACTTTAATTTTTAAATCTCAGGGAAGAATGTTATTACACAATGTGCCATATTCTGCGCTATATTCTGTGCTATATTCGTGCAGATAATAAAAACAAAGTAGCTTTAGCTTTGTCCAAATGTTGATCTCTGATAAAAAAAATATTATGCTAATGTTGATTTGAGTTAGAACTCATTAACCTAAACAAATAAAAACAGAAAACTTCGTAGGAATTCCGAAGTACCTATGTGGGTTTGTATTTAAAACAAATTCAAAATGATTTTTCATTTACGTATGAACAGTTTTACCTACACAAGAATCCTTTTAAAACAAATACCGCTCCTTTACTTTGTAATGATCCATAACTATTAACGAAATGTACAAATTTATACAAGAAAACAATTGTTACATTTAGAAGGTGAATAAAAAATTAGAGACATTCAATTAAATTCTAACTTTTTCCCGTGATTTTATGTGGTAGTTTAACTAGTGATCAGAAATCTTACCCTCTCTGTTGCCACACCTGAAGAAAGTTCAAAAGTGCACTAAATTTGGGGTTTTACCGGTCGTCGTCTGATGAAAATACGAGCCTGCACTATCAATATTCTGTGGATGGTGATCTCATCAATTAATAGTGAACGGTTTTAAGCTTGAATTAGATTGGCACGACAGCAGCAACAGCAAATTGTTTTCATTGATGCAATGGAAAAATCTTAAAGATTCTAAATTAAATGGTTAAATACTTACAAGAGAACAAGAGAAAACACAACAGCATCGTTCGATTTTTGAAAGCGCGACCTTTTGCTTTCAGGGCAACTGCTCTCACCACCCACACAACACTACTGTATCCATGGTATGTCACTGGGAAATCCTGTTTGGATATATAAATTGTCTGTGGGAAATCCGGTCTGGTCCCAGTTAACAACTTAGGCCATCCAAGGGTGTAACGAATGGCTGGGATTGGGGTGTCTCTGGTAGATCCTATCACTGCCCATAGGTTTTCCTGTGGTTGTACTTAGGCACAGTAATAACATAAAATTCCCGCTGCAAGCGTACCAAGGACATCTTACTACGCATCCCCTAGTTTGTTGGCAGAATGTACGGGGGAATATCTGAGGATATTGTTTGATATTTACTGGGATTGTAAAATTTTCTTAACAAAAAAAATAATTAATGGCTGGAAAGTATATGCCGGAAGTTATGCACTTGCACAAAATATAAATCCAATATTTTTAACACAAAAATTACTAAAAAATCATGTTTTACGTCCTTCTCAGGTACGTATGCACAAACTCTGGAGATGGGTGTGGGTACAATCCTAGAAAGGAAATTTTTAAGAAGGGCGCCACGGGGTCTTTTGCGATTGGCAGGGTAGACAACGACACCTGTCTATTAAAAAATCCGATCACTCAATATAAAAAAAATTGAATTTAATTCATTATAAAACTTAGCGCGGTGCATTCATATCGCCGGAAAGAAACAAATATAACATATAAAAAAATATTAATGGAACCAAAATTTTGTCGGGAAAACGTGGATCCTTTTCTTTAAATAAATTTTAGTTTGAATGCCCTGCGTCAAAAGAATCCTGCTCCGCTTAGTTCAGTGCCAAAAAATAATTTTTCCAAAAGATATGACAAGATAGATACCTACATAAAGATTAAAAAACTTTGGCTAAATTTTTGAATTGATTTTGACGGGAGATGACTCAAAAGAAGCGGAAGGAGTCAAGGATCATAAATATAAAATATTTTCGAAAAGGACTTTCACTGTTTCCGAAAGAAACGCAAACGGCAACAGTATAATTTACTAAGAATATCCCAGAACAAGATGCTGTCTCTCTCTTGGCCGCTGGCCGGTCTTCTACTTGAATTGTACCTGAATTGTACATGAATTGTACCAGTCTTCTACTTGGGACACCTCAGGGCAATTCAGGCCAATCAAGGGCAAGTCGAAAGACATGTCAGAGCAAGTCAGAGCAGTTCACGGCACTTCAAGCATGTCAAAAGGCGATAGATTGAAAATTGAAAATAACACTAAAAGTACTGATTACGTAGCGCCCGTTCCATTCCGTCACGTAAAACTGTCAAATTTGAACTTATCCAATGCTGTGCAATTGCTCACATTGCAAGAAACGGGTCGAAACGGGAAGGAGAAGTTGAGCGAATTTCAATTTCGACGGAAGACATAATCTTAAAAATTCTGTTTTTTTACAATTGCGCACTGCGGTGTTAAATTGATCGAACTTAAATAAATTTAAATTGTGATTGAGTGAGTGATTATTTACACTAGTAAATAAAATGGACCCAATAGCTTTTGTGTAAGCAGTTAAGGAGCATAGAGAACTATATTATAAGTAGTGCAAATTTTATATGAACACGAAATGCAAAGATAAGATTTGGAAGGATCTTGGTGAAAACTTCGGATTAGATGGTAAGCAACTACATATGTATTTATTGTAAATAAAATTAATATAACATATGTGGAGCTTTACAGCAAAAATTAAATGGACCGCAATTAGAGACAGATATGTTCGGGAAAAGAATGAGAACGCATTACCCTCAGGATCAGCAGCAAAACCAATGCACTATTGGTATTTATACCCATTTTAGGATTTCTGGATGACTGTATTAAGCCTAGAGAGTATGTACAATTTTCAAAGCTTTGCAATAGAAATTTAAAAGCTAATTGTGCTATCTTTTACAGAATGCGAGAATACACGGAAGCGGAGGTAAATAATCTGGAAACCAGCTGTTCTGCAGAGGAAAGCAATAGTTTTGAGCCATCTAATACTCTTCCACTTCATCAATTCCTCGTAAAAGAAGAGCAAAGGACAACGATGAAGATGTCAATAGATTATTTCTCGATGCTTTTACACTTTTCTGATAAATTTAAAAGTGCATCGGCAGATGACGGAGATGGATATTTTTTTAAATGTCGGAGGAAGAAAAGTCAAATTTTAAGATCGAGATGTTGATGCAGGCTGATGATGCTGTTAGAATCTCAAAAGCAATACATACCTAAGCTAAGATGTTTCATTTTACAAATCAGGAGAAAATTCAAAAGACTGTGAAAAGATAGTACCTATGTGATGTAAATCATAAGCAATATATTTATTCCTTGTGATAAACTAAGACTTATGTAGTGCTAAATTGAGTTCCTAATAGTGAAAGAATACACTCTAGCTCTAATCCTTATTTATTCATAACTATTTACTTATATACATATGTAAAACTAATCCTAAAAAAATAACATAATATAAATGCAATTCATTGCACAGGTAGTCTTTCAATTCATCCCTCAAATTAAAAGTGGTCCAAGTAGCATTATTTGAGCCAAGTCGTACTGATCTCAGATTGCTCAGTTCCTGCCTCCATTCTCCATCGTGAACTATATGTTCACTGTCTTCCTAATCTGCAAAATTACTCGGTGTGTAGTTCCGTTGACTATCAGTTGAATTTATGAAGTTGTGAAGTGCGATTGCTGCTAATATAACTTTTTCTGCATTTGCCTGTAATAAATGAAGGGAATTTTTTAGAACTCTCCAACAAGAAACCAATATTCCGAAGTTGTTTTCAATTATCCTTCTTGTTCTGGACAAACGGTAATTAAAAATTTCATTATCTGCAGATAAATTTCTCCCCGGGTAAGGCCGCATCAAATCTTTTCGCAAGGGAAAAGCAGTATTACCAACAAAGTAGGAAGGACTATTGGCAGCTGAGAGTCTCTGGGGATCGGGAGGTTTCCATTAATCAAGTCTCGGTCGAATGTGGACTCCCTAAGTATGACTGTTTAAAAAAATTAATGTTGCAATTAATACAAACAATCTATATTTGAAAATGCATACCTCCATCACTTTGACATCCGTATGCTCCCAAAGAAAATATGTAAATGTGTATTGGGCATCACACACTGCTAGTAAAACTATGCTGAATGATTTCTTATAATTGAAAAATTCGACCCACTTTTCGGAGGAGCTTGAATATCTATATGTTTCCGTAGATTGCTTCCACGCAATTTAGCAAGCCCCATTTATTTTCAAATCCTTTCGCAATCTACTTATAATTAGTATCTGTCGGTCTTGATACGTATACAGGCGAAATAACACGCCAGATAATATCACATGTATCTAATATGATATTTCTGACCGTGCTTTTGCCCATTTTAAAGCTCCATGATAAAAATTTATGGCTCACTCCTTGGAATAAAAATCTGTAATAGCATGCGGTATGAAGTTATATTGTTCTTACTTAAATCACAGAAATGTGTACTTACGATAACGTTATCGCCAGTCTGCATTCGAAATCTATTGCGGGCCGAATTCAAACTTTTGTTAAGTCCTGCTGAATAAGACTGATCAAAAAATCATACACAGGTCTCGCCATCCTTGTGTGGACGAAAAACTTTTCGGGGTCTATTTCTTTCATCCTTTGGTAGGTTGCTACGAAATACCCAGAAATGTCCCTGTCCATATTCAGTGGTCTTACCCACCACCTTCCCCTCGTGCCCCTCCGAAACTTTTTGTATTGTATTGTATATAGAGATTTATAAAATCGTTAAATAATTCCAGGATATCTTCCATTTATTAGATCCTTTTTCAGAAACTTCTTTAAAAACAAAATCAAGCCAACTGTCAAATAATGTCACGGCCCGTGGAGTTGTGATCGCTTCATCGTTAAACCCAAACGGGCCGAAACGGTATATAACGGAACGGGTGCTATGTAATCAGCACTTAAGTTAGCTTTTTGCAACGTTAACAATCCTTCCACGTGGTAGTCTTACTTTTCCAGTACAGTATCCAGATCTCCTTTTTAGAAAATTACTTTTAAGTTATGTTACGTACTTTTATTTATAAATTAATTGTTCACTTTTAATCTCTTGTTTAATCTCCTTGTTTATCTTAATGTGGTTTCAGGTATTGCTTCGTCTTCTTTTTTTGTAGCCAACTGTGTTATAAAACTTTTTCTTTTTATTCTAGATCTAGCGTCTTTACTCCTCGCAGACGAAGCTAGAAGCCCTGCTTACATTTTCGCCAAAAATATTTTTTTTTCAATTTCATTCTCGAATTTTTCGAGACTTTCGAACATCCGCTTTTTCACTGCTGCCAATATTTTATTTAGACCAGTGCACAGATTTGTTTATACAGTTGACCCCTTTCTTTTTCTTAAACGATTTGTATAGCTATTGTTTATTTCACATAATTAAGTAGCTTTCACTTAGTCTACAACCTCGTTAATTTATTATAGTTGCGAAATTGAAATTGTTTGTTTACGTGTTTTTTTCTTCTTGTGTAGCTCATAGCTATATTGATAGGTATATACATATATGTATTATATCTTCTGTTATAATATTGATTTTATTAGGACTTTAGGTTCATTAGGAGACCTGGACTAGCCTTTTTATTTTCTATTTATTACATATAGTATATACTATATATTAATCTTTCACGGGGAGGATGGTTCATCAACACTCATCTTTTATGCCTATATTGGTTGACTTACTACAAGGCTAGGTGGTTCCGCGAGTACAAGATCAAAACAAACAAATGCAAATTCGACATTTACATTAAAATTATCCAAAGACTAGGGTTAATACAATGTTAACAATGGTTATGATCAAAGTCGATAAAAGTAGAAATTCTTGCACTTCTAACTACTTAACTAGATTTATCTTAGAATGAGACGCTATACTTAATAAACAAAAAGAAAAAAATTTAATATGAGTATGAAGGCACCTCTTAACTCTATAGAAAATTCATACTTCTTATCTATTATATTGTTTCAATAGTGATTGGTCGCAATGCACGATATGTTGATGAAATGCCAATATAGGGTCTACACTTTTCATCGGCTCTACTGAATATCAATAACCACTTTTCTTTATTGTCACTCTCTAACTAGACTGAGTGTAATTCGGAAGACGTAAACGGTTCTCATGCCTTCTTTCAATACATATTTTGTTGTTCTGTTTTTGTTCGAAAAAACACTTTTTATGCAAACGAAAAATCTTCGAAAAAGGAAATTTCATTGCAAAAAGAGGGCGTTTCATATAAGCAGGAACCGTATAATCGTCAGTGCGGCTTGATTCCTGCCTGCCATATATGCCAAAGCAAAGAGCCAAGCTGACTTTATATCCTGGTTCCTGCTTATATGAAACGCCCTCTTTTTGCAATGAAATTTCTTTTATCTAAGATTTTTCGTTTGCATAAAGAGATTTTTCCACTCAATTCTCGAGCTGCAGACGTATCAGCAAACTGAGTCAATTTCAGATTGACTTATTTCGCTATGAATTTTCATAGCAAAACTCTCTGTTTCTTTCTCTAAAAACGACACACGGAAGCATACCAAGCAACAAATTAGTGCTTTCACCAGAGAACCACGTGAACCAAGAGAATCAGATAACATACCGAAATAAATTCTGGAAAGGGGAAAAACAACTTTTCCATTTTTGTCCCAAAATTGTCCCGCACATCCCGTATGTATTTATTTGTCTGTAAAATACTGAGAATGTACCCATAGAGAGTAGTTGATGGATATCCCAGAGAACAGTTTATGGGAAATTTTTAATAACTCCTTAAAATAATGTCCTAAGTACATGCTGAATACTTCCTGTTTATCCCGGGAATGTTATGGGATCTGTGGGACAAGAATGGGATGTCCCTGGGTAATTTTGTGCTGTACGGGCACTGAGCTATCGTAACAAACGCTTTAAATTTGTCTTGCTTATAAAGCCGCAAATGCTGTCAGCTGACTTTAACCAGTAACGATTAAAACGCACAAATATTTATAATATATTGTAATTTTTATGCCCTAGATTATAAAATCATCGGGTATAATAAGTTTGTCATTCCGTTTTTAACAACTAGAACTAATAATGGTAAAGCAAAATGGATTGGATACCCACGTATAATATTGAAAGTTATTTTGACTTTTGCATGTCGGTCCGTCCGTCCGCACGATAACTGGAGAACGGGTGTACTTAGAGAGCTGAAATTATGCACATGGGCTCTTACAAAAAAGGAAAATTAAGTTCTACAAGTAAAAAAGCTAGAATAGGTCTAAGACCAATTCTTATGACACTCTACCTAAATGAATGACCGTATAAAATTTTGTATGGTCACCGATCTATGCAAGTTTGATTTTTGAAGTGGTTTTTCGCATATATTTGTAGAACGGTTCGTCGAACAGATAAAATGATTAGAACCAATTTTATAGGATTTCATATGCTGAGGAAGTTTTTGGTACAACAAAAATGCCTAGGACTGACCGATTTCACAGTGTATGTTTAAAACCTAAATTTTTATATGGAAACACCAAGAAAGGGTTGCCCGATTTAAACCATTTTTGAAATTTTATAATTCTATTTTTGCTTACTATAAAAACACCATGTACCAAATTTCAGCTTTCTATGTCGACGCGTTCTCCGGCAGTGTCCAAATATGTAGTGGAAAACGAAATTTTTGGATGGCAACCCGACAAAGGAGCTGCCCGATTTCTCTCACTTTGTTGTCGAGTTGTCGAGCGCACAGACGGACGGACAGAGGGGCAGAGGGAACAGACGGACGGACGGACATGCAAAAATCAAAATAACTTTCAAAATGGGCAGTTATCAAAAAATAACCGGTTATCACTTAACCGGTTAATTTCTGCAAAGGTTAAAACCTAACCGGTTATAATAATAGAAATAACCGGTTTGGTCGGTTAACTGAACAAAAATACAATCAATTATATTTTTATAATTTATTGTATTTTATTTTACATCTCCCAATATTTTGTAGGTAAAGATCCAAGAAAAATTATTTCATTGAGATGTTGTGGGGTTAATCTACTTCTGTTGTCAGAACAAACATTATTTAATGCAGATACTACTCTCTCAGAGGAAACCGATGATCCTAAAATACTCAAATATTTTAAAGCTATTTTATATGTAGCTGGAAAAGCATTTTTACTGTCAAGCCAATACTGATTTGGATCTGAATTTTTATTTACGACGGATAAGTCTGGTTTCTTGCCTATATTTGAAATCTTTGTACCGGAAAATGTGAGTTGTTTCATTACTACGTTGTACCTGACACCATCCTTTTGCCTTCTAATTATTTCTTTCTTTACTGCATTCGCATACTTTACCTGAAGAGGTTTTTATTAAGTTATGATCTTTTACAGGATTTCTTCTGTTTATTAAGGATGTATTACACCTTTTGATAATTTGAAAAATTCCTTTTCCATCCACTTTATGATTATCTGCACTTCACTATCTGGATTATGTACCTGTGCTAACAATTAAAAAACAACATTTCAAGAAGGCATGCATTTTTGTTTCCAGCTGTTTTTGTTTTCATGGAAATTCAACAGATTTCTTTACCGTTTGTGCCCATGCCATGAAGAAAATCCAGAAATTTATAAATTGTGGATGGAACCCATTCACTGAAAATCTGTATTATTTTATGTATAAGAATACACATTTTGCCAGCATCTAGTTAGCGAAAACTACTGACTTTATGTTTCTCGCAAACGAATGCAATTTTGAAGTGCAAATACTTCTTTCTAGTGTGCGTAAACACATTTTATACTAAATTCTCTGCTTAAATTCTGCCTAGAGGCTGTCATTTTTATCTGTTCGGTAAAAAATAACAACAAATATAAACAATAGAATAGTTTTTCATGAGGAAAGTACTGACTACATATCAGCAAGAATAACCGCGAAAAATAACCTATCATCCGGTTTAACCGGGGAAAATAATAACCTATTTTGAGCGGTTATTGTGCTTCCGGTTAACCGGTTATTCAATTAATCGGTTATGTTTGCCCATCCCTCGCTGGGTGTCCAATCCATTTTGCTCTACCATCATTATTTCGAGGTGTTACAAACGGAATGACAAACTTAGTATATCCTTTAGATATCATCTAGGGTATAAAAATGGGACAAATCGGATAATTGCTTCGTAGGGTTGCGATACAAAAATTCGCTTTCACTACATATTTGGACACTGCTTGTGACCGCGTCAACGTAGAGAGCTGAAATATTGTACACAGTGTTTTCATAAAATGCTAAATCGGTCAACCCCTTTTTTGTGTTGCAAAAGAAATACTTAGGTTTTTTACGTATATTGTGAAAACGATCAGTCCTAGACGTTTTTATTGTAATGAAAAGTTTTTCAGCATATGAAATCCCAAGAAATTAGTTATATTTATTTGTACTGTCCGACGAACCGTTCTAGAAATATGTGCGAAAAACCACTTCAACGAACAATCTTGCACTGATGGGAAACTACATACGGGCATTCATCTAGGGCAGGCATTTCAAACTCACATCATATTACGGGCCACATGGTCTATTTTGAATTAAAGTTGGCAGCCCTATGTTTTCAATTTTCATAAAATTAATAACATACGATTTTTATAATGATTATATTATGTATTTATTAGACTCAATGTCAAGCTCAATGTATTGTATATTATACATACATAGATATTTTATATTTCATGTTATTTGTTAAACTTGAATTATAAATATTATATATTTTTTATAAAACACAAAAATAAAATTTTTTTTTTAGAAACAAAATCACAGTTTAATATTACTTTTTACTTTATTTGACATAGTTTTCACAAAGCAAAATTTGGCTGAATATATTGAGCTAATGCAATTTTTAAAATTGATGAATAATGTTGATCGGTTAATCTTGCCCTTTCTGAATTTTTGTTATTTTTTTTTTAAAGCAAATAGTTGCTAACATAAATAAGTGCCTTCGAGCATAGTCAATATACGCGTAACAAACGATAACATTTAGGAAGCCGATCTACAGATAAATATGTATAAATATCTTGAATTTCAACTTCCATACATTTTTGCTTCAGCAAAGAATCACATTGTATTTCAATGATTTACATTTGTAAGTCTTCTTCAATAATTTCAATATCGATATATTAGAGGTGAATCAAAAAGACGACACCAAAGCAATAATTTTTGTTTGAAAGCGTTAATATTATCAAATAGCGTTGTAACAATATGATGTTTGCCTTGAAGCTTAAGATTAAGCTGACTAAGATTTCATGTAATATCTACTGAGAAGGCCAGGTCCTTAATCCATTGTCTATATTTTTATTCAGCACATCCATAATTTTTTGTTTCCAAGAAAATTATGATTTAAATTTTAACACCAGCCATCGAATTTCCGTTTAATATGGGTAGATCGCTGTACTCACATTCTATATCTTCCAGAAATGAAGCAAATTGACGATGATTAAGTCGACGCGCTCGAATATAATTTACTATTTTTAAAACATGTGCGATATTTAAAACTTTGGAGCACAATACTCCCAACGAACAATTTTAGCAGCTATTGGATTGCAAAAATTTGATCTGTGTTTTAAAAAGGCTTTGTAATAGATTCACGTGGCTTAATTGTTTTATAAAAGTTACAAGATTTGCTTTTTGGATTTTGACATAATGGAATGCTTTCCGAACTAGGTGTAAAGCTGTTTGGCTTCAAGAGCTACTTTATTATATATTGCTTATGTGGTGGTATACAATGCCATTTATCTAAACCCTATTAAAACACTTTGACTCTGGATGCCATTTAGTCGCATAAAGCTTTCAAAAAGACTCGGTAAGCTGCATTGAGCAGAATTATAAAATAGTTTATTGTCGACAACAATGAGCAAATCAGTAGCAAAAGCAGAAGTTTTAAGACAATGTAGCTATTCAGAAGCACCATTGGAATCTGTTTAAAACTTTCGAACTATTTTGTTTTAAACAGTTTCTGAGAAGACTTTTATAAAACCATAGCAATATCTATAAAGCTATTTCGCGTCATGTCATATTTTTCTTTTCGCGTTCACGCTAAAAAGTGAAAGTTTGCCAGACAGTGGATATTGCTTGTTGTTTGTTGTCTCAAAATTATTTTTTGTTTATTGCAGATATAGCAGACCTTACAACGTCGTTATTATCACTATCAAAAATTGCGTCACTTTGTTTAGCTCCTCTGTCGTAGCTTCATTAGTACGAAACTTGCTTTTTTTTATTTTATGTTAGCCTTTTGCGGCCGTTTAGTCTTACGCTGCGAATATTTATCTCTGATTAGCTGAAGGTACTGGAGACTTTTCGTCAGATAAGGGTGAGGCTATACGCCGAGAGAATATGGCCCCCAGAGACCAATTTTTTTGATCCTTGGAGACCCAGAAACCCGTGTATACACTTTGGAGTTGCATAAAATCTCTAAAGACATTTTTGGTCTCCGGTCTCCCGTCGTGTATTTTAAAACAAACAGGTTTCCAGATTCGGTTTCCAGTCTACGAAGTTTGCACATTTTTCATCTCCAGGTATCTCGAGACAATTTGTGCGTTCTGGTTAGTTAAGTGTAGGTCTATTCGGAAAGCAAAAGTAATAAAGTGGAGTGAGTTTGACAAATTGTTACAAACAAATTAATAAAAAATTAATAATTAATATAATGGATTCAGGGCAGAAAATGTTTTTCGTCAATAGTTCTGGTTATTTTTGAAAAAAACCAGAGAAAAAAAATTAGCCACACAAATTTCCTTTGTTATTCTTTATCACGTAAGTTTTGGACACCAAGGATATATTTTTTTCACTTTTCGCATCACATAAAAATATTAATAACTTTTGAGATAATTCTGTCAAACACTCTTTTGCTTGACAATTACCAAAGATGTCTGAAGATCTATAGAGACCAAACTTCAAATTTCGTGTATACATCCGAGAGTATCTATAGACGCTTTTATTATTGTCTCCAGAGACAAAAGTCTCTTGACGCGTAAACATTTCGGAGATTTTAGTGTCTGCAAACCGGAGACTGGAGACGAAAAGTCTCTCACTGGTGTGTTTACCTTAACTGTTTTATCACCATCGTCAATTCCACAGGCTCTTATACAAATGCGCGCATGAAGTCACGTGACAATAAGGTGACTTTGGTTCCTCCAGCTACGGGTGCTACAACGATATTGTGAGAGGAAGATATAAACAATGAGAATTCATTCAAGTAGTACAAATGAGACCACCCCTATATAACAAAATTTGGAATGAATACTCTGATTGCAATTTGAATATAAAAATGTGGGGAGAAATATCCATGAGTGTTTATAGACCTTAGATTTATAGCAAGACTCTCTTCGGGTTCAATGGTATATTGGCAGATAAGTTAGTAGATAGTTATAGAAACCTGTAGTAATAAAATCAAATTTTCATACCGAAATTCCAAAGGAACTTTTCAGGATAGGATCGTAGTTCATCAATCTTTAAGTGAAATTTTCCTTTAAGCAGCCTATCGCTCTAATTAGGAAGGACCTAATAGCATTTCATTTGTTGATATTTTCTATATCATTATGACATAACACATATCACAGCTGCATCTTCTAAATTTATATTGATGAATGGTGATGTAAAACATGAATTTTTGGAGTGACAGTTATTCGCTGTGTGCTTATCAAACTAGCCCACGGGGAAGTGACCAAAAAGTTGAGTGACAAAAAGTTTCCATTGCGCGTTTGAGCCTAACATGAACCAACAGTATAAAGTTTTTCACCGATTACCAAATACATTGCGTTTGACTACTGAAAATATACCATGGAAAAATTCCGGATATTTAAAAAATACTGGGGCTGCAAGCACGATCACTACATATACATTACTTTGTATGAAAATGTATGGCCATGTATAAAAGCACGAATAAATCCCACGGTCTACTTTCAGTAACCAAACTCTAACAGCTGAACTAACTTATAATAGGTTGTCTTACTGGTTGAAGAATTAGTAATCGTTTGGTTTACTATCGCAGGGTCTAGGGGCCCTGAGCCCGGGCCCAGTGGGCCCATGAGGAAAGATGACACTGCCTGGCAGGTCCTCGGGAAATTTGTAAAGTGTAGTTTCGAAAATCAGCGAGAAGAACTGGGTGTAGAGTAGTAGGCTTAGAATTAAGAGAGGCAAAAAGAAAAACAATTGGAAGGAACTACTTGTCAACACGTTAATTTTATGCTGTTAGAAAAGAAATTATTGTAACGTTTGTTTTCAATTTAATGTTATACATTGTACCTGTGATGGCCCAATATACGGAAGATTCTTCCAGCAGCCAAGGGCGCATTTTAGTGAAATAATTAGCAATTGCTAAACAGTAACGTCGCATTGTACTGTTCTGCAACTGTCGGTTATTTTGCTGATTAGCTTAACAGCTGGCTGCGATGAGCGCTTAGTGGAGCAATCGACGATTACAATAATAATTAACCTTCGCATGGTAATTATTATGTAAAGCGATTGTTTACTACTGAGCGACTCAGGTGCTGCAACCGGTAGAACAAACGGCAAGGTTGTTGTCGTTTGTTTACATCCGCGTTGTTAAGTAAAGTCTACTTCCGAATATTGGTGCATAAAAGACCAATGACTGGACTGGCGAGTGCCTGTAGTATTTTTTAGCCGCTCCGTTATCACTCATCGCGATATCAAGTTACAGTTCGGTTCAGATTGGTTTTGCTTTTAAAAGGTATTAAGATAGGTCAGTTTGGTTTATGGTTTAATAAAGAAACTGTGTTAAAAGAAATTCGAGTATCGCTTTTAATTATTGGATTCGTTAATTCGATTGCTCAAGGGGCACGACAATTTGGCGCAGCCGGTGAAAAGTTTAAGTGTTGCTGTAATACAGGTATTGTGTTTGTTGTGTTTTTATTTTTGGGAGTTATGCTTTTTTAGCTGCACCATTTTTTGTTATTTTTGGGAGTTATGCTTTTTTAGCTGCTCCATTTTTTGTTATTTTTGGGAGTTATGCTTTTTTTAGCTGCTCCATTTTTGTTAATTGTGGGAGTTCTGCGTCTTTTAGCTGCTCCATTAACTTTTCAGGTTAATTAAGAAGTGTTAGATTTAGTGTATTATAGGATCTTTCAGTCTAAAGTGATATTTGGTGGGTTTTTGCTCTTTTGGCGACAAATAAAAAAAAAATTTATTAAAATTTGTTATATAAGATGAATGTGTTTGTATAGAGTAAGGTGTTAATAAGTTTAAGCCGTGATCTTCGTTTCACGCAAGCATTAGTTAAAATAGAAATTCGAATTGAATAAATTGGTTTGGGATAAATGTGTAAAGTGCCTAGTAAGAAGAGAATTGTGTGATAAATAATTAATTTGCATAGAGTAGGGAGCTTGTAATTTTATTTCGTGATTCTCGTTTCTTGTGTATAAAGTTTTCAATGTCACGTTTCATTTTAGGCGTTGATCATACGCGCGTATATTCAATTTTTCGGATTTTTATCAGTCGTAGTAACTACTGGAGCCCCCATGTAATATGATAGAGTTTGGGAGTTTTGTTTTTGAGAGTTGAAAGAGATACCAAGATAGTTAGGGTGATATTGTTATAGTTTAGGTTTGATTTTATAAAAATATAGATCTGAGATTGAATGAGGAAATTGGGAAAAATTTGAATTAGTTTTACTAGGTGTAGCTTAAAATTAATTAACTTTTGTGTAAGTTGTTTTGTTGGGTGAGATTGTTTTCTTGGTTAGGTGTTATATATAATATATATATGTAACTCGGCTTAGATTGGAGGGAAAAGAGAGAAGAATTAGATGGTCTTCTGGTTCAGACTTCAATGTCGGTGGGTAGAAGTAATGTACTGACAAGAGAGCAACTGTTACGGTTCGAAACTCAAGAGAAGGAATTAGAGAAAAGATCGCAGGAGCTAAAAGAGTGTAAGGAGAAGTTAGAAAGCTACGAGCAAGACTGGCAATATATTGGAGAGCATCTCACGGCAGAGTTGCAAAAACGAACATCAAGTGAAGAATCGAGAAAATTGATTCAGGAGTGGAATACAGCTGCCAAGTCCTGTACGAAAGGCGAAGCTTTAGACATGCTGGTAACGGCTACACTCGAGGTGATCCAAAGGGGTGAGATCCAAGCAGAACAATTCTTAGAAGAAGAGAAAAGAAAGAACAAGGGTCTAATAAAGAAAATATTGTCTTTGGAACAGCAACTGAAGGAAGCAGAAGAGGCAGCGGAGGCACTGGAGACAGAATTAAGAGCCGAGGGTCCACTGCCGCAAGAGAAAGTATACAGGCAAGAAGTCAGTAATAAGTGGACACCAAGGAAATTAGTGTTCTGGGATAAACCACAAGAAACGAAAGATAGGCAAGATATTTCAGCTAAGAGTAGCTCATCGAAGGGAAAGACAAAAGAACCAGGAAGCAGTAAATCATACGGATTGCCCAAGAACAGTATGGCGGAAGCACATGGGAAAGTTATGGATATGGTATCCAAATATATACCATTATTTTCTGGGGAAAGGTCACCAAAGCTGGGCAAAGAATTGTACCGTTTCTTGAATTGCAGCAAGGAACTCTACGATCAATTGACTACTGAAGAAAAAGCTGTCTTTATCAAATGTGTGAAATTTCGGCTTACAGATGACGCTTATTATCTAGTGTGTTCCCAGGAGCCGAAGGATTTTGAAACTCTGCAGCAAGTTATTACAACTGCATATACGCCACGAAAATCGTTCAGTGAGCTACGTACGGAAATGCTGGAGTGTAAACAACGACCTGGAGAGGACATTCGAGAATTCGCTGACAGAATGAAAGAGCTTCTGGACAAAATTAAAACAGCAGTCACAGCTAAGTACCCAAATAAGGAAGGGGGACTAGTAGCAGAATTGGAAGCTGACGCAGTGGCTACTTTTAAAGCAGGCGTAGGGAATAAGGCAACGCAAGTGCATCTGACGGGAAGGAGATTCCAATCTCTAGAAGAAGTTCGAGAAGAAGCTCTTTACTTCGAAAGAGATTCAAAAAGGCTTGAAGCTATGGCGCCAGGAGTATGGGAAAAAGTACCACAATACTCCAGCGAAACACCACAGGAAAGCTGGAAGGCTGGAAATGTTATCAATGTAAGGCAGAAACAATTCCAAAAGCAATTTGAAGTAGTGCAAGCACCAACAATGAACTGGGAATCTCCAAGAAGGACCAGGCAGCAATCCAGAGTTGCTAAATGCTTCAAATGCGGTCAGCCTGGGCACTTTGCTAAAGAATGCCAGTGGAGAAAGCAGCCTCCTTACTGCACTAAGTGTCAGAAATATGGGCACGAGATATCCAATTGCCAAATTCATCGCGTAAGAGTAGCCAACTGTGCAGCTAGTATTCAAAATAAATTCTATCCAGGACGGGAGGAGCTTTATTGCAAATTCTGCAGAACACGCGACCATTACACGGATATCTGCGTAAGAAAGTATTTAGCAGATAGAGAAACAGAACAATTGAATTCCAGTAATAAATTTATCATCACAGTCGCATCAGATATAGCTGTAGAAGGTACGTTTAGGCTTTTATTAGATACGGGATCCACATGTAGCTTAATGAAGCTCAGTAGGATAAAAAGAGATACCTTCATACACACACAAAATAAAATAAGAATTGGAGGACTATTTGGAAACGCGAAAAGCTCCATGGGTACTTGTGAGGCAAAATTACTGATAGATAACGGTCAGCAGGTTTGCCAATTTAATGTCATTGGTGACACTGACTCCATTCCCGCCGATGGTATCCTTGGAATGGATTTCCTCAGTGACAAAGCTGTGATCGATTGTGTAAATAGGAAATTGTGGATTCTAGATGCCAACGAAGTGCAGAAAGAAAGTTCCGTTTTTAGAAATATAACAGCTAGTGGTCCAATGGTATCCAATAATTACAGTCCTAGAAATCAGTTCCATGCCAGAATAGAGGAGGCTCACAGGATCGTGGCAGAAAACATCAGACCAGATATCAGTAAGCCAGACAGCAACCGGAAGAATATAAAATGTAATGTAAAGGAAGCATCAGGACTGGGGGAGAAAAGTATACCCATAGTGGATGAGCCAGTCCAGCCACAACAAGGGGAGAAGACTTGGACCATAGCTTACGACAGTGCGGAACTTGATGACCGTGCATTCGTAAGAATCGCCAATGCAACAGCCTATTTCATAAAAAGTCCTAATTCTTTCTATGAACAAACGAAATCTCACAGATTTGGCAATCAATCTGCATGGCGCTATAATTATAGGAAAAAATTCTATCCTCAACTAGGGAAAACCCAGGGGATTAAGCAAAAAGGTAAGTTACAGACGCCAAAGCATAGCTGTCAAACAGGTATGGTAGCTCCGCCGGTCAAAAATAAGATTAATAGGACCAATCTTATGCCAAATTTGAGCGGGCTGTACAAGGTAGGTAACGGTTATGACCCAGGAATCGGGGAACGTAACCAAAGAGATTTCCAACAAATTCCCTCCAATTTCAGAAGAAATTCGATGAGCGGAGTTTGGTAGTCAATGGCCATAAGGATGTGAAAGAAATAATACAGATAACCCAGTGCATCCAGGTAAATTTCTAGGTTAAAAGGTAAGAAGGTAAAGGTAAGAAAATGTTTTAAAAAAAAAATATAGAGAAATTAAACGAAAGAGAAATTTGCGAAAGAAATAAGAGATTTTAAAGAAAATAAAGAGATCTAAAAGAAAGAGGATATATAAAAAAAATACAAAAACAAAAATATTACTTGACAAGAAATAGAAAGAAAAAGTTAAAGAATAAGAAATGTATAAAGATAATAAATAAATGTTTATAGTTAGAGATGGAAAACTAAAAAGTAGGCTCAAGAAAGATAAAAACCAAAAGAGTAATGCATATAAAGGAAAACAATAGGTTAACAATGTTGAAAAACGAACGAAAAGGTTGTTAATAATAAGAGTTAAAGAAATAAAGTTGCAAAAGAAACAAGGGATAGAAGAAAAAGATTGAAAATGTACATAGCATAGAGAAAAATAAAAGGGTTGCCATAGGTTAAATAAGTATAGATAAGATCGATAAATCTGTATATACAACACTTCCAGAGCACAGGCGGCAGCAGAAGGAGAGGATCTATGAAACGAAGATCGGAGTACGAGCAAAGTACAAGAAATTTTTAAGATGCAGCGGATAAGGATAACTACGCTGATGTCTTTGAGCCTCGTATATTTACATCCACGGATAATTTACGCCCGGAAGATGAGTGAAATAATCATTTGAACATGCGCAGATATACACTATTCCTGTAATATTGAAGCCCACATATATGATGTACATAGATGCCGAGCAGCAGTGAGAAGGCAAAAAACAATAGCTACATCTTAGAGGAACGATTATTGGACAGCTACAATTGGGAAACCTGACGGAACTACTAGCGCATAATTTCATGTTGAGAGGTCTGTAATATGGTATACCTACTAATATGCATATATATGTACATGATATATACAAAAAAAAGACAAATCTTTAAGTACGCGTGGACTCTCAATATAATTGAGAGAACTCCATCGTGCACAAAAGAAATTATTTTTTTTAAAACATTTGGATCAGTCGTTCCAACTGAAATTAAAGAAGCGTTTCTAACAAGAAATTGTCATACATTCTAGTTACAAACTGATTTAAGGGCTTCCAGCAATACAGTGTAGATGAAAACATTTTATTTATCTATCCATATAATTAATGGGATCAATTAGCGTATTGAAGATTTCATTAGTTCATTCGAAATTCAAAGGTAATCAAATGCCAGCAGTATTAGCAGGATTAGTGTACCACTTGAAGCCTCAGAAAAGTGAACAAACTCGAACCATTATCAGCAAACCATTGACGGGCTAAACCCAAGCGAGGCTATCCAAAAAACAGCAATCCAGTATAAAAAAGGCCATCCCAACAACAGCAACCCTACAAACCGCAAATTTACCAACCGCCTTCGAGAAGCAGCTGGTGCAATTAGAATAGTAAAGTAGTCTTATTGTAATAATGTAATTGTTTTGGGCACCCATAGGAAGAATAACTTTAAGGCTAGAGGAGTGTAAAAATTGTAATTAGTAAGAGAAAAATTTTGTTGTTATGGTTTGGATAGTATTTTAGTAAGTATTCGGGCTGTAAAAAGAACTTTTTGTTATTTTGTCATTATACCTATCGGTAGTAAGCAATGTTTTCTAACGGGATAATACGTGTAAATGAATTAATGAGTTCTTGTCCAATAGGTACATACAATTTTAATGTAATAGAAATAAATAACTTATTACGATAAGTGGGAAAAGTTTCAAAGTAAAAAATATGTGAAGTAAAAAAATAGAATAAAGAAATATAATAGAAGAATGTAAACAAAACACAAGTATGCAGTTATTTATATTGTTGTTAATTAGTAAAAACAGTAAATAAACTAAAAGAGAAAATAGAGATGTTGTGAGAACACAATAAAAAAGAAATGAGATAAAAGTAAGAAAGAAATTAAATATGTAAAGGAAGTATTGAAGTTAAATGTAAGAAGAAAATAAAAAGAGAAATGCTGTAAAAATAAAAAATGTAAGGAATGAAAAAGGAAGATAAGACAATTTAGATAGTAGGTATGTAAAGAAAATGTAAACAATCTGAACCGAACGAGAAACAAAATATTCTCAGTTGTTAATTAAGACTGTTTCACTCTCCAGATCTAGTTCCCTGCGGAAACTAGTTTTTCCAAGGGGGGAGGGATGTGATGGCCCAATATACGGAAGATTCTTCCAGCAGCCAAGGGCGCATTTTAGTGAAATAATTAGCAATTGCTAAACAGTAACGTCGCATTGTACTGTTCTGCAACTGTCGGTTATTTTGCTGATTAGCTTAACAGCTGGCTGCGATGAGCGCTTAGTGGAGCAATCGACGATTACAATAATAATTAACCTTCGCATGGTAATTATTATGTAAAGCGATTGTTTACTACTGAGCGACTCAGGTGCTGCAACCGGTAGAACAAACGGCAAGGTTGTTGTCGTTTGTTTACATCCGCGTTGTTAAGTAAAGTCTACTTCCGAATATTGGTGCATAAAAGACCAATGACTGGACTGGCGAGTGCCTGTAGTATTTTTTAGCCGCTCCGTTATCACTCATCGCGATATCAAGTTACAGTTCGGTTCAGATTGGTTTTGCTTTTAAAAGGTATTAAGATAGGTCAGTTTGGTTTATGGTTTAATAAAGAAACTGTGTTAAAAGAAATTCGAGTATCGCTTTTAATTATTGGATTCGTTAATTCGATTGCTCAAGGGGCACGACATACCTGTAAACAATAGCTTGTTTTGAGAGACCACAATTAAAGAATCTTCTCTAAGAAGTGGAGTTTACTTATATAGTGTTGTTTTCAGTTTTCTAAGTTATTGATCTGAAGCTTTTAGCTGTTGACTTACTACGACAAATATCCAATACTAGAAGTGTTTCGTGGGTGGTAAACATTACAATTAAAACCCCTGACAGGTGACCCCGATCGAGAAACCGATGAAGAACAGGAAGTTCTGCAGGAATGACGAATAAGCATACCTGTTGAAGAACACCTCGAACGAAACGACTGTTATAGCTATGCAAGTTTTAGGGATGGAGATATTAATTGGAACTACAGGACAAGTCGCGACACTTGTGGTGTTGTGGCCCAGTCTTCTGGTACACGGAATCAAGAGCGTGGCAGGTGTACCGGTAGTAAAGTAGCAAGCAACAGCGGAACACATTACTTCGCACAGTAAGGTGTCCGCTTATTGCTAAATAATGTGATGATTGTTTACATTACAGCGGCAGTGACTAAACATGCTACTTCGCATAGAGCACGGTCATTGCCCATTTTGTTTACAACAGCACAGCTGCTTGCTATCAGTGACATTGGCGAGTACTTTTCGTCATCGGTTGTAGATTATTACCGCATCATAATTACATTATGTTGAGGGTCATGTTCTACTTCCGATTTCCGTGTACAAGTTTTCGAGGTGCGCAACTGAATTACAATTAAACAGCGCTCGGTCGGCGCGTTAGTGATATCAGTGAATTAAATAAAAGTAGTGAATTTGTTGAGAATGGAGTGTTTGATTACCTAGGGACACAACATTTTGGCGCAGCCGGTGAAACTAAGGTAAGAAATGTGAAGATTTCTTACTGTGGTGTTTTTTGTTTTTGTATTGTTTTATTTGCGATTAAAAATGTTAAAATTTTTTGTTTTGAAAAAAAATATCTGTTTAATTTAATTTACTTTTCAGGTTAAATTTAAGAAGTGTTATATTAAGTTTATTAAGTAGGATCTTTCAGCCTAAAGATGCTATTGTAATGCTGAGTGTGAATTTTTGTGTTAATCGTTAATAGTTATGGGTGTTTGGAAGTTTTTTCGTGTGCGAGGTGAAAAACTGAAAATATAAGTAATTATTTCATCGGGGAATTTTTTTTTCTTTTTTTTTAAATATTTGGGTTTTGTTTTGTTAGCGACGATTTTGCGCATATTTTTGTGTATCGTATATATTATTATTCTAATCGTTGATCTTCATGTTTGTTTTGTGATGATTTTATATCCTCTTCATTGTTTTTGTGTTGCGAATTAATCAGTAGAATTTTCGTATAAATTAAATAATGTAAAATCAGTTGATAGGAAATGATAACTTTTGTTGTGTTAAAAATTGAGTTTTAAAGTAAGTCGTAATTGAAAATATCTAGAGCCACACCCAAGTAAATCTATTATCTGTTGTTTTTTTATATGGAGAAAATGGATAAAAATAGGAAAATTTTTAACTTTATTGTAGTTTATTTTGTTGTGTGAGATTATTATTTGTTTTTGTTAAGCTTTTAAGTGATCTAATCCTCCCTCGTTTTCAGGTATTAACAAATAAATTTGTCTTTAATATATATTGCAGACAAATAGAAGTGTTAAATTATTTGATGTGAAGATAAAGCAAAAAGTGTGTGAGTCAGTGAGTGGCGTATAACTGTGGAATTTCATGTGTGATTATATATTATCAGAAACTAATAATTTTAAGACGTTTTTTCTATTTTCGTGAGCAATAAAATTTTCAACGCCACATTTTCGTAGTGGCGTTGATCGTAATCTGGGTATTCGGGGAATAAGATTAATGTATAAATCTATATACACATGAAATATATAATATTGTTAATTGGGTAGTATCGTTCACGGTTCTCGTTATCACGAGTGCCGGGTTTGATCTTTGTTGAAGTGACGTGTCTAAAGTTAATAAAGTCAAATTTATCGGTAGTCATAAGTATTTAATCTTGAGTGGCAGTGAGAAGTGATATTTAAGTGCATAGTGTCGAGATAGTAATGGCAGTGATCAGATAATCTTCGGGTTCAGAGAACATAAATGTCATCAGGAAGGAGTAATGTACTGACAAGGGAGGAGCTAATTAAATTCGAGGCTTAGAAAAAAGTATTGAGGAGCAGAACGGAAAAATTAAATGAATGTCAAGTAAAGCGTTAAAATATAAAGAAGCAATTGGAAAAAACGTAAAAGATTGCAGTGGAATTAGAGAAAGGATTTAACAGTCAGTCGATTACTCCCAGAGAAAGGTCGCGACCAGGAGAGCATTAGTTGACAATAGAGACGAAGATCAACGGAGGCGGCCCGATAAAATACAATATGGCCGATGCACATGATAAAATTATGGGCATGGTGTCAAAATACGTACCAATGTTCTCTGGGGAAAGATCTGCAAAGTTAGCGAAGGAAATGTATCGATTTCTGGGTTGTTGTAAAGATCTATACGACCGGCTGGAAACCGCAGAGCAAGGTATCTTTATGAAGTGTGTGAAATATCGACTGACAGAAGATGCTTACCATCTGATAAGCTCTGATGAGCCAAAAGACTTGCAAGCATTACAAGAGTCAATCAAAGCCGCTTATATGCCACGGATATCGTTCAGCGAGCTACGGACAGAGTTGCTAGCATGTTCACCAAAAACCTTTCTCTTCGTTAAAGCCGATTCACACAGAATCCTACAGAGGATATCCTAGAAAAGCATATGGACACATAATCAGCCATTGCTTCAAGTGCGGCCAGCAAGGACATTTCGCGAGAGAGTGTCACAAGCAACCCTTCTGTGCAGAATCCCAGGAATATGGGCACGAAACGTCCAATTATAAATACATCATGTGGTCAGATTCGCAGCCATTAAAGAAGGCGTTGTTGGAAGAATCCATCCAGGAGGGGAAGGGCCTTACTGCCAATTTTGCCGAACATGGGATCACTATACAGCGAACTGCCTGAAGAAATACTTAGCAGAAAAGGCCAGTGAAAAATTAAATTCCCAGAATAAGTTTATCATCACGGTTCCATCGGATATAGCATTACAAGGTAAGTTAAGGCTTTTAATAGATACTGGATCTTCATGTAGTATAATTCAAGTTATTAGGATCAAGAGGAATGCGCCCATACAGAAACATCAGAAAATTAGAATTGGAGAACTCTTCGGATCCGCTAGGAGCTCCATTGGCACTTGTAAGGCAAAGCAGCAGATAGACAACAGCCAGCATACCTGCAAACTTAACGCCATTAGTGATACGGACTCAATTCCAGCCGACGGTATACTCGGAATGCATTTTCTCGGTAGCAGATCTATTATAGACTGCATAAATATAAAGCTGTGGATGCAAGACGCCAGCAAAGGCATGGGAGAAAGTGATTCTTGTGCAAATTTCGCAGCCTGTGCACAAGTCGGACCCACAGCTTGGCTAAATAGCAGTCAAGGAAATTCATTTCCGGCCAGAATTGAGGAGGAGAAAGTTAACACGACAAAAAACATGGCATCAGCCGTTTATGACCGACTCTCCGAATTAAAAAATACGTCACGTAATGTGGACAAAACTTCGCGACATGCAGATAAAAGTGTACCTATATTGGAGCCTATAACCGAGGAATTTAGCGTACGGTTGAGCAGAGAACACCGGTACAACGTACACAGCGGAAATAGTCGGAAGAATGGACGTGAATTCGTGAGAATTGCTAATGCAGAAGCCTATTTCGTCAAAGACCAAAATTCTATGCATGTACAAGCGCAACCACGTAAACTTTCCAGACGACCTGGATGGGACCATAAGGGTAATTACAACTTCCATTTACAACAACGGCGATATCAGAGGATGTCACGTAGGGGTATGTTAAACTTACCAAAATATATTTATCAAACAGATACGGTAGCACCGGTTCTAAATAGAACCGAGAGGAAAATTTTTACTTCAAACCCCAACGGTATGTACATGGTAAGTAACGGTTATGACCCAGGATTTGGGGGACTTACCCAAAGAAATTTCCAATAAATTCCCTCTAATTTTAGAAGAAATTTGATGAGCTGAGTTTGATGAGTCCGTGGCGAGAAAGAATATGGAAGGAGGTATAAACGTGACCCCTTATCTATTCCGTTGGACTTGGAACCAACCAGTAAGGTAAATTTATAGATAAAAACGTAAAAAACTGTTCTACAAAACATTTATAGAGAAAAAACTGAGAAATATTACTTCACAAAAATATGAGCAAGATTGAAATAAAAAGGTAAAAACACAAAACTACAGAAAAGCAAGAAAAATATAATACTAAAAATTGAGATTTATAAAAAACAAAAAGAGGAATTAGAAATTTAAGAGAAGTTTTTGTAACAAAAATATTTATTAAAGAAAACAGAAAAACATAATATAAAAAAAAGGCGACAAAGTAAAAAAAAACAGAGAGAAAGTTAAATTGGGGAAAAACATCACATACATGTAAACAAATTTGTTAGGAATCATTCGAAAAAAAATATAAGGCAGATTAAATAGGTTAGAAGAATATTCAGGTTTGAAAGTGTAAATATAAAAAATATGTAATAAATGTTTAAGGTATAAAATTATAGAATAAGGGAAATAAAGAAAAATTAAGCAAATTATTAGACATACTAGTGTTTACAAAAAAAAAAAAAATATATATATAAGTATATAATTATATACGTAAATAAGTACAATATTGAAAAATTAAGTGCAAGTAGAGAATATCAGCAGAGTAAAACAACCTCAATGCGTAAATAGAATTGGCAGTTACATCAGTTACGGAAACGTCCCTGGATAGTCTAAGTGAACAATCGTCGAATCAAGAGTGTGGGGGGAAAATAAGGAGCACTTGAGAAAATTCAGCTTTTCACCGTCGACACCGACTTTCTTAAATATGAGATTAATTGTAAAGTTTGCAACAAAAAAAAGTCATGAAGAATAAGAGATTAAAACCTCACTGCGAGGAAGAATCTGAAAGATTCAAAGAAGTTTAAGTAACGAAGAACATAGCAAATCAAATGAAAAACATTTGAATTATCTACAAGTTCTCACTGAGTGTCACAGGTGAGGTCGAATATTTATTTATTTCGCTAAATGCTAGCTACAATGGTCCCAGGACACAATACTTAAATTAAGCTAAAGTACAGAGCATTTATTGAGGATTTTTCTTAATTGAGTCTTATTAATGTTAAAATCCATCGAATGAAAATTCAAATTAAAAGTACAGCACATTCTAGTCATAGGCTCAAAGTGTCCATAGTTGGTTCGATGAGAACACAAATAAATGAAGTCATTAGATCGCAAGTGTCGAGATCGTGAATTGAAATCAATTTTCTGAAGCATCAAAGGCATGTCGAGGTCACCCTTCACAAGTTGAAATATAAAGCTAATGTCACAAATTTTTCTACGAGTCTCAAGAGTAGGAAGGTGTATTAAATTTATTCTTTCGTTATAAGGAGAAAGATGAAGTCTATCCCTCCATCCAAGACCTCTTAGAGCAAAAAGTAAGAATCTCCTCTGCACGCTCTCAATACGATCGGAGTGATTTTTGTAAGAGGGAGACCAGACAGGACTGGCATATTCCAAAATGGGTCTAACAAGAGTGGTAGAAAGAAGTTTAGTAATGTAGATATCATCTAATTCTTTTGCCCAACGCTTTACAATGCCTAACATTGAGTTTGCCCTATTAACGATGCGATCTATGTGAAAGTTAAAGGTGAGTTTCGAGTCAAACAAAATCCCCAAGTCACATATTTTATCAACTTTTGAAAGTAATAACCCATTCATAGCATAGACAACATTCGAAGGGACTCGCTTACTAGAGAAAATGGTTACCTTACATTTATCAACGTTTAAAATGAGGGAACTCTTTTCACACCATTCAACAAGTGTGTCCAGGTCATCCTGCAAATTGAGACAGTCGCAATGCGAGTCGATAGATTTATATAGTTTTAGATCATCTGCGTATATTAGCAAATCAGATTTGGTAACTATATAGGAAACATCATTTATGAATAATATGAAGAGAAGGGGCCCTAAGTGACTACCCTGTGGAACACCGGAGTAAGCCGTTATTTCTTCAGACAGGGCAGAACGGAACTGAATCCTAAGTCTACGATCCTTAAGGTAGGATGATAACCAGTTCAACAGCCAAATTGGTAAACCTAAAGATCTCAGTTTAAATAACAAAACAGAGTGAGGAAGCTTGTCAAAAGCCTTGATGAAGTCTGTATAAATACAGTGAGTTTCGCAACCACGCTCAAACGATTCGATACAGGTAGATGTAAACTGAAGCAAGTTTGTTGTTGTTGACCTTACCTTCATAAAACCATGCTGATGAGCATTAAGAGCTCCACTACAATGAAAATACAAAAATTCATATAAAGAAGCTTCAAACAGTTTGGGAATACAAGACAGTTTAACAATAGGACGATAGTTGGTAACAAGCTCCCTTTTACCCGACTTAAAGATTGGGACAATAAACGACTCTTTCCATAACTTAGGAAATTTAAAAAGCCGCAGTGATAAATTAAACAAAAATGTTAACGGGTAAGAAAGCATTCCACTGCAGTTCTTTTAGACAATAGGGGGTATCCCATCAGGCCCAGCAGAATAACCAGAGTCCAGCTTGGAATGGAATCTTCAACAGATTTCTGATAAATAGTGAAGAATAGGATATCAACTTTAGGAAGCACCGTTAAGTAATTAAAATAAGCAAAATCTATTTGAGCATCATATGTTAAAAAGGATTCACTAAAGTAATCAGCAAAGAGATTAGAAATCACAGACCGATCATGACTAGAATTATTATTAAATATTAACACAGGAGGAAAATTATTAGATTCCTTTTTGGTATTTACAAAACGCCAAAATTGCTTATGATCAGATCTTATTACATTTCTCATCCTAAACAGGTACGTATCATAGGCATGCAGAAGAGCATTACGAAATTCGCTCCTCAAAACGAAAATTGTGTTAAGTCATCATTAGACTGAGAGAGTTGAAACTTTCGCCAAGCCTTATTTCTTAAGTTGCGCAAGCGTTTAAGCTTAGCATCGTACCAAGGAGGACACGATGAGCCATTCTTGACACAAGACAATGGAATACAATTATTGAAACAATTAAACATAACATTATAAAATTATGTTGTAAGTTCATCGACATCATTATTGCTAAACAGAAAGGACCAGTTAGTAGAACATAAACTAAAGTTAAGTAGATCAAAATTAGCTCTTTTAAAATTAAAGGTGGGAGGGATGGATTGGGAATATCTATCTTTGAACAGCCGTAAGAAATCTTTACCGCGATTAGAATACCTCCTCCGAGCACAGAAATGTCATCAGGATTTCGATCACGTCGAAAAACTTGGAAGTCGTTGTCCAGTAATTCAGCATCCGAAAAGGAATTGTTAAGCCTTGTCTCCGTTAAAATAATAACATCGTGAGGAATATTAAAAGAGTTCAAGTAGAGCCGACGTGTTTTTGACCGTAGACCACGAACATTTTGGTAATAAACTACCAAGTCTTTAATCTGCGATTTTTCCATCGCTCCGTCTAATTCATTCGGTTTTTTGATGCATCCCGGATCGGACGAGATACGAAACGTTTTACCAATAAACCATGAGGCCAGAATTTTGAGTCCAATAGCAACGTCTCGAGGTCATCGGGAACTAGCAGTTTGAAAGACGACCCTACACGACTGGGAAGGCCCTCTGGGGTCAAACTGAAGCATTTAATGCCTGAATCCTTAAAACACATTTTTTAGTTTACATAGTTGACGATAGATTATGCAGAAGTCCCATATTTTAGACGTGACAGAAAAATAGCCTTCGGATAAGTAACAGCCTCTAGGATAATGGTGTCCCACTGCCCTGAATTTTGTTGTTGTTGGAATTGTTACGCATTCCGCTGCTTAGGAAGCTGTTGTGTCTGCAGTTGTTTTTGCTGCGTACTGTTGTTTTTGCATCTGCTGCTGTAGTTGTTTTTGTTGTTGTTGATGCTGATGCTGTTGTTGTGGCATCTTTTGCAGCTTCTGTGGTTGCTGCTGACGTTGATTTATATGTCGTTGTTGTTGTTCATGTTGATGCCGCTGTTGTTCCTGCTGCTGGTGTTGCTGCTACTGTTGTTGTTGTTGTTGTTGTTGGTGTTGTTGTTGTTGTTCTTGCAACTGCTGCTGCTGCTGCTGCAACTGCTGCTGCTGCTGCTGCAACTGCTGCTGCTGCTGCTGCAACTGCTGTTGTTGCTGCTGCAACTGCTGTTGTTGCTGCTGCAACTGCTGTTGTTGTTGCTGTTGTTGTTGTTATTGTTGTAGCTGTAGTGGTTGCTGTTGCTGCTGTTTGTGATGCTGCTGCCCTTTATGTACATAGTGGCTGTTGCTGTTGACGCTCCTTTTTATGATTATCCGTCGCCTGAGAGCAGGTCGGTTTGTTAGATAGAGGAGTTAAATTTCTTACATCAATTGCAATGGAGCTTATAAGCCTAGAATTCTCAGTAACAGCTGACGACCAAGATCCTATATCGCCTTCAACTCGCTTTATACTGCGTCGAACGTCATCGATGAGAGACATGAGTGACGCGCCATCAGCACTTGTAGCAGAGGCTGAGCCATCGTGCACAAAGAGAGACTGAAGGTCCTCCATAGAGTTGGACAAAGTCAGCACTTTTGATGTAAGTGCATGAGATTTTTCAATCAATGTAGTCGAATTCTGGCTCAGCGTTTCCGTAAGATCAATAATTCGATCTGACTTACCATTTAGAGAACTCAAGTCATCAGAAAAAGCTCAAGACCCGGCCATTTAGTGCAAAAGCTATTACAGATTGCACAGAAGAGTAAGCATCAAGACGTTCCATATTACTCTTTATCAGTTTTATAGTGTGGCAGGGCTTAATTTCTGCACACTCACAATATATTGTAAAATCCGAAGGGGTAGCTCTAGTGCTGCGTTTTAGACATGCAACATGGAAAAAATGACCACAAATTCCATCACAGGCCAATTCCAACTTATCGAAGATAGATTATTTCTAATTGATTAATCACAGGAGATAATTAAGGGAAATTAGTCAAACAAACAGTCACAGAAAGTAAAATCAACAATTGCAAACAAAGAAAATAAACCAAGTAAACAAATAAATAAAGAGCCACAAAAACTATATCAACAATTGCGAACAAAAAAAGTAAATTTGGGCATAATTACAATTAAAATAGTCAACTGCAAGGTCACTCTAAAAACAATGATTGTACATATGTAGGTCAAAGGTCAATGACCCCCAGAAAAATGCGAAAATACCAGATTTATCACAGAACGGCACTATTTTTTTTTGTACTATGGTTTATCGCCGGTCAGAAAAATTCAAACAGATGTTTGCACATTTACAAAAATTCACGAACACTTTTTCATTGTTTGGGTTCAGATAGAAATAGATAGAAATTATAATTAAAAGATGAGTAATAACTATTGGCACTTTTATTGTATAATATGTAGTACAGGAATTGCTGGAGCACACAAAAACACGTCTACTCATCGGTGCGGCTAGTAGTAAAAGTGAAGGCTATATAACGGCAAATTTAAGATAGATAGCCGAATAAGTTAAAGGAACTAACATGCCGAATATTCTATGCAGTCTTAGAAAGTACGTTATAGGACTTTCAATAGAGCAAGGGTATCTTTTTTATGTATGGGTGGACTCCCAATACATATAGTTGGGAGAACTCCATCATCCATATTGAACTGGTACAAAAATAGAAGTCAAAGCTGGAGAAGTCAGTGTTAGGGAAATAGACAGTAGATATTTTGGTAAATAGGTAGCTTCTGGAAAAATGTAGTTTGGAAAAATAAATTATAGGTTGTATGGAATAGAAACAATAATTGTGAAGATAAGAGGTAGTATAAGATAGAAATAATAATTTTAAAGCTTAAAATTAGAGATGATAAAAATGTTACATGAAATAAATGAAAGAATATCTTGTAAATATGTATATGTATATGTATGGTAATAAAAGCTTTGATCAATATTTTCTTATAGGAAGATATGAATGCACTAACAATAGGATGGATGAATTAAGAAACTAATGTGTTGGAAGGGAAAGAAACTGAAATGTAGGAAATTATATTGATGAAAATGTGTTTAAAAGGAAAAATTTATATTGTGTAAGAACTTCAAGGAAGAAAAATGTGAATAATTAAAATAAATAAATAAAATTCGTTACAAGGAATATAAGACATCAGAGTATGTATTACATAGAGGCGGTTGTAAAAACAAAAAAGATGAACAGAAATGAAGTGGAAATGAATGTATGTAAACAAAAAAAATGTCGATAAAAAGAATACTTAAAGTACGTGTATATAGTCTAAGAGAAAGAGTTGTAATTGTAAAAAAAATACAAAAAATATGTAAAGACAAAAAACAAAATTGTCAGGCAAGCTATAATTTTATTAAGTTATAAATTAAATTAAATATAATTTTAAAAATTGTAAGTCCAACAGCCTTTGATTGGCCTAAATGAACACACCGGACCTAGTTCCTCTAGGAACTAGTTTTTTCCAGGGGGAGGGATGTTGCGGCCCAGTCTGCTGGTACACGGAAGCAAGAGCATGACAGGTGTACCGGTAGTAAAGTAGCAAGCAATAGCGGAACACATTACTTCGCACAGTAAGGTGTCCGCTTATTGCTAAATAATGTGATGATTGTTTACATTACAGCGGCAGTGACTAAACATGCTACTTCGCATAAAGCACGGTCATTGCCCGTTTTGTTTACAACAGCACAGCTGCTTTCTATCAGTGACGTTGGCCAGTGGTTTTCGTCATCGGTTGTAGAGTATTATCGCATCATAATAACATTATGTTAAGGGTAATGTTTTTTCTCAGTGATATACACAAGAAAAGTTTAATTGCAAAATAAGAAATCCAACAACTCAGATTAAATTTTAAAAGTTTGGGCATGTGTTGCAGTTAAACAATTGTGATTAAAGTTATGCATGCCCAAACTTGTAAGATTTAATCTGAGTTGTAGCATTTCTTCTTCGTGTGTACATCACTGAGAGTGAAAAAAATATTTTTTACATTTGAGTGCAATTTATTTACAAAAGTTATTTATTTTAAAAATTTCATAATATATTTTATTTTCTACTTTTCAGTCCTACTCCCGAATCTTGACTATCGAAACTCGACTAGCGAATCTCGACTCTCGAATCTGGAATATCGACTCTTGAAACTCTACTCTCTAATCTCGACTCTTGAATCTCGACTCTGGAGATTCGACTCTTGAAACACGACTCTAGAAACTCAACTCTCGAAAATCGACTCTCGAGAGTAGAACTTCTATCAACTGGTTCTTTCGCGATATAATAAAAAGAAAAAAAAATAATAAAAACACTCCTTTTTGAATTAAACGGTAATTTATTGTGTTATATATGTATTATTAGGAAACTCACAAGACTATTTTATGAATCGATTTAACACCGCGCCGGAGACCTCAAGACTGAACTTTTTTATCTAGTCAAAGTTTTATATTATATTTCCTGTAGCTGTAACTCCCCCTGCCTTGGTCTGAGGCTCCGACGAAGTTATTTCTATATTTATTTCGTTTGATTTTTCTCTTTTTTGTTTTTTATACGCAATTATCAAAATACTAACAATCATAATGATACAAACTATTAGTATTATATTGAAACTTAAGTTTACAACTTGTCTATTATGGTTCCTGTACAAGATTTCATCTATTATTTTCCTTTTCTTTATGTTATTTAAATGTAATTCTTGTAATTCGATTTTCGGTACTGTAAAATTCTCTTTAATTTCTGTAATGAAATTTGGAATAATGGGCTTGTCGTTAACAGTTATTTGTGTGTTTTTGTATATATTTTCTTTTATTTTTATTGTGCAATTTTCAAATCTGATTAAATTACTACCCTTATTTTCTGGTTCTAGAGTGTTACAATTTTGGGAAACTTTAGTATTCTTCAAGTTTTTAGTTATCACAATTCCTTCACCAATTTCTTTTATTTCTTCCTTTTCCAACATTTCCATATTACAGTGAGCTACTTTGAGTTTTGCTATATTTCTTACACAATTATCGTTTATTTCAATTAGATTCTTTTTCAAATTGTTTTCTACAGGTGAAATATAAGCTTTATTTTTTGTATCTATTAGTATTTCATTTTGAGGTAGGTGCAACGATTTTCTTTGTTTATTGGGAACTGGCTCAATCAATACTTGATTAAGACTAGTTTCAGAGAATTGTGGTATGAATAGAATGATTACTATTTGATCTTGCCAAAATGCTACTGTTATCTTGATATTTTGCAATGTTTCCAGGTTTTCTACAAATTCAAATTCTTTGACTGTTAAAATATTTCTAGTTAGTATCCCTAGTTTACTTGTGAAAATTACTTGTTCTATTTCGTCTAAATGAGTCAGTAAAAGGTTTGTGTCGTAGTTTATCTGACAAATTTGTTGCATATAATTGATTCTGTGCTCTAGATCTATTAATTTGTTTTCCATTTGTTTGCTAAATTCGTTTAGGAATTTTTCTATAAGGGTTTGTTGGTTTCTTATGTGCAATGTAATATTTTGGATTGAGTCTGACAGGTCTTTATTTATTTGAATTTGTTTGTTATTTTCGTATATTAGCGCTTTGTTATTCTGTGTTATTGCTTCTAATTTTGCTGTTATTTCTTTTTCATCTTCACTATCCATGGTACCTGCTAGAATTTTTAATCCTTTACCTAGAATATTTATTAAACCTCTTTTAACTTTGGAGTGTGGTTTTAAATTGAAAATTTTTGTCTCTAGTAGTTTAAGGCTATGGTCCATTGTGCTAAAAATTGGCCCTATCTCCTGTGATTTTGACCTTAAAATCTCTATGTTATTTTTCATACGGTTTTTGGTTATTTCATATTCAGTAATATTAATTATATGTATTATTTTTTTGTAGTTTTTTATTAATTTTACCTCTCCTAATTTAATCGTTATATATCCGTTGTTATTCGTCAAGTCCTGTATTTCTATCCGTTGGGCTCCTACTAGTAGAAGGCTGATTAGGATCAGGAGACTCGGTCTGAACATTACCTGAAATAACATTTCGCATTTTAATTTTATGACGTGTACTTTTTTCGTCTACATTAATTTGGAATCTGGTTTTATTGCTATTCTGAAATTTCCTTCTTTTCCTAACGTGAGTTTTGTAGTATTTATGTCCTGTATCCTTATCTTTTACATGATCATCATCAACTAATTCTGTATCTATTTTCCTAAATTTAGAGTGGTTTTTACCTCCTCTTACTTCTTTAATGTAGTTAATATCTGGTTCTAGAGTCATATTTTCCCTATTTTCATTTAGTTTACCAATGATCTTGTTTTTTTTCTCTAATATTTGCTTATAGATTTCCTCGTATTCGTCGTCCTTAACTTTTCCTTGAATAAGATCTAGTGGTTTCCGTTTCGTAGTGGAATGAATTGTATTATTATAGTATCCATTGATTAGAATTATTTGTTCTTCTATCGGAAGGTTTCGTTTTGTGTGCTTTAATATCCTTAAATGTTCGTTGATAATATTGTGCAGTCTTTCGATATCTGCATTACTATTATGGTTCGAATTTGAAGTATAATGTATCTGGATATTTTTTTCTTTGAAGAAATTTCTCATTAGGTTTGCTTTCATACCTAGCTCGTTATCTGTTACTATTTTTTCTATGTTTCCGTAGGTACTAATGTATCTCATTATTGCTCTTCTAAATTCCGCTTCACTTCGATTATTAATTCTAACGAACATTGCTACTTTGCTAAATTTATCTATCATGGTGGCGAAAAGACTCTTATTTATAGAATAGAATACGTCCAAATGTATGATTTGATTCGGTTTATTTGGTGTTTCTGATATTTTGAATTGTGACCTTGTAGGTTTCCTTTCATATTTTTCCAAGATACATGTTTCACAGTTATTGATGAATTCTGTGACTTTTAGTTTCATATCCGGACGATAATATTCACTTTTGTGTTCTTGATAAACTTCATTGATTCCTCTGTGGTTATTTTCCAAATGCTTTTTTTCTATCAGAGTTTCCAATTCTTTTCCATAGCTTACATCTTTTAATAGTGATTTACATCTGATTATTTTATAATTCTTAATATTCGCTTCGTATACCTTTTGGAGTTTTTCAAATAACTCGTCGTTTAATAGTACAGCGTTTGTATATTTAGGACTAAATGATTTTTTATTATTTGAATTAAAGTTTGGTCATCTGCAATTTTTAATGCGATTGTTTTACGTTTTTTGTCGAATATATTTTCATTTTTTATTCCTAATGACCCTGAGTGCTGAATTTTTATTATTATTTGGTTTCTGTAAAGGTTAATAGGAGTAATCATTTGTACTAATGTGCAAGCATTTTTCACATTATCGTTGTGGTTTACTTCCACTCTACTTAAGAAATCGGCTACTTTATTTTCTTGCCCCTTCTTGTAGAAAGTTTCATAATCATACTCCTCAAGTTGTAATTTCCATCGGATAAGTTTACTGTTAGCTTCTTTATTGACAGCAATGGTTTTTTCATTTAATTTCCGGTAATCAATAACTAAACGCCATTTAGTTTTACCGGAAGAATCCGACTTTTTCGGGACAATCCAAACAGGACTATTATAGGGGCTTGAACTTGGCCTTATTATTCCGTCCTTAAGCATATCTTGGATTTGTTTTTGTATTTCTTGTTTATGAATGTAGGGGTATCTATATATTTTACTTTTGATAGGTATTTCATCTGTAGTGTTAATTTTATGTTTTATTTCACTTGTAAATGTAAGGGGTTCGTTATCGGAAAAGATTTCTTTATATTCTCGAATGACTTCTTTTAATTTTTTCAATTCTTCATGATTTAAATGACTTGTCCTAATTCTATCAAATGGGTTTTCTTTGGTTAACTTATTTTTTTCGAAAGTTTCGTTTACCGCGGAGTTATTAAAATCTACTATTTTCTGGATTTTGGTTGAAGGAAATGGCTTGTTCACGATTTTTGCTAATGCTTTAAAGTTTTCTATTTCGCAAAGTCCACCTAGAACAGTAACGTGTTTGTTCACTATAGTTTCATTCAGAAGAACGCATCCTTCTTTCTCTATGACTGGAATTCTATAAAAATGTTCACCGGGATCTATTTTGTACCTGGAATTTTCATGTTCATGGCTAAAATATAATTTAATTTCCTTATTATATATCTTTATAATTTTGTCTTTGTAGTTGATGTTGGCTTTGTACTTCATTAATATATCATTCCCGAGTAGTCCATCGTACGTATCATGGAAATCGTATATTAAAAAGTGTATTTTTTCTATAGATTGATTATCACCGAATTCTTCGAGAGAATCTACAGATAATACTTCAGTAATGGGTGTATATTGTTTCAATGATTTGAGGACTATGGGTTTACTTAATTTAGTCCTAATGTTATTATTAAATATTCCTGGTCTGATCAAAGAGTTCGAAGCTCCTGAATCTATTAAGAATTTATGGGTTCGAAGTTTTATGTAGGGTAATCTATCGAGGCCGATTCCCGAAAATTTCCTATCTCTACTGCGTTTTGGTTATTTATATCAACATCCATAGGCTCAATGCTATTGTTATTATTATTTCGTGTTCCTGACGCATGTGGTGTTTGTTGGGGTGTGCTATTAAGGTTAGAATTATTATAAAAACGATTATTATTATCTTGATAGCGATTACGGGTTTGTCGTTATGATAGCTGTTGTTACTGTTATGAGTATAGATCCCGAAATATGTATCTCTGTAAGGGTATCTAGGATTGCGATTTATAGTGGCGTTATTACTAACAGGTGTAGGTATATAATTATTACGTGGGTTCGAAGAAGAAGTTGTAACCGGCTGCTTGCTTGAGTTTCTAGGTTGGAAATGTACTATATTGTTTGCATTTTTACCCTGATAATAATCACTTTGGTTTCTTCTCAATGAACTGCCCTTTCTATTGTCATTTTTGAATTTTTCGTTACCACTTCTACCTAAAAATGCATATCCTGCTTCATGTAGTATATTCATAGCATCTTCGAGACTAGAAGGATTTCTACAATAAAGTATTGACTTCATGGGTTCAGGCATTTTTGTTTTGAAAATGTTTAGAGCACTACTTAGGTTGGCTTTCACTAGTCTCTGTAAGACTTGAGCATCGTCTTGGTTTTCTAAATTAGTTTTAACATTTAATCTGCGTAATATGGACTTCATGTCATTATAAAAATCGCATACGTTTGTTTTAAAAGTCATCCCTCTTAGTTCATCGAATAATTGAGTACTTGTAAGCCTATCACTGAAGTAATTATTTAAAACATCTTTAATATCTTTCCAGGATGTTACATGACTATTTATCTCTATAACTTCCCTGGCTCGTCCTTTTAATTTTGATTTTATAATGTCTGAGAAGAATACTTGACCGGTTGTATCATACTTTAGTAACAAAGGATAAATTCTTTCTACTAAATCGACGAAATTCTGAAGTTCCCTAAAATCGCCATGAAATTCCGGTAATTTCCCTAAATACTTTAATGGGTCAATTGTAAGAGTAGCTGGTGTAGTCATGTTGTCAATAGTTCTATTTTGTTCGTTATCTAAAGTTTTATCTTTGGGTTTGTCGACCACTTCACTAACTTTCAAATTGCTTATTTGGTCTGCAAGATCACTTATACTATCCCGAATATTTTCAGTTATATTACCTTCGTTATTCTGCATAAAAGGGATTTTTAGAAAGGAGAAAAAAAAAGGTATTTATTTGTCAATAATTTCTGTAGAAATCAAAAAGTATAATTTTGCTAGAATTGTGGCAAGATAAATTTCGTCACTTTAGTACACTTTATCGTTAGGTTCACTTAATGATAAAAAAAATATTCCAACACTTTACTTAAATTCAGTGTTCTTAATAAATTTTCACTCACTTCTTAAATTAGCATATACTATTTATATATACATACATAATAATAAAAAAAAAATTTAAAAAAGAGAGGAGAAGAAAGAAAAAATAAAAAATTTTAAATAATATTTACGGCTTATTTTCTTCAAGTTATTTATACTTCTGGGAGTGTTGCGTGTTGATTGTAGAAATTTCTTACGGCTTCCTAGTAGTTCTTCCTCCTTTGTTGCCCTTATATTTTCGAAGTGCTATATCTAGATGATGAATCGTTCTTCCTTGCGAGTAATTAGTGAGTCCTGAAGATCCGACAATTAGCTCCTTCAAAATGATATGGTAGTCCGTGACTCCAATTATAATATGTCACTATATTATTTCAACACTAGTTTATTTAAAAATTTTAGTTCATGTTCTCTGAACTAATTATATATAAAACTTTTTTCATCAGCTGCTTTTGTTGACAATTTCTGGACCATTCGCGAAATCCACGAATTGAATTATATTTCATTTGCACTATTCGCAGCGTAAAGAAAATTTTTTTTTTATCGCGATTGATGCGCCTTCTATAGGAACAATTTTTATTATATATAGATATATATATATATATTTTTTATATATATTTAAAAATTGATCTTTTTGGTCGATCACATTGATCTTTTGCGCATCCTACCGACTGCGCCACTTGTATCAACTGGTTCTTTCGCGATATAATAAAAAGGAAAAAAATAATAAAAACACTCCTTTTTGAATTAAACGGTAATTTATTGTGTTATATATGTATTATTAGGAAACTCACAAGACTATTTTATGAATCGATTTAACACCGCGCCGGAGACCTCAAGACTGAACTTTTTTATCTAGTCAAAGTTTTATATTATATTTCCTGTAGCTGTAAATAGTAGACTCTCGACAATCGACTCTGGAAACCCGACTCTCGAATCTCAAAGGTTGGTAGTTACCACCTCCACCCCAAAACCCCCCAACACGTAAGAAAATGTTACCCCATAGATAAGCGCCCATTCATTCATTCTAAACCAAAAAACCCCATGTAAATCCATTGACGTTTACTGCTCTAAAACTCTTTCCTCACGAACTGAACTTTCAGGTGCTCAGGCGCTCAAACACAAACTTTCTGAGTCAGGGGTCTGTAAATTGATAGAAATGTATAAAAATAGAGAAAAAGGAAAAGGAAAATTATATGATAACAAAAATTACACTAAAGAACTATGAGAATAATATTATCTACATAAGCAAATTAAGAAGCAAGAATAATAAGAAAGAAGAATGAGATAAGAAAACCCAAATGCATGTGCCCTCAACTGACTGTAATTGATTGGATATCATTATCCTAATAATGTGTGCTGCCAGAGTAACTGTTTAAAGGAGGTGGCCGAGCACACGCGCTGGTTCGAAACTGGAAGAGTGTTCCAATTACAGACAGCTTGAACAAAGTAAGAAGCATTCAATACAGAATATTTAAAGCGAAGTAATAGCAAATCACAACATATTGAAAAAGTAATACCTTGCGCTGCAAATGAGTTTCCAAAGAGCAATTAAAAATTCTGTGACAAAAAGGAGAGATGTGATGGTATCTACGAAGACTGAAAGTGAATCTAATAGAATCATTGTAGGCTACTTCAAGCTCACGCTTACAACTTGAGTCGAGTTTAGGGAAAATTACAGAACCATGTACTACATGTGGCAGTATCAGTGTCCTGACCAACCGTATGCGCAGGTCGGTGGGGACTAGATCAGCATACAACCAAAGTCGACGAAGCGCCCCATAAACCTTATCTAGTTTCATTTTAACATAGTCACAACAACATATTTGGGAGTTTAATGTAATGTCTAGGTTTTTAACTTTCTGTACATATGGTATAGTAGCATTGAACTCTATCGGGGGAAAATAGGTAAGTTCATAACTTCCTCTGTAGACCGCTGGCTCTTGAGATTTAAGTATCAGGCTATTAATGATTGACAATTTTAGAATATTGTGAATATCTTCATTAATTCTGCTGACAAAGTCCTCTAAGAGCCCAATTGGACGATTTAGGTATATTTGTACATTATCAGCGTACAAATGAACAGAGCTATGTTTGATAACACTTGGCAAATCATTAATAAAAATACTGAAAGGCAATGGTCGTAATATTGATCCTTGCGGTACACCGACAGTCAAAGAAACCCTGGAGGAAATAAATTCCTCCACTTCAACTCACTGGGAGCGATTCTCCAAAAAGCTACTAGTTAACTTTAGCGCAGGCGAACCGAATCGAAAGAGGTAACTAAGCTTGTTAAAAGGCTTCACGTGATCGAGTGAATTGCTAGTGCATGTTTCAGCAATATCAATCAAGAAACATCCCATGGCAAACGAAATCAACAAAATCGATAGCAGATGCAACAGCAAACTCAGCAGCTGTCTCAACTGCGACCGCCTCAATTATCACAAGAGCAACATTGTTTTTCTTTTTGGTGTAATCAAGAAGCCCATACCATGGACAACTTCATCAATCTTTGGACTGGCAGCGGCTGGCCCAAGGTTTGAAGTATCACTAATAATCACAGAACCGTTCAAATAAATATAATGCTATTCCATGCTTGTTATTGTAAACGTTTTGCAATCTACCTAGTCTCATTTTCTAAATTTGTTTTGCTCATTTTTGTGTTGATAATTTTGTTTCGCTCAACGTAAGGTTTTGAAATATGGAAGAGCGTTGGTTTTCTTCGAAGATTTGCCAGGGGCGTCCCAAACATACGACACATCTCATACTTCACACAGGACTCGAATGGAGATTCCTCTTCTGACCTAGCACAACCGGGAGCAATATGAGTGGCGAATAAAAACGTTCCGTTTTGGAAAAATTCGGCGGAATTGTGGGTCATCCAGACAGAGGCACAGTTCGAACTCACTATTATAAATCAACAAAAAACCATATTTTACGATGCATCAGTGCACTCGCTGAGAGCTTCAGTAGGTTGGTAGACGATTTGGTAGCTGGTCCTTCTGAAGAGATCGAATATTCTAGTCTTAAAAAGTTTGTCAAATAGCGAAGATCAAACATCAGACAATTATTGACTGAACGGCCATTGAGCAACGGTGAATCCTCTCAATTCCTGCGTGAGATACGGACGCTGGATGGTTTGAAGTTGCCGTCTCAGCAGCGTAATTATGCTATTTTTGCTTGTAATCCCGGGAAGCTGGATCAACTAGCGAATTACGCCGGCAAAATAGCAGAAGTCTATACTGGGTCGGCAGTTTTTGCTGCAAACTTTCGAATCTCTGCACAATTTAGCACATCCGAGTACTCAATCTACTAAGAAAATGATCACGAATAGATATTTTTGGCCGTCAATGAATAAAGATAGCCTCATTTGAGCCCGCTCCTGTTCGGTCTATCACGAAAGCAAGGTCTCTAGACAAATTCAAAACAATTTGGGTGCACTTCCGACCTGCTCTGGACGTTTCCAAGACATTCAAGTCGACATCGTAGGCCCACTACCTCCTCTCCAAAGATATAGGTATTGCCTCAACGCAATAGGGTCACACGATGGCGTGAAGCAATTCCGCTTGTCGACATTAATGCAGAAACAGTGGCAGAAGCCCGCTGCAAGGTCTGGGTAGCTCATTTTGGAATACCCCGGAATAGTATTATCGATCAGGGCTCACAGTTCGAATTGGCTTTATTTTCGGAACTTTCGAAATTATTGGAGCACAACCGAGCAACGTCTTACCAGCCAGAGGGGAATGGCACTAGTTGCAATATGCGGGCACCAGACCAGACTTTTTATTTCACAACACTCACAACAGATGGCGCCACCGTCGCTAGGTGGGTTGGAGCCCGGGCTACTGTGGGGCGTGGATTTGCAGGTTGCAAGAAATGTGGAAAGTGAGTTTGTGACTTGGATAAATGTGTGATACGCCTAAATTTAGGCAATTCGTGAGTAGGGTTCCCTGGCGGCATTAGCCGGCACTACATATGTTGTAAATGTTTTACAGGTTGGGTTTGTATGTACCTTGCATGAAGATTTCTTAGTGGGGAAGGTTTGGTCTGGGGTGTGTGTGTGTATGTGTTCATGCCAATCGGTTTTCGATTTCCTTTCAGGAGTTCGCTTATTTTTCATCTCGGGCTTGGGGAAACGAGATCACTTTGGGGATACAAGCTCACTTTCAGCACTCTCCAGTATTGAGAAATAGCATCGGTTCTCGTTTTTGTTTCTGCAGTTCGTGGCGGCTGAGAGCTTTAGTGGTAATTACATTTATCGATTTTTGAGACAGCACTTGGTGGAATATGTTTCTATTAGGCATTTTTGTTTAAAAAAAAAACAACAACAAAACACTTGCTCCGATTCCACAATAATTTATTTTTTACAAAAATTGAGTAAAAACCTACGCGTTTCGTCTTATTAGGACATCATCAGGGCTTGTACTAAACCTAAATCTGGGTCAACTAAGCTGAGCTAGTTACATACATACATATTACGCTGACCAAGTTATGTACATATATTAACCACTACATGAATACACACAAACGTTACAAAAATAATAAGTTAACAGAGCCAGACACGAACAAGAGATCACAGATGAGTTGTATATAATTTGTGGACTAATGTTATAACTTAACTAGGTTAGGATCTAAAAGGGGGCTTCTATTATAAAAATCAATCTGGTCATTCAGCAAAGTATAACCGTCGTCATTAGCCTTTCTGATTTCTACAATGGACAGGAGCGGAGTCTATAAAGTAAGCTGTAACGATTGCTCGGGGTTTTACATAGGCAAAACAAAAAGATCTCTAAAACTAAGATCCAGAGAACATATAAATTTATCCAACTCAAATAATCCGACTTCAGGTCTTGCCAAACATTTAAAATCTACCGGACATAAGTGTACTACCCGAAATATAAGCCTTTTACATAATATTAATGGAGGCCCAGTATTGGATAGGTATGAAATATTTGAAATCAGAAAGGCTAGTGACGACGGTTATACTTTGCTGAATGACCAGATTGATTTTTATAATAGAAGCCCCCTTTTAGATCCTAACCTAGTTAAGTTATAACATTAGTCCACAAATTATATACAACTCATCTGTGATCTCTTGTTCGTGTCTGGCTCTGTTAACTTATTATTTTTGTAACGTTTGTGTGTATTCATGTAGTGGTTAATATATGTACATAACTTGGTCAGCGTAGTATGTAACTAGCTCTAGTAGTATGTAACTAGCTCAGCTTAGTTGACCCAGATTTAGGTTTAGTACAAGCCCTGATGATGTCCTAATAAGACGAAACGCGTAGGTTTTTACTCAATTTTTGTAAAAAATAAATTATTGTGGAATCGGAGCAAGTGTTTTGTTGTTGTTTTTTTTAAACAAAAATGCCTAATAGAAACATATTCCACCAAGTGCTGTCTCAAAAATCGATAAATGTAATTAAGAAAGCGTCAATCGACAAACTGATTATTTTATACCAACGACTAATAACAAAAATGAAGTGTACTACCAATCATATCTGGTTCAATTCTATGTGTAAACGTTACAAAGTGTACCCAAAGTATATTAACTTGAGTTGCAATAATTATAACTATAGAATTAATAAAGTTTTACACCAAGCAAAATCCTCTTGGCTGCTTTGTGAAATCAAATTTCATTACAAGATCCGTGACAATATCAGTGCACATCTAAAAGTTATACATTCCCAGCTCGCATTCCTCTTACACTCCGTTGAGTTTGATGTAGTGAGAATGAAGTGTCACGAAAAAGCCAAACGGTTAGCATACGAGCAGTATATGCGACAGAGGTCAAAATTACTTGCGTTGCGCAGTGAACTCAGCAGCTACACTGGAATCGTTAATCATCCCGCTAATGATGCTAAATTCTTCCCCAGAGTTAATAATTTTTCCGATGTGAGCTTCACGATTAATGAATGCGAATTTTTAGAACTTGGATTAAATTTTGCACCGGCTCTTCAGGTAAAGCAGAAAGAACTTTTAAATTTGGTGACTCATGTTGATGTAGCTCTCCAAGATGCAGATGTAAAAGAAAAATTGGATTGTGCTGAGATAATAGAATCAGGAAAAAATAGTTTAGTAAATAATATACAGAATGAAAAAACGGTTATCAGTATTAGAAAAAAATTGAAAGCAAATAATTTGATTTTAACTAAAGCTGACAAAGGCAATTCTATAACAATTTTACGTAGAGACGTTTATTTAGATAAAATGCAAGACTGTTTAACCAATATGAACATAGAAGAGCTGGACCACGACCCTACAACAAAGTATAATCGTCTTGTCATAAGTGCAGTAAATAACTCAAATTTAATTTTTGAATCTAAAGATAAATATTTTTTAAAGAACAGTAATCCCTCCATACCTACTTGATACGGTCTACCTAAGCTACATAAAAACAATACTCCGGTTCGACCTGTTTCGTCTTCGTTTAACGCTCCGTCCCAACTTTTGGGTAAAAAACTTAGCGAAATTGTTCCACAGCTTATCAATTTTACGCCCAAATATTCTGTCAAGAACTCAATTGATTTAATTAACAAAATAAAACACCTAAAAGTTCCTAGTAACGCGAAATTAGTTTCTTTCGACGTATGTAGTTTATTCCCTTCTATACCTATTGAAAAGTTAATAGATAATTTAAATGAAAAAATTATATCTGAAGTGCGAGCGAGCGATCCCTCCAGCTTATTAATTTAGTTGACATATGTGTCAGACAAAATTATTTTAGTTTTAATGATAAAATTTATATACAAAAGGATGGACTTGCTATGGGTTCTTCTTTTTCCCCTTTTTGTGCCGAATTTTATATGGATTACTTTGAAAAGAAGTTATTTAGTAGTAAGAATAATCTGGTTAAGCATATATTGACGTGGTACCGATATGTAGATGACATATTTTGTATTTGGAATGGCACAGAGAGGCAATTAATGACCTTTTTAAATACCTTTTTAAATAAAATTGACGACAGTATAACATTTACTGTAGAATTAGGGAATAAGAGCATCAACTTTTTAGATTTGACTATTACTATTAATTCTGATAATCTTTTAACTTTTGACATTTTTCGTAAAGCTACTTACTCGGACGCGATTATACCAAGCCATTCTTGCCACCCTTGGACTACTAAATTGGCAGCCTTCTATTCTTTTATAAATAGACTTCTCTCTGTTCCACTGAACAACTACAGTTTTTACAAGGAATTAAACATCATTAAAGACATTGCTATAAGGAACGGATACGAACCAAAATTAATTTACAAGTTGCTTAACAAAAAACAAAAAAGTGGTATCCTGAACTCTATTTTTCCAATACCTAAGTCTAATAAACTTAGTTCAAAGAAATGGAGAAAAATTCCTTATTTACCCAATATTGCGTCTGCCTGCATGTGTGTGTGTTTCTTTAATAAAACTTTTTCTATTCCATTCTAACTAAATGCTGTACTGCACATCAATTGAATATTTGTAATGAATAAAAAAACGCAATGCTGGTAACCCGAATGCTTGGAAGGTTAGTATATACATACCTACCACTGCCTCTTTTTAATACTAAAAAGAAGAAGAAGAGTTAATTAAATGTGAGAATGTCAAATTGTGTTGTGAATTGAAGTACAAAGTTCGGGAATTTTAAAGTCGATTATCTCAGAAACTATAACTTTCCGCGCAATTTTGTTTTCATATTTGTGATTTGTAAGTAAAACGGGAGTAGTGTGCAAAGTTTGAAGAAATTCGGTGCCGTTTCATACACTGGTCCTGTTCCGCCGTTTTCTTTAGTATGAGCGCCTGGGGATATGTTGGGCTGGGCTACTTGGTGGATGAAGTAACGTTACCTGTACCAAGGAGTGGGTGGATGTGTGCAGTTGTTTATTTATGTAGATAATAAATGTGAAATTCCCTAAGCAAATTAGTGTAATTAGCATTAGCAATAAATCAAGTTAACCCTAGGATATTTTTGTTCATGCCAATAGTATTAGTACTAAGGGTAAAGTTTTGATCAGAAATCCTCTACGGGCTATGGTTCGAGATATTAACCATCTTACCTTCTCAGGTGTATTTAATATTAGTAGCTGGAAAACAAAAACAACAACATTGATTAAAGATAATATTAAGCTGTAAGAGTCTTTTATAAACACCACGTGATGATATACCTAAAAAATGATCGGGCGAAGCTGGTTGGGATGAATGTAGGCAGATGTGTTGACTTAGATAAGTAATGGAATTAGTTAATGCCTAATTTTGCACTTCAGGTGTAATGCTTTTAATTTGATTCCTTGCATAAACAAATTCGCACATATCAGTAAAGTAAAGAAATTCGCAGTGGAATATGTAAACAAATTCGCATAGCAGCCGAGTAATGTAATCAAATTCGCACAGCAACCGAGTAAAGTAAACAAATTGAGCGATTGAGGTTTTTCAAAGTAAGAACCCCAATTTCTTTAGCTGAAAACAACAACAACTGATATTTATCTGTAGGATATGATGACTTAGATGAGTAGTGGAAGTTATAAGTGCAAATTTCTTTTGCTGAAAAAAACAACAACAACTATAACGTAAGTTGTGGATTAAAAATCTTTTATAAACAAGACTGATCACGCTATGATATTCGAAATGTAAAAATAGATCACGATTGCTTGAGATGGTAAGAAGCATGAAGTAATGGAAACTAAGGCCTAGAAAACTTTCGATGTAGGGGTGTGTGTATTGAAAAGTCTTAGGTTTTATGAAAGATTGTTTTTGTTTTCAATAAAATTTCTTTTTTAGCAGGAAACCAATGCAAAATAGGCGATGACTTATAATTATGTAATGAATGAAGCAGTTGTTTAAGATGAAAAGTATTAACGTGGGGATATTACGATATGTTACTTAGATTTTTCCTTTTTATATTTTCCTATTAAGAGTTTTGGTCGCAAAGCTCATAGTTTTATTAATATTGTCTACTCCTAAAGTAATGGTATTTATGAGAAGCTGAAAATTTTAATTCTTCCTTCACATCCCGGAGCCCTCGCACATGAAGTGAAGGTCGTTTAGGCTCAGCTAGTCTCTTTCTCTCTCTCTTTTTACAGGTCAAATAGGGACACTGTGAACTCGCTGCCCTCAGTGTCAAATGGGTGGTTGGGGCGTGCAGTAAGGCCGAAACATCTGTGCCTTCAAGGATGATGTACGGTAAGTGACGTAAGGGTCCCTTCAGGGCCGAATGTCTGCCGGCTTTTTGTGTTAGGTAGGCACGTATTTTTTTGATTATGGCTCTCGGCAGCGGCATGTCTTTTGTGGAACCCGCATACTCTCCGCCAATAGTTGAGGCGAACTAGCGTGCCGCCCTGCAGTCAACGCTGTCCGTCGATTGATTTGTCAGCTCATGCTGGCAGTCGGGACTTTACGTCCGATGTCCATCACTCAACATACTTCCATAACAAAAATGGCACCCAACGTGGGGCCACCTCAATTAGACTTCGGTGGTCTAAATATAAATTGTACTGGGGACTGAGACTTTGAGAGAGACGATCATCTGGTGTCTACTAGTTGATTGACCTCAGGTCTCACATCCAGTAGAAGTTATACGTGGACCTGAGTCTAATTGGTTTTGTAGTTGAATTAAAGTAAAGTAATGTTTGAAAGCTTTTGAAATTTGTTTCTCGATTTTGAATTAAAGTAACGTAATGTTTGAAAGTTTTTAGAATTTGTGTGAAGTTAAAGTTCGGCTTTAGGTCAAGCCTCAAGCCTGAACAATCAGGATTCTTGAAATTGATCTTTCCCGCTGGCCTTCTGTCATGGAAATGGTAGGTGGCCTCACAAGAATTTTTTTGTGTGAGCTCTCACGGAGACATGTCTCTGTTGGCCAACTGGCTGGAGAGAGTTATGAATCTGTGAGACGACTTTTTGGCTTCTAGCTAACTAGTTGACCAGATTCATGACTCTGCCCGGTTGGAAGGATAGCTGGACATGACAATCAGGTGAGGAGGAAGGAAGGAGTTGTTAGAGGATGGAAGTGATACTGGAGACCTTCAGTAATCAGGAGTTGGAATACTGCTAACTGTCTGGCTGAAGAATCTCTAGTACTATTTTCAGTCTCTAGCTTCTCCAACCCGTCTCTTCCCAGATTACGGTGGGAACTCCACATTCACGTCGCTTGCCTGTATAAATCTTCTGACCTGTGAGGAGGGATAGCGACCTGAAGACCTTTCGTGAGAGTTAGCTCCTGGGGAAGTGAAGGAGAAATTCCATGATTTGAATTGTTTTCTTTGAATTTTTTTGATGATCTCTCCGAACTGTTGATAAGATGAACTTTCGATAATAAAAATTTTTTCTGAAATTTTAGTTTCCAGTCTTAATTTTCGAACGTTTGGGAAGATTTTTTTTGGAATTGTCGTATATCATCCCGACCTTGACTTTGAAATAGTACTCCTTTGGGGTATAAATTTTTTTTCTCGACTTGACTTAAGACTAAATTCAGTATGGCTACAGTACGGACACCACCTCCTGTGCCGAACGATGTGACTATGTTTCCTAAACCATGCACTATCTGTACAGATACGAGCTGGTCAGCCGAACAGAAGCCGTTCATGACCATGTGTGGACATGTCTTTCATGAGCCATCTATACAGACCTGGATAGGTGAACATTCCAGTTGACCTAACTGTAGACGTCGTCTCACGCCACACGACCTCACTGGTTACACTGGTGCCTTTCCTAAAAGACCGAAGAAGGCGAAGCCCGCGAAGTCGGCTAGTCGCGATTCATTGCCGACCTTCGACTTCCACCACCGAATCGACGATCTTTATCACCAGGAATGCCCGATTTGCACTCAAGGACTTTTTTACACCCGGGTCCTCGACGAGATAGTTCAGTGCGTACAGCTCAAGTCCACACCTCAGCCGCTACGGATGAGCTGATGGCAGGCCTACGCCTACAGATGCAAAACCTAATACGAGAAGGTCTCGAACAGAGCCTCAATGGTTTGCGGACTGACTTAACAAATAGTATCCGACAACAAGTAGCAGCAGCAATGCCGCCAATGGACTGTGCACTACCCCCTCCGTCCATGGGTAACCAAAGACAGTCGAATGATTTCCCAATCTGAGGAGACAATCGTTTCAGAGACCACCATCACCTTTTGGTCAGCCTACTGGTCCGCCCAGACCGAACTTCGTACCACCTCAGCCTCCACCACACATTCGTCACCCTGCAAACATAGGACACCGACGATCAGGCAGTCCTATCCGAAGATGGAACCTGATGTATAACGGTAACAACTCAGAGCTCTCTGTGGATGAATTCATTTTTAGATTCGAAGCGCTCACGCACTCCGTTCTAGAAGGGGATTTTGATCTCCTAGTCAGAAACATGCTTACGTTATTAACAGGACCAGCGAAGGCCTGGTACTGGTCGATATGACGGCATAACCCTTTTCCAACTTGGGAATTTATCATGACGGGATTGTCCATCGAATGGGGAGCGCCCAAGGATGATCCAAAAATACGATTACAGCTGATGTCTCGAAAGTAAAAGCCTGGTGAACCATTCGCTATGTATTACCATGATTTAGGGTTGCTGCGTGATCAGCTACAGAACGCCATGCCAGACCAAGAGTTGTCAAATCGTACTTATTGAATGAGATTCAGGAAAAAATATGCCTGCATCCCACCGATACGATGGGACGGCTGACATCGCTTGTTGCTCGTATCCAAGCTACGCAGATACGAATTGCGACAGCAGGTAGCTGGAACCCTTACCGGAACCAACGGGTGCACGAAGTTGACAACTTTCAGACCGTGGACCCTGAACTGGAAATAGCACCAGGCAGTGACAACAGCCTAGGTGACGTGTCGAGCATTTCGGCCAAACACACTATTGTATGCTGGAATTGTGGCCAGTCCGGTCACTTTCATCAAGACTGCAGGCAAGAGAGACAAGTTGTGTTCTGCTATGGATGCGGACGCGAAAACGTTTTCAAGCCTGATTGTCGCCATTGTAGACAGAAAAACTTGAGACGGGTCGGGAATACCACCACCTCTTTCCGACTAGCGTCAACGTCACAAGCAGCAACTGTAACGAACCCTCCAGTTCAAGCCCCGAACAAGGAGGAAGGTCCGCTCCATAGCAGATCATATTGACGAATCTCTGACTTGTCCACTGATATCATTCAGTGATTCTGATGATATCAGCAAAACACCTGCAAGTATGAATACTTCATTGATAGAGGCGGAGAACTTAATAGACTTCTCCGCAGATCTTCAAGCTCCCATTTCCACTTCTGGGGAGCCCATGACATTATTAGACACTTCTTTGGAAGAGTCTTCAATTTTCGATGTCCCGATAACACCTACAGCACCTTTAGCTGACAAAGTCACTGAGCAGGAGGTTTGGCCTCCTGTCATTTCTATATTAAAACGGCCACCAAGCTCTGTTATGACGAGTGTGCGTGAGCCAGTTTTACATCCGCTGACGCCGTATCATACGCGTCTGCCGAAATACAACGCAGCAAGAGACCGAATCTTCTCCTCAGTGGCGGAGTTAGCTGAAATCGTGTTTCCTGACCTGGATATTGGACCAAAAAAGAAACGATCAACCGCCCGTTGGCGGGAATACTGTCGACGGGTGAGACTAGAGAGAAAAAAACTGGCACAGATTTCCGTGTCGATGCCAGACGAACGAAATTCGACCGTACGCCGAAGTAAAGCTACTCGGGCGAACTGAGACTGGACTACTTGATAGTGGTGCCACTGTCAGTATTCTAGGCCAGGGAGCTCTAGAGAAGCTGGCAGAAGCAGATGTCGAATGGAAGAAGTACCGGACACAGGTCCAAGTAGCAAATGGTGCCATGACGACTGTGCATGGTCATGTGGACTTGGATGTCACTTTCCGTGATAAGACTCAAAACGTGCGTTTTTACGTGGTTCCTAGGCTCACACAGGCACTATATCTGGGAATAGACTTCTGGCGTCTATTTGGGTTGGCTCCAGATGTCCTGGGTATAGTCCCAGAAGTGAATCCAAGTGTAATAGCTACCTCTGACACCGACTGCCATATCCTTTCTAGTCTCGATCAACAACGCTTAGAAGCCACAAAACACCTTTTCCCCTCTTTCGCCTCCTTAGGCCTGGGAAAAACATCGGTGGTCACTCACAATTGAAACGAATGACACCCCGATAAAACAGAGGTTTTATCCGATTTCACCGGCAGTATAAAGTTTGATAGATGCCGAATTAGAGCGAATGCTATCACTGGGTGTGATAGAGGAGAGCCAGAGTCCTTGGAGCTCTCCAGTTGTTCTGGTAAGGAAGCCTGGAAAGGTTCGGCTTTGTTTTGACGCCAGGAAAGTCCGAGTCGACTTCCTCCGGCAAACTACATAACGAGCCTGGACCTGAAAGACGCATTCTGGCAGATCCCACTAGACACTGATTCCAGAGAGGACCGCTTTTACAGTGCCAGGTCATCCTCTCTATCAGAACGAGGTGATGCCATTCGGCCAATGCAACACTCCACAAACGATGTGCCGCCTCATGGATAAAGTCATTCCTTTCCATCTTCGTGAGAACGTTCTTGTCTATCTAGACGATTTGTTAATTGTGTCTCAGACTTTGACTCGCATCTCACGTTACTATCCCGTGTAGCGGATTGTTTGAGGAAAGCTGGCCTCACTATCAACGTCAAGAAGAGCAAATTTTGTATCAAAGAGACCAAATACTTGGGTTTTATTGTCGGAAAGGGAGGTATGAGAACTGACCCTGACAAAATTTCAGCTATAGTTGACTATCCGTCACCTAAAACTGTTCGGCAGGCCCGACGCCTACTAGGTATGGCGAGATGATATAGACGGCTCATCCCGAACTATGCTGACTTGACTGCCTCCATTACAGACAGCTTGAAAACCCCTAGTCAGTTCAAATGGATACCTGAAGCCCAGACGTCTCTTGATCTTTTAAATCAAAAACTTACCTCTGCTCTGTTGTTGGTGAGTCCGGACTTCACTAAACCATTCGTTATACAGTGCGATGCGAGCCAACAAGGTATTGGTGGAGTGCTGATTCAACTAGATGACGAGGGCCACGAGAAGCCAATAGCCTACGTCTCGAAAAAGTTGAACTCAGTACAAAGAAATTACACTGTGACAGAGCAAGAATGCTTAGCCGCAATCTTGAGCGTACAGAAATTACGGCCCTTCATAGAACTCATGCCGTTTAAGATAGTGACTGATCATGCGAGCTTGAAGTGGCTGATGTCTCAAAAGGACCTCAGCGGTAGACTTGCACGGTGGAGTTTGAAGCTTCAGGGCTTCGACTTCACTATTGAGCACAGAAAAGGAAGCCTGAACGTCGTCCCTGATGCGCTGTCATGCATCCATTATGACAGCCTGTCCACAAACGAAAATCCTGGCCCGGAAGTTGACCTTAGTTCGCCATATTTCAAGTCGTTGGAATATGAGGAACTGAGGCATAAGGCTGAAACGACTTCTGGTAAACTACCAGATCTTTGCGTCAGGGATGGCTTCGTTTACGTTAGCACTGTTCCGAGAACAGGCGATCCGATTCAGGAAGAAGAAGCTTGGAAGCTTTGGATTCCACGAGGGCATGTCACCGACGTCATTTCAAGGGCTCATGATCCGCCACTGGCTTCACACGGTGGTATAGGGAAAACACTAGAACGTCTGAGAAGACACTTGTACTGGCCACGAATGACAAATGATAAAAAATGGAAGCGAATAATAATGAATTATTGGAAACCATATCCAAAGATCATCGTGAAGAAAATTTGTCATTGAACATACAGCAAATAACAAAATATTTTCCCACAAAACGACTTTGGAAAAATAAAAATTTTAAATTTCAACCCAAGTCGTTTCAATAGAAAGAAGCCCCACGATAAAACTTACCTTCAGTAAGATTTGTTAAAACACAATATGTATGTACGTATGTACATACAAATCGGGCACCAAAGGCAAGACGATGGCTTGATATTTACGAAAATATGAAATTATACATTATGTTCAAACATGTCCAACGTTAATAATTTTCTCAGAGTAGAAAGTGTTAATTAAGCATTTTTTCTGCCCTGAACAACGAGACTTGAGATTGGATGAATCAGAAAGAGTTGAATTGAATCCGCGATCAAGATCGTCCCGCGTCTCCTTTTTTATGTTGTGAGATCTGAGTTCTCCTGATCAGGGCTGTCGCATAGAAAAAGTTTTACTTTTGCAAAAAGCAGTGATCGTGGGCGTGAAGTAATTTCGGTTGGCATGGCACAGGAATAAAAAGTGTGTTGGAATACAAAAAACAGGTGTTCTGCAAGTTTAGACGCCATAATATACAACAAAAATTGGCGCAGCCGGTAGGATAGTGGAAGCCTGCTTTTGTCAACGTCACAGTAGAAAGGCATAAGAGCTTTTACATCCGCTATCCTGCGAACCTAACGGATCCCATTGACAAGGCCACTGAGACGAAATCACCCCCAACACTCGGGTATATACTATCTCTAGACGCTTCTGCTCCAGGCGGGTAAGCGTTCACCCCAATTAGTGCAAAGGAACCACCGAGGGATACTAGTGAACAGTCCAAAGAAGGAAGTGGTCAAACATCCAAAACCTCCCAGAAGGACGAGCATATACATAAGTTAGCTAGAAAATCAGCCTGAAGTTTCAGCGAAGCGATTCACCAAACACAAGCAGCCAATGATCCTGAGTTGAAGAGGAAGTCGAAGATGGCTCACAAGCCCTGTTTTCAACTAGATCCAGGGGAAATTAAGACGACCCAGGGCCGCCAGTAGCAAATCAGACCAAAATAAATCGACCAAGGATTTTGACGGAACTCGAAGGTGGTTCAAGAAACCCGCCTCCCAATCACACCAAAGGAAGGGACCTTAGCAGGCAAGGAGCCCCGCATTCAACAAAAACACATCATATGGCAGCCTACAATCCTGCTCCAGTTCAGCAGGACACAGAAGCAGGGACGGAGGAAAATCCTTCACCTTGTTGCTGTCGTTTGTGTACATCCGCGTTGTGAGCAAAGAAAGCTTACTTCCGAGTACAGGTTCATAAAAGACCAATGACTGGTCTGTCGAGTGCCTGTAGTGTTCTTAGCCCGTTTAGTTTCAGTCATTGAAATATCAAGTTTCGGTTCATGTTTGTTTAAAGTATTAAGATAGGTCAGTGTTGGGAAAAATAAAGCTTTCTGTCTAAAACAATTTGTGTGTTATGATTTATTAAGGAAGCTTTTCGTTGTGTGATTGCTTTGGGACACGACAATTTGGCGCAGCCGGTTTAAAAGGCATTGTGATTGAAAAAAATTTATATATATTGGGAGTTATGCTTTTTTAGCTGCTCCATTTTTTTTATTTTTTGGGAGTTATGCTTTTTTAGCTAATCCATTTTTTTTATATTTTGGGAGTTATGCCTTTTTAGCTACTCCATTTTTTTTAATTGTGGGAGTTATGCTTTTTTAGCTACTCCATTTGTTTTTGTTAATTGTGGGAGTTGTGCTTCTTTAAGCTGCTCCATTTACTTTTCAGGATAAATTTAAAAAGTGTTAGATTAAGTGTTGAGTGCGATTTTGGGAAGCCATTTCAGTGTAGTAATATTGATTTCATGATTGTGATGTGCGTTTTTGGATAGGTTGAGGTTAAATCATTATGGGCGTTTGAAAGTTTTTGTCACATTTCCGTGTGTTTAGGTTGAAAATTTAAGATATAGGTTAATTAGATAGTTCATGGATGTTTGGTTTTTGTTTTATTTGCGGCGATTTTCAATATTTTTCGTTTAATATGGGGAAATAAATATTTTGTGTTTTCATCGTTGGCCTTAATGTTTTTATTAAATGAGAAGTGTAGGTAGTAAGTTATTTAGTTTTTGTGCTGATGATTGAATTTGTACCTGTAAGAGCAACGGTGAATCTTTCTGTATGTTAAATAGAGTAAAAGTTAAAGGGTGGAAATCTTTGTAATCAGGTATAGCGTTGTTTTCTATAATTCCGCTTAAAAGTTGGATTTCACTCCTGATAGTTCGAAGCTCCTTCGCATTTGTTATAGCATTGATAGAGTATATGCTATATTTGTCTGAATCGTCAACGTTTCAAACATAGATCAGGTGTTTCGGTATTGGTCTCTGCTGAAGTGTCGGATTTATGTCTACGTATGATATAAGTGTTAATCTAGGGAGCATTAATGTAAAAAAAAAAAATTGAAAAAATTGTTGATATTGAGGTTCTGTGTTATATATATATGTATGTACAAGTGGAGAGAACAAAGGGCAGGAGAAAGTGAGATTGAAGGAGGAAATTGTGAAAAATTTGAATTAGTTTTACTAGGTGTTGTTTAAAATTAATTAACTTTTGTGTAAGTTGTTTTGTTGGGTGAGATTGTTTTCCTGGTTAGGAGTTATATATGTCGTAGACATTTGACCGAACTCAGCATTTCACGAAAAGTCTAGACACTTCATGAAAAGTAGGCAGATAGTGTACCGGTTTTGACTTAGCCACTTTTTACATTATGTGGCTGAAATGTTTAGTCAATTCATGAAATGCTAAAAGCGTTTACGCCGATACTGTAATACCACCCTATATAACCAAATACTAGTAGTGGGAGAAGGGTGTTGGATGGGGAGGTCGCACCCAGGCCTGTGACACACCCACCCACACGCCACACACACACACACCCACATACACCCACACCCACATACACACACATACACGCGCCGCGGTACACTATCTGTCTACTCTCCATGATGTGTCTAGACTTTTCGAGAAATGTTGAGTTACGTCAAATGTCTACGCCATATATAATATATATATATATATGTAATGAGGCTTGAATTGGGGGGAAAGGAGAGCAGAATTAGATGATCTTCTGGTTCAGACTTCAATGTCGGTGGGTAGGAGTAATGTACTGACAAGAGAGCAACTGTTACGGCTCGAAACTCAAGAGAAGGAATTAGAGGAAAGATCGCAGGAGCTAAAAGAGTGTAAGGAGAAGTTAGAAAACTACGAGCAAGACTGGCAGTATATCGGAGAGCATCTCATGGCAGAGTTACAAAAACGAACATCAAGTGAAGAATCGAGAAAATTGATTCAGGAGTGGAATACGAAAGGTGGTGTACGAAAGGCGAAGCTTTAGACTTGCTGGTAACGGCTAAACTCGAGGTAATCCAAAGGGGAGAGATCCAAGCAGAACAATTGTTAGAAGTAGAGAAAAGAAAGAACAAGGGTCTAATAAAGAAAATGTTGTCTTTGGAACAGCAACTGAAGGAAACAGAAGAGGCAGCTGAGGAACTGCAGACAGAATTAAGAGCCGAGGGTCCACTGCCGCAAGAGAAAGTATACAGGCAAGAAGTCAGTAAGAAGTGGACACCAAGGAAATTAGTGTTCTGGGATAAACCACGAGAAACGAAAGATAGGCAAGATATTCCAGCTAAGAGTAGCTCATCGAAGGGAAAGACAAAAGAACCAGGAAGCAGTAACTCATACGGATTCCTCAAGAACAGTATGGCGGATGCATATGGGAAAGTTATGGATATGGTATCCAAATACATACCATTATTTTCTGGGAAAAGGTCACCAAACCTGGGCAAAGAATTATACCGTTTCCTGAGTTGCAGCAAGGAACTCTATGATCAATTGTCTACTGAAGAAAAAGCTATCTTTATCAAATGTGTGAAATTTCGACTTACAGATGACGCTTATTATCTAGTGTGTTCCCAGGAGCCGAAGGATTTTGAAACTCTGCAGCAAGTTATTACAACTGCATATACGCCACGAAAATCGTTCAGTGAGCTACCTACGGAAATGCTGGAGTTTAAACAACGACCTGGAGAGGACATTCGAGAATTCGCTGACGGAATGAAAGAGCTTCTGGACAAAATAAAAACAGCAGTAACAGCTAAGTACCCAAATAAGGAAGGTGGACTAATAGCAGAATTGGAAACTGACGCAGTAGCTACTTTCAAAGCGGGTGTGATGAGTAGACCCACGCAAGTGTACCTTTCAGGGTGCAAGTTTCAGTCACTGGAAGAAGTGAGAGAGGAAGCCAGTTATTTTGAAAAGGATGCCAAAAGACTTCAAGTGAGGGAATCGAGAGTATGGCAAGAAGACCGAAAGTCGAACACAGTAAGTGCAACAAACAGATGGGCAACGGGGGATCGTTATAGGGACGAGCCCAGACAGAATTCGAGACAGTTCTTACCCAGAACCGTTCCAGTGTCATCAAGAGCATACCAAGCATCTTCGACAAGGAGAACACCTCCCAGATCTATTGAGTGTTTTCAATGTGGACAGCGTGGACACTTTGCGAGAGAGTGCCAACAAGTTCTTTTCTGTAGTGAATGTCAGGAATATGGACACGAGGAATCCAATTGCCAAATTCATCACGTGTAATCAACCAAAGTTAAATTAATCAAATAAAAAATATACCGATTTATTGGTAAACTCGCCATTGCGCCCCAAAGCAGCTCCTCTTGAACCATACTCACTCCTGTCATCACAACAATAATAATATTAATAATAATACGTAACCATGGGAGTAGAAGACTCTCAGGTTCTTTCTACGCATGACCGCTGTGGCGGTTCAAGAAGTTCTGTTCACAATGGCGAGCTACTGTCACCATATAGCATAAGTATGGCTGGTAGTAGGTTTTTGTACTTTAACGTATCCTAAGGGGCAGTGGTGCTCTTACACATGTCAGAGTGGCAAACTATGCAACTGGCATCCAAGGTGAATTCCGTTCAGGACGGAAAGAGCTTTATTTCCAATTCTGTCGAACACAGGATCACTACACGGCAAACTGTCTGAAAAAGTATTTAGCCGAGAGGGAGAGTGAAGAAGTGAATTCCAAGAGTAAGTTTGTCATCACAGTGCCATCGGACCTAGCGTTAGAAGGTAAGTTTATACTTTTAATTGACACTGGGTCCACTTGTAGCTTGATTAAGGTAGCTAGGATAAAAAGAGATATACCCATAAATACGCACCAGAAAATACGAATTGAAGGACCCCTTGGATGTGCCAGGAAGTCCATAGCCACATGTGAGGCGAAGCTGCTCATAGATAACGGTCAGCAAGACTGTAAATTTAACGTCAATGGTGATACCGACTCGATTCCAGCTGATGGTATACTTGGAATGGATTTCCTCAGTGACAGAGTCATTATTGACTGTGTAAATAGGAAACTTTGGGTACAAGCTGCTGGGAAGGGCAACGAGGCAAGTGCCTCTGGTAAAAGTGTTGCAGCTTGTGCACGAGTGGCACCCACAGCTTGGCAAAGTAGCAGTCAGGGAAGTCCATTTCAGGCCAGGATAGAGGAGGATAACATTAACATAGCGGGGAACATCGCATCTTGTAATAATGACCGACACCTCGAAGCGACAAGTCCGACACGCAATGTCGAGAAAGCTTTAGGACAGAGAGAGAAAAGTATACCCATATTGGAGGAGCCATTCTGGGCACAATTATGGGAGATGACTTTGTCCACAGCTTATAACGGTGCGGTATTTCATAATCTAAGTTTCGAGGAATTTAGTAAGGGGAGGAGACAACCGGAATATAATGGGTACAGTAGAAATAGGCTGGATGATAAGCGTGCATTCGTGAGAATCGCTAATGCAACAGACAATTTTATAAAAGACCCGAATTCCTCGCATGGCCAACCGGAACCATGTAAGTTTTACAGACGACCTGCATGGAACCATAAGAATAGTAACAGGTTAAATGTACAACGGCGATCTAAAAAAAGTAAGTTAAGGCTACAAAAACATAATAATCAAACAAGTACGGTAGCACCGCCGCCGGGTCGAAATAAGACCGATGGACAAAAATTTACGCCAAATTTGGCTTGTCTGTACATGGCAAGTAATGGTTATGGTCCAGGAATTCGGAGACTTGACCGAAGAAATATCCAACAAATTCCCTCTAATTTCAGGAGAAATTCGATAAGCGGAGTTTGGCAGTCCATGGCCAGAACAAGGATATGGAAATGAAGTATATAACCCACTGAATCCAATTTAAGGTAAATTTATAAATTTAAATGTAAAGGTAAGAAAAAGTGTTTAAAAAGAAAATATATAGAGAAATTAGAAAAAAGAGAGTTATTTAATTACTTAAAGTAAAGAGAAGTTTGAAAAAAAGAAAAAAATTAGAGATGTAAAAGAAAAAGAGGTTTGAAACAAAGAAATTAGAGATTTAAATTAAAGAGAAGTTTGGAAAAAAAAACTTAACATGATTGAAGAAAGAGAAGGAATAGAAATGAAAAGTTATCAGAATAAGAAATATATGTTGTATGTTTATAGTTATTGATATAGTTATTCATACCTAAAAAGAAGGATAGAAAGAAGAGTAATGGAAATAAATATGAGAGAAATATAATGTTAAAATTTAGGATTTATAAACAAAGAGGAATAATAGTTACTTTAGTACTAAATTTTAGAGGTTAGGTACGATTAAAAATAATTAGAAAAATAGTGTGTTTAAGAGCTCAACGATCGAAATAAATATGGTACTGATACGGCACGCAAAAGAAAGCAACACTTACAGCTTAAATAAGGAAATGAGATAAAAAATATGGATTTGCGGAGGTCTGGACTGGCTATTTATTTAACTTGCGTAGATATGAAGACAAATTTGGGAGTTGTCCCAGTAAGTGGCAGTTTCATATCACAAAAAAAAATAATATGGGAAACCATTAAAAAAAAATAACTTTCGAAACTTTTAGTTGGGCATTGAATGTTAATGTTGATGATAAACAATATTCTTTCGGTACGGATGGACTCTCGATATAATTGAGAGAACTCCATCCTACCCATAACAGAAGATATGTAATATTTTTACAAACATTAGGTATTATCAATTGTTCCAATCACCGACACTCAGGGCAACGATTTTCTTTCAGTTGTTTGTTGAAATGAAATTAAAGAACCGCCTGTAATAAGAAATGGTCATACGTTCTATTATGATCACATCTTGAAAGTCATAAACTAGTTTAAAGGTTTCTATCGAAATAATTAATGGAATAAATTAGCGTTCAATCCTATATAAATTTCAAAGGCGATCAAATGAAAGCAGTATTGATAATTCCGATTGATAATTATGCAGGAAATTCTACACCAAAGCAAACAATATCTGGAAGATGAATAAGTGCAGTATAAAATCGCATGCAATAAATATTTCTAAAGTATCGATTGAAACAAGCTTTGAACAACAGGCCAACAGCAACTGATGAGAAATTCTTCCCAGGGGGACATACTCCAAACTCGTAATTCAGAACAGCAGCAAGTCGAAGCAGACGTCCACCTTACCGTTGATATGACATCACCTTTAGAGCTAGTCCATACCATACTTTCCCACCATTATGAACAACATTTGGAGCAATGCGACTACAGTACATGTAAGGCTCTTAACTGTATTAAAGAGCGTCAAGTTAAGGTATAATTATATTAAGCGAAGTAGTGAATTCGACAGTAAGGTAAAAGGAGAGGATCAAAATATATATGTATAGTTAAAATAGTTCCTCTATTGAACAAATTAAAATTAAGGTACGTAGTTATAAGATATATCAAGAAAAAGAAATGTAGTAGATAAAATGTGTAATAGAACTAATTTTTGCGTGATATTTAAAGGAGATATAGTGTAAAAATGAAAAAGTAGCAAATTTTAAAATAAGAGAAACGTAAAAAAAAACTAATAAAATAAATGTAAGAAAGGCATTAAAAGAAAAAATGTTAATAACATTAAATGTGAGAAGCCATAAGAAAGAAAGTTAATACGGAAAAAAGGGAAATAAGAATAGAATACAGAACGCGAGAAAAAAAATTTAAGAAATGAAATATGAATAGAAACTGAGTGAAATGGAATGTGCGAAAAAAAAATAGAAAAGAGAATTTAAATGTAAAATGAATGACAAGTCTAAGAAATGTAATATATGTAGGAATTTTTTTTGTTATAATAATGAAAAAAAAAAGAAATGATATTTAAAGAATATTAAAAAGAAAAGAACTGTAAAAAGAAAAATTACCTGTGAAATAAATAATAAAATTAAATGAAAGAAAAGAAAAATTAAAAGAGAAATCAAACTTGAAATAATGTACAAAAAAAATAAGAACAGAGAAAAGAAAATAAGAAAATTTAGATAGTAAATATGTAGGTAAGAAAAATTTGTAAGAGAATCTGAACCGAACGAGGTTAAAATATTTTCAATTTTTAAGACTGTTGCACTCTCCAGGTCTAGGTCCCTGCGGAAACTAGTTTTTCCAAGGGGGGCCCAATATAAGGAAGATTCTTCAAGCAGCCAAGGGCGCATTTTATTGACATAATTAGCAATTGCTAAACAGTAACCTCGCATGGTATTGTTCTGCAACTATCGGTTATTTCGCTGATTAGCTCAACAGCTGTCTGCGATGAGCGCTTAGTGGAGCAATGGACGATTACGATATCAATTAACCTCGCATGGTAATTGTTATGTAAAGCGATTGCTTACTACTAAGCGACTCAGGTGCTGCAACCGGTAGAACAACCGATAAGGTTGTTGTCGTTTGTTTACATCTGCGTTGTGAGCAAAGAAAGCTTACTTACGAGTATAGTTTCATAAAAGACGAATGACTGGTCATTCGAGTGCCTCTAGTGTTCTTAGCCCGTTTAGTTTCAGTCATGGTAATATCAAGTTTCGGTTCGGGTTTGTTTAAAGTATTAAGATAGGTCAGTGTTGCAAAATAAAGCTTTCTGTCTGACACAATTTGTGTGTTATGATTTATTAAAGAAGTTTTTCGTTGTGTGATTGCTTTGGGACACGACAACAGTTCAGAAAAGAACTAGAACAGTCTTCCGAATCCCAGCGCTCTATCGAGGTAGATTTAGACAAGAATATGAGTGTTACGCTAAGTGATAGTGACAGTGAAAGTGCCGACGGTGATAGTTACAGGTAAGTGACTGAACCAACTTCCTGCTGATTGACTGGCTGGAAGAATCCTTAACGGAAACCAGTCCAGAAATAAGCCCAGTTCGTCCACCCAAATTCAAATATTCAGTCAATAGACTACGCACAATGGTAGCTAACCTATCAGCTCAGCTCAGCCCCTTATTTTCGGGTGAAAGTAGCCCACAATTGGGACTTGAGCTGCAAACCTTTATCGGCTGCTACAAACGATCTAAGCAGTGCCTAAATGATGATGAAAAAGTAGCTTTTATTCGCGTGCTTTCCACAAGACTCAGAGGTGACGCCTATCAATTATTCGCTTCAGACGTCCCTGCTTCATTTACTGAAGTAGAGGAAAGCTGAAACAAAACGTTCCTTGCCCGTGAGACATGCCAATATTTAGTGACCAAATTAATCACAACCAGACAAAACTCGGTCGAATCTCTCACTGTCTTAATTACAAGATTGAAACAGTTGTTGACGATTTGCAACGAGGCGGCGACACAGGAATATGGGGCTGAGACAGTCCCACCCGTGAAAACACGGCTGATGGATTTTGCCACAAATGCTTTAAAAAATGGAGTAACTAACCCACATCTGTGTCAGTATTCGCTCACGCAGGGAGAAGGTGATCTGGAGTCACTTATACAAAAAATCCTGGACATGAAGAAATTGCAACAAAGTTCTACATTCGTCCAGAGTCCTATGGAACAATCTCCTCCAGTGGCTCCAGTAGACCCAGATTTACGGGCGAGAGCATGGTATACATCTCCTTATAACCACCTTCCACATCTATGCTTGCAGGAGCTCGAGCTCCAAATCCTAATCAGTTCTCACGCTATGTGAATAACGCAGCTTCATCACAGTCACGACAAAGAACACTTACCCGAAAGTATGCCAAAAAATCGGACACAGATATGTACTGATCCGAAACATCATGTGAATTTCTGGCAGCGAAAGGGTCACACTTACACAGATTGCCTAAAGCGCAAAAACATCCTTTTCTGCTCAAACTGCAAAATCTATGGACATGACGTACGTGACTGCAGAAAAAATCAACAGACCGAACAGATTATTCCTCAACGCCTCTCCAGTAGACCACCAACAGATCAACATAACTCGAAAGGTCCTCAAGTCTTTAACAGAGAGACTGAAATGCACCTTTTGTGGTCGACGATGACTATTTGACCAACCTACAAAAGGAGAAATTAGACTATAAAATATATAAAAAAAAATCTTTCCAGCACCTGGGAAGGCACGACGACCTACAAGTAATCAAAAATGTATCGAAAAATGCGAGCTGAACTAAAAAAAAAAATTAAATACACAAACTATGTTATTTAATTAATTAAAGAATACTCAAGACAACAACATTCTACTGTATGGTAGTAGGTAAGCTACCGCACAATGCACGGAAATAACAACAAAAAAAAACAATAAAATGTATGCTTAGCAATATAAACCATACAATTAAAATACCTACCCATGCCAAGGCACATATAAATTAACTTTGGAAAGAGATTCACGGATACCTAGGTGAGCCTTAGCGAAAAAACAACTCACCTTGACAGGTACCCGCGGAATTTACAAATGAGAGGTTTTGACAAAAAACTGCATATAAATTAAATGAAATCACATACCAGCCTGTGTTATGAGACATAATTCCCACGATGCTCATTCCTAAAATAACTAAAATACACTTTATTTAACACAAAAAGTTCAATAAAAACAAAACTCGCGCGCTGCTGACATTTCGCGTATAAACAAATACGTCAAACTCCATACTCTCGCGATGTTTGACATGTCACCCCGGGAACTCTGAGAGGAATTTTGTAAATTGACATCAAATATGGCGAAACGATAAGTTATGGCAAGATTTAGGAAAACTTATCATAATTCCTCGAAATTAAAACTGATTTCTATGCGAAAGATGTCAAAAAATGCAATTTGTAATTTGACATCAAATGACTACAACGAAATCATATATTGTAGTCAAATTAAGCCTGAAACTTCAAGAATTCATTTTTATGGATACGTAATCTGAACAAAATTCTCTATAAAAAGGGGGTTCATTCTTCATTCAGTCTTCTTACTTTTCAAAGTTGTCAAGGTGCCAGCACATGCAATAGCATTCAGGCACTTTCACATCAAACACAAGTATCGAAAAAATGTTAGCCGAAAAACTCAATTTATTCCACTTTAAAACAAAATGTTTGCTCCGATGATTAATAAAATCATGGGTAATAGGATAAACTAATAATTTTACTAATAAAATAGTATATTTATCTTAGATTTTTAAGAAAAACACAACTTTTATGTTTTATCGGTCGGATTTTTCCGCCAAAAAAGTTTTTCGGCCGATAAAACATAAAAGTTGTATTTTTCTTCAAAATCTGAAACAAATATAACTATTTTCTCAGTACAATTCTTAGTTTATCCTATTTCCCTGGATTTTATTAACAATTGGAACAAAAATCTTGTTTTAAAGTGGAATAAATTGAGTTTTTCGGTTTATATTTTTCTGTTCTTGTTTTTGATGTGAAAGTGCCTTTCCTCCCACAATTTGCAAGTTTTCAAGTGTCATCAACATAAAGAAATAGAATTTTCAGCAAGGAACTTCAGAAGTATTCTCTACAAGGTCAAAGCAAAGGTTTTCTAATAACTTTGTGTGTGAAATTATTCGGGACAAATTCTTAAATCAAATTAAAGGTAAATCCTCGCATTATTCATTTTTTCTCAATTTGCGGTAAATTTCATTATGCATGCATGCCAGGTGTTGGCCATACACACATGTATCAAATTAACAAGAACTATTGGGTTTCACTAACTAATTTCTTCATTTCAGCAAGTTATTTTTTTGCATTTATTTAACTCAATTAAATCGAAATTTCAAGCAATTATTTAGAGTAATTCTAGGAGAGATGGGACATGCAACTTGTCGAAACACGAAACAACATGCATTGTCTAATGCTCCACTGAACTGATGATTGTTAGTCGTTAATGAGTGCTTGTGTTATGCGGTTTAGTTCTTGTCCCTTGTGAAAGTTTTTAATATCTAGAAAGTAAAACCTTACAATTTCTAAGAATCCATAAAAACCTAAGTGACAAATATTTTTTTAAGAAACTGGCGACTGGAATACATATAAGTAATGCTCCTTGATATTTTGTGTTTGATAAACAAAGTCAGTTAGAGATTAACATTCTAAAAAAATTATGTGTTTTATGAAGTAACTTGACAAGGAGAGATTGGACATTTTTCCAAAGGAGAGATGGGACAACTTGTTTCTTAAAATTTTCTTTTATTAAAGTTTTCAGTTCTTTGTATTTAAGAAAATGCCGACAAAGTCTGCTTTTAGGGGAAATTGGACCGAGTCTAATTTGTTGGAGGCTATTGCTCAAGTCCCCTGTTTGTAAATTTTTGTACCACGAATTTTGCTCTAAATATGCACTTGTGAAAGCTGCGCCAAAGCAAGTATTTAGGATTATAAATTACAATATTTGACGTGTCCTATCACACCTCTTTCACTGTACCAACTCACCTCAAGAAGCTAGGTGAGATGGGACATTTGCACTTTTTTTATTTTTTTTTTATTTTTGCAACTGAATTATGTATTTTTTATTTTTGTTATGAAATAAAATAAAGTTTCGTTCGTTATTTAATTTGCAAAGTAGTTTTAATTTGTAAGATATTTTTGTCAAAAGTTATTCGGACTGAAAAAATAACGTACCATCTCACCTCGAATTACCCTATCGTGTAAAAAATATCAGGTCAGTTTTACACAACATCATAATTGAAAACTAGTTCTACATTGAGTGCTAAACATTATTTATTAGCAGCCATTAGTAAATAGCATAGTTAAGATAAATAGAAAGGGAAGTCTTTTTTTACCTTGTATGTATTAAACATTAACGTAGCATAATTTGTCATAATTGAAAAGAAAAGAAATTCCAGTAAAACATAATTTTTTGGCATATATAATTTTCCTTTATTTGTTACATGTACGTGTAAACATAATTTAAATCAATGAACTAAAATTGAAGTTAATAAACGTACACGTGTAAGCCAGTAGAAGTAAATTTTACAAATTGAAAAAATTAAGTGAATTCATTTAACGTAATTGATTTTCGCATAATGTTAACATTTGTCTATTAAATTAATATTTTCTTGCAATAAAAAATTGAGTGAACATTTGAGTGACAAGTATCCTATTTTATTTAACCGCTATACTCCACCAGAATATTTCATTTCAGCATACGTGGATTCTCGTTCGTAATCGCAGTTTGTTCGAAAGTCAATTATAGGAATGGACAGATTTCAATAAACTGTACTTTGCGAGCGCAGGCTTTTCGTAGTTGTCAATTATTGGAATTGACACATCAGTTGTGGTAAAACAAGGACACACAGATGAAAACTGTAGGCAAGAGAAGAAGTGGGAAGCCCGGAGTCAGGGAAACGACATGCAGTCGACCAAAACTACCCGGCACGACTATATACCGGTCGCGAAAGCAGAGGCATCAACCTTCAACAACCATGATCTGCTGGTGGTCGGCGTATCAACTGCCAAACTAAGAGTGACAAAAAAAAAATCATCGCCAATGGAGCCCAAGTGTACAGATTGGAGCGCCTGCTACCCACAACTACAATGACAGAAGCTGAGATGAGGCTGGAGAATTCATTCCAGAAGTTCATTACTTGTGAAGGCATCAGTATATTTCTCCAAGTGATGTAATAAAGCGGATATACTTCAGGGAGATCTAATCGATGCGAAACAAAAAGATAACACTAAACTTACCAGATCGCTATCAAGTAGGGTTACGTGTTCGTGCCTATAGAAAACTTGTGTTTCACCATTACAGCAAACGTCCATCCATAATATCAAGAAGAGGCTGTTGAACAGGCTGGGGGGAGGAGGAATATTGAACGAACCTGAAAAGAAGAGCAAGGCAGTAAAAAGCTGTAGATATTATTATAAAAATTACCTCCACCTGGAGTCTCACAGGTGTGCCCACCGAAGATCTGCATTGAAAATAAAAGAAATACATAAATAATCAAATTAATTTAATTATCAGATTGCAAAAAAAGAAACAGATAAAGCCAGGTGATTTGATTAACTATTTAAGTATCGTAAAACAAATAACAAATATGCTTCGAGCACCTATACAAGATGGGATTGGCCGAGACTTCCTCCTACCGCATTTGTCAGAATGCTCATGAAACCTCAGAGCACGAGTCGTCCAATTGATCATAAATAAATGAAATATAAAATGTGATCACAAGTGCAAGGTTCCAATCTCAAAAACTATTGAAGGATTATCGACAGATTCAGCAGAATAGCCGGCCCTTAACTTGGTGGGTTTCAACCCTTTAATTCCGAAAGGACCTACATTGAAGTATACACCATATCCAGCATACTTTATTGAGGATACCTCTGTCATTTTCAGGAAGGATTATCGTAAAAATATAATGACAAAATTATTTATTATAATGTTACTGTAAGTCAAATATATTCATTTATTAGCTTCTATTTTCCTGCAAGTCAACTATATTATTGTTTTCTTTTTACTAAATGCTAAATATTTTTAAGAAGAAATAATCGTATTGAAGAAAAAAACCTTATCACAATATCTCAAAGGATTCTTGTGAAAGTGTTGATAATTTAGATTTAATCAATAGTGAAAATAAAGTGAACCTTAACAGTGTAACTACAAAATAGACTTCTTGACCCTAACTAGTTACTGCAAACTGAATTTAAATAATATTAATTGTTCAATCAAAGTAGAATCAGCTTCCGGCTCTACACAATCTTTTACAGTAGTTACAAACAGCGTACTTAACAAAAAAAAATTTTTGATACAATTAAAAGTGATTTATTTGAATCTTCGGAACTTGTCTGTAATAATTTCATTGACTCAACTTCAAAAATGTGTAAAGAAAATAATGTTCCTGTCTCAGCTGAATTAAATTCAAAAAATGAGCGAAACCCTCCTCCAACACCTAGTGAAATTCTCACAGCTCTAGGAGTTCCAGGAGCAATTAAGGACCTACTGATATTCGACTTTAATCACAGATTTACCTACGATTTCATCAATAATATATAGGAAATATTCATATTGATTGTAGGAATCGATTGGACTGCAGATTGTAGAATTTTGCTAAGAGCCATAAGCAATAAAACCCAAGGTTCCACCAACGAAGTGCTAAATATGTATGGACTGAAATAAAAAAGGATCTCATACTCCATTACTCCGACAAGCGAAATGAGACCTCCCTCATCAAAGATTTACACAATCTGAAACAAAATAATAAAACCGCCGAACAGTTTTACAGTGAAATAATTGAAATTTTATCGACAATCACTAATCATATAAAAATCTGTGAAACAAATCCTATTGTAATTCAATGACTAAGAAGTCAGAAATATCTACTATTTTAGAAAAACTAAACGAATTGTTTCCTACATACTATAAAGTTTACATGTGAAACTGAACAAACACAATGGTACTTTCATATTTTTAGATGTGCTGATTAAGAGAGTAGATACCCAGCTCACCTTCTTCGAATAGGCAACCAACAAACACACAAAGATACATAACATCAGACTCTAATCATTGTCATCAACATAATATGGCTACTTTCAATTCCATGGTCCAGCGATTGTTAAATATACCTATGACAGAAATAGACTATGAATAGGAGCTGAGATACATTGAAAATACTGCAAGAATCAACGGCTTCCATAACCGATTAATAGACGTATTAGTCCATAAACAAAAATATAACAAATGGTTTAAAGATATCACAACACTGAAGAGCGGGGATAATACGGATATTAAACGAGTAGGAATTACTTATCACCGGTAAATTCAAAAATATTTTCAAGAAAATTAACAGGCAGGTTATCCCAGTATCGTCCAATAAGCTTAGAGGTCTTTTGTGCAGAATCAAGGATCTGGATGGTACACTTAAAAAGAGCGTCATTTATTCTTTAAAATGTTCATCGTGTGATCGCACGTATATTGGGCAGTCATCGAGTGCCGTGAAAGAAAGATGGAAAGAAGACAACAAAAACATAACAAAAAACGAATGCAATCAATCCAGTATAGCTGACCACATTTTGAATAATGTCGACCATAAAATAAACATAAGAAATTTCAAATTAATAAAGGCAGTATCAAATAAATAAGAACTGGATGTTATGGTCGTAGCGTGCTGCATGCAGTAGCATGCTACATGTTCGATGCCGACAGATGTAACAGTATTTTTACATTAGTCTCCACAGCAAATGTGCAGCCTCGTTTGGCCAGACCGGATATTTTAACCCTGACTGTGACTGAAAACTGGTATAAAAGGTGGCTGGAAGAGAAGAAGAAGATTTTGGCTTCGATTTGTGATGTCATCCATTTGTGGAGAAGCAAAAAATAACACGAAGGTGGTGAAGAAAATTGGACAAGTGTGAAAAAAGCGTGAATCTCTGAATTTAAAGGTAGTGGAATAAAATTAAAGAAGAAGATCGAAATTAAAAGAGGGCGAGGAGGAGGTAGTACGCGAGTGACGAAATAAAAAGGTGGCTAGAAGCTAGGATTATAATAATAATTCCTGAAAACGAAAGGAAAAACACTCATCAGCGTAGAACATACCCGAGAACATTTCACCTCATCACCAGGTATTGAAAGATAAGAAACTATAGTTCCGAGGAAATAAATGGGTTCCGCATGCAAAGAAATCTTACCATTAGAACATTAAATATAAGCGATGGATTAGTACGACATTCACAATTTCGACGGCACAAATGCTATACTCCTGCGATAAATTTCCATTATATGAGAAGAGCTACATAGTACAAATCTAATGATGACATTTCCGAATCGGGCAAAGAATTCAGCACCTCTGTGAATAATTCTGAAATCGAAGGGAACGTGACAACCACTAGACATTCCTATATGGGTGTGTACACGACACCTAGATACTAGGAGTCTTGCATTTTATCTAGACGACCGCTGGACTCCCAGTGATATTTGACCTAAATTAACTGAAAAGAAAAAGGTGGGAAAACGACGACAGAGCGATTCCCCGGTGTCTTAAAGGTAATTATTAAATCAAGCAGATTAGCTCATAAAAATATCAAAAGGGAACCATTCATTCAATTTTCGTTCTCTTAAATTTGAGAAATTGAATTTTTCTTAGTATAACTCTTCGAACCCAATTGTTTTCATACTATATTACCGGTTAAATATTTTTATACCCTAGACCTAGATGAAATCTGAAGCTTATACTAAGTTTGTCATTCCGTTTGTAACACCTACAAATAATGATGGTAGAGCAAAATGGATGGCATAAATTTAACAGATATTTTGATTTTTGCATGTCTGTCTGTCCGTCCGTCCTTTTGTCTGTCCGTGCGTCTGTTCATCCGTCTGTCTGTTCGTCCTCACGATAACTCCAGATCGCATGTACTTAGAGAGCTGAAATTTTGCAGATGGGCTTTTTAAATAAAAGTAAAAGTAAGTTCGAAAATGCGGCAAATCGGGTAACTCCTTCGGAGGGTTGCCATACAAAAATTTAATTTTTCACTACATATTTGAACACTGCCTGAGAATGCGTCAACGTAGAGCGTTGAAATTTTGTACATAGTGTTTTCATAAAAATAGTAAATATAATTTCAAAAATAGACTAAATCGAGCATTTATTCCGCGGTCTTTTTTTTACAAAGTAATAATTTTTCTTATACTTTAAACTTCTACAAAACTCGGCAAAACTTTATTGGTAGCTTATTCTACTAGCTCAATTGAGGATTTGGTGATATCGCTTGTAGTAGCATTGTTTTTCGGAATTTTGTGGAGCACGCTTTCTGAGACCTAATTTCATCACCGCTACCTTCTTGCGCAGGAAAGGAGGTTCATTGTTACTTTATTTTCATCTGGACTTCTATAATTCTTAAAAGGAGATACGGATTTTAGTCTGATTTTGATTTTGGTGAATAATTGATATTTTTCATAACCTGGTGATCGCCTGCGGTTGTGTCATCTTTGGCTTGTCATTTTCGTGCGGATCTCTACAAAACATTATACCTTTATTTAATGCAAAAACCATACTGATTTTGTAATCGCCTAGGGGTATGCTATTTGAATGTTACAGTGGCAGATAGTTGTATAAGAGTATCTACTGTCAATTATCAACAGCAAGCTGTGACTCCTAAAATGGTTCGGATATGTGATTCCTGCGGTAACAATATTTCTCGTACTTCTCCTGGATTAACATGCGTGTCTTGCCATGGAAATTATCACATTCATTGCAGCAAGGTTTCAGAAGCGGTACTTCGAAATATTGAAAAAGGTACAGTGCTCTTAACATGTATGCCCTGTGTTAATAAAAAAAGCAATAAGAAAACGGTGATATGCGGTGATTCCGACTCTGAACCTGATTTATCTTTATCAGCGCTTACTATAGTTGTAGAACAAATGACCCAAGATGTGGCAATGCTTAGAGATAAACAGAACGAGTTCAACAGATCTGTTGAGACCATCATATCCGGCTTCAAAGAATTTAAAACCATAGTTACAACTATAGATGAACACCAAAAGAATATTACTAAACTCGAGAGACAAAACTTAGAAATGACTAAAGGTATGGGAGTCTTAGAGGCTCGAATCGATTCTATGGAAGAGAAATTCCTTTTAAAATTTGTAGTAAACATTCCACAGGGTAATTCCGAATCAGTACTGGATATCGTGCTTTTCTGAAAGTGCCCGTCGAAGATTCTACGATCGTGAAGGCTTACCGATCTAGAGGTAAATCAAATCGTATGGATAATCCTAGGCAAATTATAGTTAAGTATAGCTCTGAATTCGTTAGGGATAGCATATTAGCTGCATTTAAAATTAATAAAAGTATTACGTTAGATAAAGTTGGATTTTCTGGTGAGCGGAAACTATATATTAATGAATTTTTAACGCATAATAAACGTAAATTACTACATGAAGCTAGATTGTTTAGGAAGGAAAATAACTTTAAGTTTGTCTGGATTAGAAATGGGAGAATTTTTCTAAAGCAAGATGACGACCCGAATGTTTTTCAAGTGAAAAATATCAATAGCTTGGATTACATTCGACATAAAATAAAACAATTAAATTAATCAATTGTGATATATTATGTCTCTTGAAGTTTACTATCAGAATGTTTGGGGTTTGCGTTCGAAGACAGAGGAAGTTAGACTATCAATTCTAAGTAATTAGTATGATATTATATGCTTTACTGAAACATTTCTCCAAGATTCTATATATAGCTCTGAATTATTTGATGATAGGTACGCTGTATTTCGAAAAGATAGGGATAATATTGCTACCGGTACATGCGATGGTGGTGGTGTTCTTATTGCCGTCAAAAAAGAACTGACTGCCTCGCGTATATGCGAATTCGAGACTTGTCATGAAGACTTGTGGATAAAGATTAAACTGAAAAACTTAAATATTTATATTTGTTGTATTTATATTCGTCCGCAGTCCAATAATGAAATCTATGATGAAATTTTTGATAGTTTTATAAACAATTTCCAGACTTTGGGGCGAAACTCTAAAATCTTAATTTTAGGGGATTTCAATCTGCCTAACTTACACTGGTCCACTAATCGCAGTAATAATATTGTGAATTTCACCAACCTACCAACTAGAGCTGCATTTTCTTTAACTAATTGCATGTCGTTTGCTAACTTGAATCAATATAATAATGTTTTCAATCTACAGGAGCGTTGCTTGGATCTGATATTGAACATGGCTATATTAATGTGTGTCGATCCCTGTGCCCCATAGCTCGTATCGATACTTATCATCCACCTTTGGATATTGTGATTAATTTACGCAGAGTCTTTCCCACCGAAAGTTAAAACGCATCGTCGTTTTGATCTTGCGAACTATGAAGAAATCACTGAATTTCTTTCCTCTATGAATTTTATATCCCTGCAATCTTTAAATCTTAATGACGCGTCTACTAGTTTTTATGCGATTATTGAAAATTGCTTCAATAGATATATTCCTGCTTTAACAAAGAAAAAACCCGTGTTTCCTTGTTGGTATTCTAATAAAATTATACATGCTATCAAACTTAAAGAAAAATTTAGACGAAAGTATCAAAGAACCAGGCATCCTGAACACTATAAGACCTTTTCGTGTTTGCGCGACAATCTGAAACGTAAAATAAAAGAGTCCCACAAATTATATATATTAAAATCTGAGAATATTGTCACATCAAACCCGAAAACATTCTGGTCTTTCACTAAGGATTTAAAGATGTCCAATACATTTCCTAAAGAAGTTTATTACGATGGTTGTGCAGTTAATTCCCCTGTAGGCATATGCAATACGTTTGCAGCTTATTTCAAGTCAATTTACAATGATGACTCATACATTCCGAATAGTATACCAGGTAGTGGTACTGATTCAATATTTATCCCATCATTTGAGGTCGAAGATATCAAAGCCGTGATTAATTCGTTGGACATCAGTAAAAACGCTCCCATTTGTGAACTATTTAACCGTTCAGTATCTGAAGGCTTTTATCCGGATCTTTTAATAAAAGCGTTTGTGTTTCCTATATTTAAAGCTGGTGACAAAAAGCATGTGACTAATTATCGTCCGATAACAGTATCCAATAGTCTTGCTTTAATATTTGAGCGTCTCATTTATAACAACCTTCTCTCGCAAATAAAGTCTATAATTGACATTCATCAACACGGCTTTTCTCCTGGTCATTCCACTGTCACCAATTTAGCTATATTTACCGATCAAATTGCATTGGCTCTTGATAGTAGTAAGCAAGTGGATGTATTTTATGCTGATATCTCCAAAGCTTTTGATTCCATTAATCATAAACTGACTCTTGACAAGATGAAAAATATAGGATTTAGTACCTTAACCTTGAAGTGGTTTGAATCGTATTTATCTGATCGTCAGTTGGTAGTTGCGGTGGATGGCTTTAAATCCATATCATTTACACAAACGTCTGGTGTACCTCAAGGGACAATACTTGGTCCTCTTATATTCATAATGTATATAAATGACTTACCAACTTTTATTGATTCCCCTTGCCTAATATATGCTGATGACACTAAGATATACAGAGTTATCGATATCGCTGATGACTGCAATGATCTGCAAGCTGATATTGTAAAATTTTTAGACTGGTGTGTGAAAAACTTTCTATCCGTGAACATAAACAAATGTAAATGCGTCTCATTTTCTAGAAAGCAAAATAAAGTCCTCTTTAATTATAAATTGGGTAGCTCCCCCGTAAAGAGAGTTTCTGAGATAAAGGACTTGGGCGTAATCTTCCACAGCAAACTCTTATTTGATTCTCATGTTAGTTATATAACCAATAAAGCCTTTAAGATGCTTGGATTTATCATTAGATGTACAAAATCATTCAAAAGCTTATTCACATTTAAAACATTATATTATTCGTTAGTACGAAGTCTACTGGAGTACGCCTCAGTCATTTGGAACCCTTTCTACTCAGTATACATCGATAAAATTGAAAGAGTTCAAAAGCGATTTACACCTTTTCTACTTTTCAAATCGGATGGAGATAATAGAAGCCTAAATTATACGGAAAGACTACAGCGGTTCTCAATGCTTTCGTTGGAAACCCGCCGTGGTTATCTTGACGAGATATTTTTATACAACGTTGTAAACAACCTAATTAATAGTCCGATAATCCTTAGCGAAATTAATTTCATTTTTCCATCGCGTAATACCAGAGAAGTTTTAGCATTTAGGCCTCAATTAGGACAAACAAATTTAGTAACGAAATCACCCATTGTAAGAATTCAAAAAAAAACATAATGAGCAGTGTAATGACATTGATCTCTTTTCAGATAGTCGCTCCTCTCTTCGACGTATTGTCCTGAATCAATTACAAAGTAATTTTAATTAGCTCCTCCCCTCCAATTAATATTGGCAATATTTTGAATTAACGTTTGACTTGACAATCTTGTCTCCATTTTATTTTTCCTTTAATTTAATTTAACTATAGTATCCCTCACCTTTTAATTAGTATTTTTCATTTCTTTTATAATTTTTTAGCTTTTCTTTATTTTTTCATTTGTATGCTTCTAGTATGTATATTTCGTAGTTTGCTTAGTTTAGTTTAGATTAAGTAGGTTTGCTTTCTATCACTATGTAAATTGCTGAATATCGTAGCTTTATTTCACACTCAAAATATGGATTTTACTCTTATATGGATTTTGTGATACATTATTTCTTCTTCTAAAAATTTTAAATTTAAGCTTTTTTGTATTCAAACTTGTTAACCGGTAGTAAATAAGTGGAAATTTTCTGTTTGCTATCGCATGAATTTCATTAATAAATAAATAAATAAATAAATCCCTTTATTGGTGTAGCCATATATAAAAATTTAGGATTTTTACGTATCATGTGAAAACAATCAGTCCTATACAATTTTAATGTAATGAAAAGTTCTTCAGAATATGAAATCTTATAAAACTGGCTATAATCTTTTTAGATGTTCGACGACCCGTTCTAGAGATATATTCAAAGACCACTTGACCTTGATTTTATACATTTTCGTCCTACCACATATATTATATTATATTACATATTTCTTCTTTTACGTCACTATGTATATTATGTCACACATTTCTTCTATTACGTACCTATATTATATTATTTTTCTATTACATACATATATGATGTTATATTGCATATTTCTATTCACATTACATACATAGCTTCGCATTTATAAGGTATTATACACGAATGCTAGTACTAGAATTAGAGTTTCGGTTCACGAAAATAAACGATTATATAGATTTGTAAAGGAAATCCCAGGCAGATTTTCTGGATCTCCTCTCTTTAATTTTATTTACAGGATCACAGTTGCTCCAGAAGGCCTTCGTGGAGGCACACATTTTCATCAAGGTAATTGTCTGGGGTTTACCTCCAGTATTTCCTAACGGTAAGAATCGTTTTATTTTGTTTACTAGATCACAATTGCTTAATTCAATTTCGAAATATTACCTTAAAGTAAATTTTCGTATTACACTAAGATGCTACGAGGTGAAATTAAACTCGAACTATATTTATTAGTGTAGACCTTAAGTACAATGCCTGTAATAGAAAAAAAAACAATGATTTCCTCATGAATAAAAATGCTAATAGTGTGTAACATGATGGAATATTACAATTTTTATTTCTCCTCTCACTCTCCCGGAGCCCTCCTCATGATGAAGGTTGACTAGGTTGGCTCCTCCACTTTTTTTTCAGGGTCAAATAGGGATATTGTGAACTTTTGGCCGCAATGTCGTAGGGTGGATGGGGCAACGACCTGAAGACAGTAACATCTTCGTCTTCAACGGAAGTAAAACTAAGTGATATAAGGGCTGTAGAATGAAAGCTTTTTTGCATCTGGTGCGATGAAAAATTAAAGCAACTTTTTTGCTTGTATGACTGTATTCGACGACAAAGTATGAATGACAGACCGAATCAAGGCCGGAAACAGAACCAAATACAATATTGAATGCCCTGAACCTTAATTATGCTGGCAACTTGATAATATTTCGATAAACTGACTTGGCGGTAAAACTGAATTTAACATTTGCCTTGAAATAATTTGAATGATTACGACATTATTGGTTGACGTGATTAAACTATAAAACTATATTGATATAAAGCAAAAAAGATGAAAATATCTACCTTGATGTATGTAATTAGCAAAAAGAAATGATTTTATGTTACGATTAATTGCTTTTAGATTTTGATTGTTGATGGTTGTGCTAAGTTGCGACTGTACATGGGCCTCCCCAGGGATGAATGTGTGGTAATTCTTTGTGTCAGGCAGGAATTTTGTTTGTATGGACAGCGACAGCGGCAGGATTTCGGGGACTTACCCCACTAACTCTCCCACAATAGCCGAGGTGTTAGCGTGCCGCCCTGTGTCATCGCTGATGACGGATTGAGCTCATGCTGACAGAATGGACTTGTGGGTGTCTCAGTGGTTGAGACCTCAGGGCCCCAGGTCTTGCGTTACAAGTCGTCGTATAACTATGAGCACTGAGTCTGCGCTGAAGCTTTGAGGCTGCAGTACTTGTTGGCTTGCCGTAGTAGTTCTTGTTAGCTTGTGGAATGCAGGGTAATATAGGCACACTTGGGTTTTGACTTGTGTAGGATCCTTCATACTGTTACACTAAGCCATTTAAGAATAGTATTAGACTGAGGCGCATGCACTGGCATATTACTACATGAAAAATATGCTGCCTCCACTGATATGCCGCCCGAAGCTGGAGAACTATGAGGTCAAGCAGTATCATCGTCTTCTCCACGCCGGAGTTACCACATGCACATGTGGCAGGAAAAAAATCTATTGTACATACTGGCAGCACACTGAAGTAGTGAGATAATCGGAAGGAGGAAGCAAGCCCGTGAGTGAAACGACGGAATACTACTTACTAATCTTTCTAACCTGTCGCTTAGCTATAAGCCCGTGATATATATTAGGACACTAACACTAACTAATCCGTATTTAAGCAGTAGATTTATGATGATTTATGATTTATTTATGTGAGCTACCCAGGAACGAGCGTAATATTCTCAATGTTCTCCTTTAGACAATCATTCAACTGTTTTCTTCTTTTTGTAACACAAGGGCCAAGTAACCACAAACGTAACTAGTACACAAAATTAAATTTTTCACATTAGGAATGACTTACTTCTGAAATACTTTCAAGAAGTTCTTAAGAACAGATTATATAGCTCGTGTTCCCACGAGAGGTCGCCAAAAGACAAAATAGGCGGAAAAGATATCGGAGAACTAGTCTATAGCAAATCATCACCCTGCATTGCTAGGTGATTTGGCAGTTTTTCGATGTAAAAAAGATGGCGAATTTTTTTCGATATCCGTGACGTTTTTTGCGAGAGACCGAGACTGTTCTGTTTTTTTTTTCGGAGACATAAAATTGTACAGATTGCGCTGAAGCTTTACAAAATTCCTACCACGCGTTTTTGAGATTTCTTAAAACTACGTTAAATTATTGTATGGTTTATCGTTTGCCTATAAAATCCCGACAGACGCAAAATCAGGTGCAATACCTGCGAAGGGTCGATCTAACCTACAATTTATTCCACGTGATCGCTAGCGGAGCCCCAGTCCTTCTGAGCCGACAAAGCAGTCAAAGCTGCAGAGGCAACGCGACGCTATCTATTCATCTACCGAGAAAGCCTCACGAGGAGCCGGCCAGTGAAATTTACTCCAGCCGTCAAGCAAGACTCCCTAAGACGACCAGATAAGTACATTGTTCTTTCATTTTACTGATGAATTACTCTCATGCCATGTACCTACTTCATTATTTCTAAAACAAAACAAAGAAGCCAATCTGCAAGAACAAAAATACGAGCTAACAAGTACTTCAATAGTGGTGTGAAAGAAATCCCCAGTAACGACTGCGAAAGTGCTAGCGAAGTCTTCACTGCTGATACAGCAGCTCCAGCTTCAACGCAAGCCTCCCTGATAACTCTTCTACAGAGGAAGTATCTTGGGTCAACTAATAAGAGTAACGCCGGCCGCCACGCAATACATATTAGGAAGACCAGATAAGTAGTTTTTTTTTCTTCATTACATATTGCTTTACTTTCGCGCTATTATGAATAAGTCATAAATATCAGTAACTGTACTTTACATTACGAAATTTTGTTTCCTTAACACCAATAAAAATTGCTGAGCCAAGAACAGCAGGAACGAATGATATAGCTCCGTCCAATTACAATCGGGACGAGGAAGTGCTGATGTTGGCTGGAGTTATCCGATACTAAAGTTGGCAATAGACACTTGTATATGTAGCTCTGGGAAGGTGCTTCGCTGACGATTTTTCACTCGTTTAAATCACTCTAGATCCGGTGGGCAAATATTTCTTCATAACTCTTGCTTAATTTCCTCTTCATTCTAAAAACAGAGAAGGCAAAGCCATAAAATAAAAGCGAGCAAATCGTAAATTAAACAATTTCCTAATTATCCCGTACAAGTAGGAGCACAATAACCTCATCGACATAAATTGGATGGAATTGTCAAATGTCAAGAAAGTCTTAAGAAATATCGGAACATTAAATTGAAAGGTGAACAAGTTTTAAGCGAATTGGAACAGTCAAATTCCGCCTATTCGTTCCTGGATGGAGATATAGTAACTAGTTCGTACCCTTTGCGCGATGGCCATTGACAGCAGATAACCAGATCGAAATCGTTTCGTGTTAAAATTAACCTCATAAACAAATTGAATTGTATGCAAGTTGTAAGCAGTCTGGAACAGTCAAATTCCACTCATTCGTTATCGAGTGGAGGCATTGTAAAATTCGCGCAAAGGCCATTGACGGAGGATAAAGTAGACTGAAATAGTTTCGTGTTAACCTTAGTTTGTGACTTTGTTATTTTCTAAAGAAATTGGAAATTTAGGTTTAGTAACAATAAATTTACTGAATGAATTGTTGAATTTGTAAAGAATTTATGGATTTTTTTTTAGCTAAATTGAGACTTTTGGAAAATTGACCATAGCTGATTTCATGAATGCAAATAAATGTTTAGTAGTGACATAGATAACTTACTGGTGTGAACAATTCAATTAAAATAAGCCTCGACACATAAATTGCAAATTTTGTTTTTTTTCGGACGATTAACTGTGAGTTATTTGGACTAGCTTCAGAGATTCTTTATTTTTGTTTGTTTTCGCTCTAGATAAGTCGCGCGTCGTTCAAGAGGTTGATTAAAGTGATCGTATCGCCATCTACAGACAATAAATTGCCTACCTGTGATTGCGGATAAGTTTCTCTCCTTCCCCTTTCTAGACATTTCCTCTAATAATACCAGGTCAAATAAAAGAAAAGAATTTAAAATCCCCTCGGACAACCCGTTTTGGGGAGTTTAGCCTTTAGTAAAACTAATTACTGTAACAATACGATGGAGGTCCGCACCTTAGTTGTAGAATCTACCGTCTAGTAAGTAGGTTTTGAACTATAGTGCACTCAGCTTGCAGGTTGATTTTAAGAGGCAGCTCGGAGCCTGGTTGATGTGCTACCAACAGGTGAACAGCTATTGCCGGGGGTGCACGTAACACACCTGCAAATTTAGTGATAAAGTTATAGCCAAAAGAAAATGATATGGTGTGTTCCAGTACACATATGTTTTCCTGCGGAGACCATTACAGCTCCAAGCAATGGTATCTATGTTAACTATGCCGGGTACTACCAGCAGATGTCCTTGAGTTTGAAGTCACCTTTAAGGAGCATGAAGGGCCAGTTGACCCAATCTCGAACTGGCCATGGCGTTCGACTAGCTTTGCACGTTATGACTAACTTCCTAGTTCCTTTTTATAGTCAGACAGTTAGAGACTGTTCGGGCAGCTAGATACTGACCAGAGGAACATAGAACTGTAACCTTAGTGGGCGGTCGTGGTAACTTGAACTTCTTAACGTTGCCTGTATTTGGAGCAGTTGTGAAGAGTTGCCAGCGTCTATAGACATACTCTATTGGTTACGTGATAGTAGCAAAGTTAAAAAGAGAACAAGGAGAGAAGAGGGCCGCTATCTGGGCGGGCATGAACATACACCTTCTGAAATGTTGCGACGAATAAGAAACATTTTGTTTCTCTGTTATTTCATTTTGTCCTTTTTTTTTATTTTCAACCTTCAAGCAAAATTGAGATGTTTAACATTATAATAATATTTTCTTTCTTAAACAACATACTCCGCTAAAATCTGACATTAGACTAACCTTCTTTATTTTTTATTTATTTTAATCAAAATCGCAGACAACTAACTACACCTTTTCTAAATTGCAAAGTGGCTTTCGCTGAGCTTAGCGCAAAACCTTATAGCTACGTGTGGGGCGCCCGAGGTCGTTACCGCAGAGCAGTTGGCGACGTCAAGTCGCCACAACATTCCACCGGCAACGAAACCGCTGGTTTAGTGATCCCTATAGTTGCGCGGATGTCATGTGGTTCGTCCAATTCTTGTAGATTGCTGTCTTAACATCGTGTCTCCGTCGGGAAAAAATCTAACCCGCTGAAAGGTCCGAGTGTTAGATGTGGTAATAGGTGGTGCCTCAGGACGTGTTTGTGGTGTCTGCTGTGGTTCTGGAATTGGAAATTCGTCTGTGTGATCGGTGCCTATGTTAGTGGCTAAGTTTTCAGGCACTGGCTGAACTGAGCCTTCAGACACTGGCTAAACTAGCTCCGCAAGAGTTGTTGGTGAGTGTATTAAAGCTGAGCTGCTGGTCTTGTTGACTCTCGTTGTTTGTTTCAATAAAGAAAGATTTCAATCAATAAGGTCCCTCGTACGGAGGCTGTAGAGGAGCTCGAACCGAGTCTGTTCGTATGAACGCCTGTGTACAATTGTCGAGGTGTTTAAATTTAAAACAAAATTGTCGAGAATGGCTTGAGGCCTGAACGGGTCTAAGGTACACGAAGATAAGCCCGTTTTTACTGAGGGAGGTGCACCTCTAAATGTACCAAAAACCCAATCCGGGGCTCTTAAAGAACCCGAAAATTTCCAGGACATTACAAGTCCTTCATCTGACGGCTATGCGATGGATACACTCCCCCTAGACGAGGAGGATCTCCTTAGATCACCAGACCATAGCCAACAGGACAGCGGGAATACTGAAGTTCCCACATCCAAAGAGCGCAAGCCAAAGCTAAGTGGCGCGGCCAAAAAAAGGTTTAAATGGCTTTTAAAACATGGCCACACAGAGGCAGAGGCTAGAAGGATTGCTGCACTTCAGATAGAACAGCGGAATGAGGAGAGTCTTAAAAAACGGACTCGCCCTGACGACTCTTCTCTTAAAGTGGAGCAACCTAGCGCCAAACGCAGCAAGGCAGCAACGGAGAATCCTTCAAAGAAGCACGTCTCCCAGCCTTTGCGTAAGCAGCCCTCCTATAAAGAGGTTGCAGAGAGCGTTTGGGTGGGTATTCTTCCCATCGGTTATCCTGAGGTGGCACTCAACATGGATCAATTGAAGTCCGTACAGAGTGCTATCTTGAGAGAGATCGCGGCTAGAAAACAAAGCCCCCTGAAGCCAAGATTCCTAGGCTCCACATTTAGACCAGGGTGGATGGTCATCAACTGCGCCAATCAGGACACCGTGACGTGGCTAAAAGATGTAGTTGGGGAGCTAAAACCCTGGGAAGGAGCCAACCTTGTCATGGTCGCGGAAAGTGAAATTCCTCGCCCACAAGTTCTTGTGGGATACTTTCCCAACAGCGCTGAGGACCCTACGGACTTGATTCTCGACTACATCGAGGGTCAGAACGCGGGGTTAAAGGTGTCAGAGTGGATTGTGTTACGCAAGACACAAAAACCACACGTAACAGAGCTAACCTTCTCCGTGGACCATACGTCCATGGAGGAGCTAAAAAAGGCTCATTACACAATTGGGTACAAGTTCGGCTCAGTCCAACTTAGGCCCAAGGGTGGGGCAGTAAAGACTGTGGCGGAGGCTGGGGATGGCCAAGGTCAGATTAAAACTCTGACTGGTGAGCCTCAGCCATCGACATCAGGAACCAGCAGGCCTAAACTTTCTGTCAAGGCTAAGGCTGGCCCCGGTAAAGCAGTCGGAACTGCAGAGGCTAAGCCGGGGACTTCCGCAAAGAAGTCCGAAGGCACTAAGAAGAAGCCTCCTCCTGCCCGTGCGAAGCAGGGCAAAAAAGGAAATCCGAAAGGATCTCCTATCAAGGCTGCTAGCGGCCATAAAAAGTCATCCTAGTCATGACTAATCATCATCTAAGTTGCCTCCAGATAAATCTCCATCATGCCAAAGCGGCATCAGATGTGCTTAGCAGGAGATTTGTCTCGGAGAAACTTAGTCTGGCGCTCATACAGGAGCCCTGGGTACATCAAGGCCGCATTAAAGGACATCCCACAAAATCATGTAAGTTAATTTACAGTAATGAGCATGAATATCCCAGGGCAGCATTGCTGCTCAACACTAATCTAAATTTTATTCCTCTTTCGCAGTTCATTTCGAGGGACGTAGTTGCAGTAGCTCTCGAGGTACCAACTCCGGGAGGTAGTCACGAGGTAGTAGTGACCTCAGTCTATTGTCCTGGAGATGCGGATACACTACCTCCTACAGAGCTAAAAAGACTCATCAGCTACTGCAAATGAAGAGGAAAGCAATTTATCGTTGGATGCGATGCGAACGCACATCACACGCTATGGGGCAGCACGGATACCAACATCAGGGGTGAGTACCTCCACGATTTTATAATATCTAATAATTTAGAGATACTAAATCGAGGTAATAAGCCAACCTTTATGAACACTATCAGACAAGAGCTCCTGGACCTAACACTTGCCAGTATGTTCATAAGCACAAAAATAAGTAGGTGGCACGTATCGAACGAGATTTCCATGTCCGATCACAGGCATATCAGGTTCGATATAGAAGCCGCACTTAACTCAAGTCTAGAGTACCGAATCCCTAAATTAACTAACTGGGAACTCTATCGACAACATCTTAAGGCTGTAGTTAACTCTCCCGGTAGTAGCATTAGCACAACGGAGGAGTTGGACTCAGCCACTACGCAGCTACAAACGGCTGTACTGACTTCATTCGAACACAGCTGCCCTCTGAAGCAAAAGACTTGTAATCGGCAGGTACCTTGGTGGAATAGGGAACTGAGTTTGAAAAGAAAAGAAGTTAGGAAACTATTTAACAGAGCCAAGCTCTCTGGTACCTGGGGAGAATATAAAAAGGCTCTAACGGAATATAACATAGAATTAAGAAGATCTAAAAGAAGAACCTGGCGGACCTTCTGCGATGGCGTAGATCAACTGCCCGCAGCTACCAGGCTCCATAAGGTACTTTCGAAGGAGCACACGAATGGTATATGCTCACTTCAAAAAGAAGATGGGAACTATACCGAGAGTTGTGAGGAAACAGTCAGGGTCTTATTAGAAACTCACTTCCCCGACTCTACCAGTCGCGTTCAAGGAATAGTAGCTCCAGACCCAATTGAGGTGGGCAATTACAGGGTCTCTAACAGGAGTAAGAGCCTTGCGGGAAGAATCTTCACTCCTAACAAGGTTAGATGGGCCGTTGGTACGTTTAAACCCTTTAAATCTGCTGGAGGGGACGGCATCTTTCCTGCCTTACTACAGCAAGGGGTTGAAGAAATACTTGTTCCACTACAAAACATTTTTCGAGCCAGTTACGCTCTGGGGTATATTCCCCAATGCTGGAGAGACGTCAGGGTGGTATTTATACCCAAAGCAGGAAAAAGAGCTAGCTCTCTAGCCAAATCGTTCCGACCCATTAGTCTCTCGTCATTTTTACTTAAATCCATGGAAAAAATCCTAGACCTACATATTCGAAGTGAAGTGTTGATTAAATCACCACTTCATTCTAAGTAATTCGCTTATCAAGCAGGCAAGTCTACCGAGACTGCCATCCACACTTTGGTTAAAGACCTCGAAAAAGCTCTTGAAGCAAAAGAGGTGGCCTTATGTGCATTTGCAGACATAGAAGGTGCTTTTGATAACACCTCCTTCGAAGCAATTAAATCAGCTGCCGAGGACAAGGGCTTCGAGCCCCCCACGGTTAATTGGATAGACTCCATGCTTAGAAGCAGGAGGATAACTACTACTCTAGGAAACTGTTCAGTCACGATCACTGCAGCTAAAGGCTGCCCACAAGGAGGAGTTCTCTCTCCACTCCTATGGTCGATCGTGATTGATGATCTCTTAGAGAAGCTGACCAGTTCGGGTTTTACCGTACAAGGCTACGCGGATGACCTAGTAGTCATGATACGGGGCAAGCATGACCAAGTCATATCCGACCTCATACAAATGGCCCTTTCTAAAGTCCACACTTGGTGCTTAACCAAAGGCCTCAGTGTAAACCCAAACAAAACGGTTATCGTTCCGTTCACGATAAGATCAAAGCTTTCACTAAAGGCTCCTCTTCTCGATAACACGGAATTGATATTTTCAGAAGAAGTCAAATATCTGGGGTAAACAAATGGTTTAAAGATATCACAACACTGAAGAGCGGGGATAATACGGATATTAAACGAGTAGGAATTACTTATCACCGGTAAATTCAAAAATATTTTCAAGAAAATTAACAGGCAGGTTATCCCAGTATCGTCCAATAAGCTTAGAGGTCTTTTGTGCAGAATCAAGGATCTGGATGGTACACTTAAAAAGAGCGCCATTTATTCTTTAAAACGTTCATCGTGTGATCGCACGTATATTGGGCAGTCATCGAGTGCCGTGAAAGAAAGATGGAAAGAAGACAACAAAAACATAACAAAAAACGAATGCAATCAATCCAGTATAGCTGACCACATTTTGAATAATGTCGACCATAAAATAAACATAAGAAATTTCAAATTAATAAAGGCAGTATCAAATAAATAAGAACTGGATGTTATGGTCGTAGCGTGCTGCATGCAGTAGAATGCTACATGTTCGATGCCGACAGATGTAACAGTATTTTTACATTAGTCTCCACAGCAAATGTGCAGCCTCGTTTGGCCAGACCGGATATTTTAACCCTGACTGTGACTGAAAACTGGTATAAAAGGTGGCTGGAAGAGAAGAAGAAGATTTTGGCTTCGATTTGTGATGTCATCCATTTGTGGAGAAGCAAAAAATAACACGAAGGTGGTGAAGAAAATTGGACAAGTGTGAAAAAAGCGTGAATCTCTGAATTTAAAGGTAGTGGAATAAAATTAAAGAAGAAGATCGAAATTAAAAGAGGGCGAGGAGGAGGTAGTACGCGAGTGACGAAATAAAAAGGTGGCTAGAAGCTAGGATTATAATAATAATTCCTGAAAACGAAAGGAAAAACACTCATCAGCGTAGAACATACCCGAGAACATTTCACCTCATCACCAGGTATTGAAAGATAAGAAACTATAGTTCCGAGGAAATAAATGGGTTCCGCATGCAAAGAAATCTTACCATTAGAACATTAAATATAAGCGATGGATTAGTACGACATTCACAATTTCGACGGCACAAATGCTATACTCCTGCGATAAATTTCCATTATATGAGAAGAGCTACATAGTACAAATTTAATGATGACATTTCCGAATCGGGCAAAGAATTCAGCACCTCTGTGAATAATTCTGAAATCGAAGGGAACGTGACAACCACTAGACATTCCTATATGGGTGTGTACACGACACCTAGATACTAGGAGTTTTGCATTTTATCTAGACGACCGCTGGACTCCCAGTGATATTTGACCTAAATTAACTGAAAAGAAAAAGGTGGGAAAACGACGACAGAGCGATTCCCCGGTGTCTTAAAGGTAATTATTAAATCAAGCAGATTAGCTCATAAAAATATCAAAAGGGAACCATTCATTCAATTTTCGTTCTCTTAAATTTGAGAAATTGAATTTTTCTTAGTATAACTCTTCGAACCCAATTGTTTTCATACTATATTACCGGTTAAATATTTTTATACCCTAGACCTAGATGAAATCTGAAGCTTATACTAAGTTTGTCATTCCGTTTGTAACACCTACAAATAATGATGGTAGAGCAAAATGGATGGCATAAATTTAACAGATATTTTGATTTTTGCATGTCTGTCTGTCCGTCCGTCCTTTTGTCTGTCCGTGCGTCTGTTCATCCGTCTGTCTGTTCGTCCTCACGATAACTCCAGATCGCATGTACTTAGAGAGCTGAAATTTTGCAGATGGGCTTTTTAAATAAAAGTAAAAGTAAGTTCGAAAATGCGGCAAATCGGGTAACTCCTTCGGAGGGTTGCCATACAAAAATTTAATTTTTCACTACATATTTGAACACTGCCTGAGAATGCGTCAACGTAGAGCGTTGAAATTTTGTACATAGTGTTTTCATAAAAATAGTAAATATAATTTCAAAAATAGACTAAATCGAGCATTTATTCCGCGGTCTTTTTTTTACAAAGTAATAATTTTTCTTATACTTTAAACTTCTACAAAACTCGGCAAAACTTTATTGGTAGCTTATTCTACTAGCTCAATTGAGGATTTGGTGATATCGCTTGTAGTAGCATTGTTTTTCGGAATTTTGTGGAGCACGCTTTCTGAGACCTAATTTCATCACCGCTACCTTCTTGCGCAGGAAAGGAGGTTCATTGTTACTTTATTTTCATCTGGACTTCTATAATTCTTAAAAGGAGATACGGATTTTAGTCTGATTTTGATTTTGGTGAATAATTGATATTTTTCATAACCTGGTGATCGCCTGCGGTTGTGTCATCTTTGGCTTGTCATTTTCGTGCGGATCTCTACAAAACATTATACCTTTATTTAATGCAAAAACCATACTGATTTTGTAATCGCCTAGGGGTATGCTATTTGAATGTTACAGTGGCAGATAGTTGTATAAGAGTATCTACTGTCAATTATCAACAGCAAGCTGTGACTCCTAAAATGGTTCGGATATGTGATTCCTGCGGTAACAATATTTCTCGTACTTCTCCTGGATTAACATGCGTGTCTTGCCATGGAAATTATCACATTCATTGCAGCAAGGTTTCAGAAGCGGTACTTCGAAATATTGAAAAAGGTACAGTGCTCTTAACATGTATGCCCTGTGTTAATAAAAAAAGCAATAAGAAAACGGTGATATGCGGTGATTCCGACTCTGAACCTGATTTATCTTTATCAGCGCTTACTATAGTTGTAGAACAAATGACCCAAGATGTGGCAATGCTTAGAGATAAACAGAACGAGTTCAACAGATCTGTTGAGACCATCATATCCGGCTTCAAAGAATTTAAAACCATAGTTACAACTATAGATGAACACCAAAAGAAAATTACTAAACTCGAGAGACAAAACTTAGAAATGACTAAAGGTATGGGAGTCTTAGAGGCTCGAATCGATTCTATGGAAGAGAAATCCCTTTTAAAATTTGTAGTAAACATTCCACAGGGTAATTCCGAATCAGTACTGGATATCGTGCTTTTCTGAAAGTGCCCGTCGAAGATTCTACGATCGTGAAGGCTTACCGATCTAGAGGTAAATCAAATCGTATGGATAATCCTAGGCAAATTATAGTTAAGTATAGCTCTGAATTCGTTAGGGATAGCATATTAGCTGCATTTAAAATTAATAAAAGTATTACGTTAGATAAAGTTGGATTTTCTGGTGAGCGGAAACTATATATTAATGAATTTTTAACGCATAATAAACGTAAATTACTACATGAAGCTAGATTGTTTAGGAAGGAAAATAACTTTAAGTTTGTCTGGATTAGAAATGGGAGAATTTTTCTAAAGCAAGATGACGACCCGAATGTTTTTCAAGTGAAAAATATCAATAGCTTGGATTACATTCGACATAAAATAAAACAATTAAATTAATCAATTGTCATATATTATGTCTCTTGAAGTTTACTATCAGAATGTTCGGGGTTTGCGTTCGAAGACAGAGGAAGTTAGACTATAAATTCTAAGTAATCAGTATGATATTATATGCTTTACTGAAACATTTCTCCAAGATTCTATATATAGCTCTGAATTATTTGATGATAGGTACGCTGTATTTCGAAAAGATAGGGATAATATTGCTACCGGTACATGAGATGGTGGTGGTGTTCTTATTGCCGTCAAAAAAGAACTGACTGCCTCGCGTATATGCGAATTCGAGACTTGTCATGAAGACTTGTGGATAAAGATTAAACTGAAAAACTTATCTATTTATATTTGTTGTATTTATATTCGTCCGCAGTCCAATAATGAAATCTATGATGAAATTTTTGATAGTTTTATAAACAATTTCCAGACTTTGGGGCGAAACTCTAAAATCTTAATTTTAGGGGATTTCAATCTGCCTAACTTACACTGGTCCACTAATCGCAGTAATAATATTGTGAATTTCACCAACCTACCAACTAGAGCTGCATTTTCTTTAACTAATTGCATGTCGTTTGCTAACTTGAATCAATATAATAATGTTTTCAATCTACAGGAGCGTTGCTTGGATCTGATATTGAACATGGCTATATTAATGTGTGTCGATCCCTGTTCCCCATAGCTCGTATCGATACTTATCATCCACCTTTGGATATTGTGATTAATTTACGCAAAGAGTCTTTCCTACCGAAAGTTAAAACGCATCGTCGTTTTGATCTTGCGAACTATGAAGAAATCACTGAATTTCTTTCCTCTATGAATTTTATATCCCTGCAATCTTTAAATCTTAATGACGCGTCTACTAGTTTTTATGCGATTATTGAAAATTGCCTTAATAGATATATTCCTGCTATAACAAAGAAAAAACCCGTGTTTCCTTGTTGGTATTCTAATGAAATTATACATGCCATCAAACTTAAAGAAAAATTTAGACGAAAGTATCAAAGAACCAGGCATCCTGAACACTATAAGACCTTTTCGTGTTTGCGCGACAATCTGAAACGTAAAATAAAAGAGTCCCACAAATTATATATATTAAAATCTGAGAATATTGTCACATCAAACCCGAAAACATTCTGGTCTTTCACTAAGGATTTAAAGATGTCCAATACATTTCCTAAAGAAGTTTATTACGATGGTTGTGCAGTTAATTCCCCTGTAGGCATATGCAATACGTTTGCAGCTTATTTCAAGTCAATTTACAATGATGACTCATACATTCCGAATAGTATACCAGGTAGTGGTACTGATTCAATATTTATCCCATCATTTGAGGTCGAAGATATCAAAGCCGTGATTAATTCGTTGGACATCAGTAAAAACGCTCCCATTTGTGAACTATTTAACCGTTCAGTATCTGAAGGCTTTTATCCGGATCTTTTAATAAAAGCGTTTGTGTTTCCTATATTTAAAGCTGGTGACAAAAAGCATGTGACTAATTATCGTCCGATAACAGTATCCAATAGTCTTGCTTTAATATTTGAGCGTCTCATTTATAACAACCTTCTCTCGCAAATAAAGTCTATAATTGACATTCATCAACACCAATTTAGCTATATTTACCGATCAAATTGCATTGGCTCTTGATAGTAGTAAGCAAGTGGATGTATTTTATGCTGATATCTCCAAAGCTTTTGATTCCATTAATCATAAACTGACTCTTGACAAGATGAAAAATATAGGATTTAGTACCTTAACCTTGAAGTGGTTTGAATCGTATTTATCTGATCGTCAGTTGGTAGTTGCGGTGGATGGCTTTAAATCCATATCATTTACACAAACGTCTGGTGTACCTCAAGGGACAATACTTTGTCCTCTTATATTCATAATGTATATAAATGACTTACCAACTTTTATTGATTCCCCTTGCCTAATATATGCTGATGACACTAAGATATACAGAGTTATCGATATCGCTGATGACTGCAATGATCTGCAAGCTGATATTGTAAAATTTTTAGACTGGTGTGTTAAAAACTTTCTATCCGTGAACATAAACAAATGTAAATGCGTCTCATTTTCTAGAAAGCAAAATAAAGTCCTCTTTAATTATAAATTGGGTAGCTCCCCCGTAGAGAGAGTTTCTGAGATAAAGGACTTGGGCGTAATCTTCCACAGCAAACTCTTATTTGATTCTCATGTTAGTTATATAACCAATAAAGCCTTTAAGATGCTTGGATTTATCATTAGATGTACAAAATCATTCAAAAGCTTATTCACATTTAAAACATTATATTATTCGTTAGTACGAAGTCTACTGGAGTACCCCTCAGTCATTTGGAACCCTTTCTACTCAGTATACATCGATAAAATTGAAAGAGTTCAAAAGCGATTTACACGTTTTCTACTTTTCAAATCGGATGGAGTTAATAGAAGCCTTAATTATACGGAAAGACTACAGCGGTACTCAATGCTTTCGTTGGAAACCCGCCGTGGTTATCTTGACGAAATATTTTATACAACGTTGTAAACAACCTAATTAATAGTCCGATAATCCTTAGCGAAATTAATTTCATTTTTCCATCGCGTAATACCAGAGAAGTTTTAGCATTTAGGCCTCAATTAGGACAAACAAATTTAGTAATGAAATCACCCATTGTAAGAATTAAAAAAAAACATAATGAGCAGTGTAATGACATTGATCTCTTTTCAGATAGTCGCTCCTCTCTTCGACGTATTGTCCTGAATCAATTACAAAGTAATTTTAATTAGCTCCTCCCCTCCAATTAATATTGGCAATATTTTGAATTAACGTTTGACTTGACAATCTTGTCTCCATTTTATTTTTCCTTTAATTTAATTTAACTATAGTATCCCTCACCTTTTAATTAGTATTTTTCATTTCTTTTATAATTTTTTAGCTTTTCTTTATTTTTTCATTTGTATGCTTCTAGTATGTATATTTCGTAGTTTGCTTAGTTTAGTTTAGATTAAGTAGGTTTGCTTTCTATCACTATGTAAATTGCTGAATATCGTAGCTTTATTTCACACTCAAAATATGGATTTTACTCTTATATGGATTTTGTGATACATTATTTCTTCTTCTAAAAATTTTAAATTTAAGCTTTTTTGTATTCAAACTTGTTAACCGGTAGTAAATAAGTGGAATTTTCTGTTTGCTATCGCATGAATTTCATTAATAAATAAATAAATAAATAAATCCCTTTATTGGTGTAGCCATATATAAAAATTTAGGATTTTTACGTATCATGTGAAAACAATCAGTCCTATACAATTTTAATGTAATGAAAAGTTCTTCAGAATATGAAATCTTATAAAACTGGCTATAATCTTTTTAGATGTTCGACGACCCGTTCTAGAGATATATTCAAAGACCACTTGACCTTGATTTTATACATTTTCGTCCTACCACATATATTATATTATATTACATATTTCTTCTTTTACGTCACTATGTATATTATGTCACACATTTCTTCTATTACGTACCTATATTATATTATTTTTCTATTACATACATATATGATATTATATTGCATATTTCTATTCACATTACATACATAGCTTCGCATTTATAAGGTATTATACACGAATGCTAGTACTAGAATTAGAGTTTCGGTTCACGAAAATAAACGATTATATAGATTTGTAAAGGAAATCCCAGGCAGATTTTCTGGATCTCCTCTCTTTAATTTTATTTACAGGATCACAGTTGCTCCAGAAGGCCTTCGTGGAGGCACACATTTTCATCAAGGTAATTGTCTGGGGTTTACCTCCAGTATTTCCTAACGGTAAGAATCGTTTTATTTTGTTTACTAGATCACAATTGCTTAATTCAATTTCGAAATATTACCTTAAAGTAAATTTTCGTATTACACTAAGATGCTACGAGGTGAAATTAAACTCGAACTATATTTATTAGTGTAGACCTTAAGTACAATGCCTGTAATAGAAAAAAAAACAATGATTTCCTCATGAATAAAAATGCTAATAGTGTGTAACATGATGGAATATTACAATTTTTATTTCTCCTCTCACTCTCCCGGAGCCCTCCTCATGATGAAGGTTGACTAGGTTGGCTCCTCCACTTTTTTTTCAGGGTCAAATAGGGATATTGTGAACTTTTGGCCGCAATGTCGTAGGGTGGATGGGGCAACGACCTGAAGACAGTAACATCTTCGTCTTCAACGGAAGTAAAACTAAGTGATATAAGGGCTGTAGAATGAAAGCTTTTTTGCATCTGGTGCGATGAAAAATTAAAGCAACTTTTTTGCTTGTATGACTGTATTCGACGACAAAGTATGAATGACAGACCGAATCAAGGCCGGAAACAGAACCAAATACAATATTGAATGCCCTGAACCTTAATTATGCTGGCAACTTGATAATATTTCGATAAACTGACTTGGCGGTAAAACTGAATTTAACATTTGCCTTGAAATAATTTGAATGATTACGACATTATTGGTTGACGTGATTAAACTATAAAACTATATTGATATAAAGCAAAAAAGATGAAAATATCTACCTTGATGTATGTAATTAGCAAAAAGAAATGATTTTATGTTACGATTAATTGCTTTTAGATTTTGATTGTTGATGGTTGTGCTAAGTTGCGACTGTACATGGGCCTCCCCAGGGATGAATGTGTGGTAATTCTTTGTGTCAGGCAGGAATTTTGTTTGTATGGACAGCGACAGCGGCAGGATTTCGGGGACTTACCCCACTAACTCTCCCACAATAGCCGAGGTGTTAGCGTGCCGCCCTGTGTCATCGCTGATGACGGATTGAGCTCATGCTGACAGAATGGACTTGTGGGTGTCTCAGTGGTTGAGACCTCAGGGCCCCAGGTCTTGCGTTACAAGTCGTCGTATAACTATGAGCACTGAGTCTGCGCTGAACCTTTGAGGCTGCAGTACTTGTTGGCTTGCCGTAGTAGTTCTTGTTAGCTTGTGGAATGCAGGGTAATATAGGCACACTTGGGTTTTGACTTGTGTAGGATCCTTCATACTGTTACACTAAGCCATTTAAGAATAGTATTAGACTGAGGCGCATGCACTGGCATATTACTACATGAAAAATATGCTGCCTCCACTGATATGCCGCCCGAAGCTGGAGAACTATGAGGTCAAGCAGTATCATCGTCTTCTCCACGCCGGAGTTACCACATGCACATGTGGCAGGAAAAAAATCTATTGTACATACTGGCAGCACACTGAAGTAGTGAGATAATCGGAAGGAGGAAGCAAGCCCGTGAGTGAAACGACGGAATACTACTTACTAATCTTTCTAACCTGTCGCTTAGCTATAAGCCCGTGATATATATTAGGACACTAACACTAACTAATCCGTATTTAAGCAGTAGATTTATGATGATTTATGATTTATTTATGTGAGCTACCCAGGAACGAGCGTAATATTCTCAATGTTCTCCTTTAGACAATCATTCAACTGTTTTCTTCTTTTTGTAACACAAGGGCCAAGTAACCACAAACGTAACTAGTACACAAAATTAAATTTTTCACATTAGGAATGACTTACTTCTGAAATACTTTCAAGAAGTTCTTAAGAACAAATTATATAGCTCGTGTTCCCACGAGAGGTCGCCAAAAGACAAAATAGGCGGAAAAGATATCGGAGAACTAGTCTATAGCAAATCATCACCCTGCAATGCTAGGTGATTTGGCAGTTTTTCGATGTAAAAAAGATGGCGAATTTTTTTCGATATCCGTGACGTTTTTTGCGAGAGACCGAGACTGTTCTGTTTTTTTTTCGGAGACATAAAATTGTACAGATTGCGCTGGAGCTTTACAAAATTCCTACCACACGTCTTTGAGATTTCTTAAAACTACGTTAAATTATTGTATGGTTTATCGTTTGCCTATAAAATCCCGACAGACGCAAAATCAGGTGCAATACCTGCGAAGGGTCGATCTAACCTACAATTTATTCCACGTGATCGCTAGCGGAGCCCCAGTCCTTCTGAGCCGACAAAGCAGTCAAAGCTGCAGAGGCAACGCGACGCTATCTATTCATCTACCGAGAAAGCCTCACGAGGAGCCGGCCAGTGAAATTTACTCCAGCCGTCAAGCAAGACTCCCTAAGACGACCAGATAAGTACATTGTTCTTTCATTTTACTGATGAATTACTCTCATGCCATGTACCTACTTCATTATTTCTAAAACAAAACAAAGAAGCCAATCTGCAAGAACAAAAATACGAGCTAACAAGTACTTCAATAGTGGTGTGAAAGAAATCCCCAGTAACGACTGCGAAAGTGCTAGCGAAGTCTTCACTGCCTCCCTGATAACTCTTCTACAGAGGAAGTATCTTGGGTCAACTAATAAAAGTAACGCCGGCCGCCACGCAATACATATTAGGAAGACCAGATAACTAGTTTTTTTTCTTCATTACATATTGCTTTACTTTCGCGCTATTATGAATAAGTCATAAATATCAGTAACTGTACTTTACATTACGAAATTTTGTTTCCTTAACACCAATAAAAATTGCTGAGCCAACAGCAGGAACGAATGATATAGCTCCGTCCAATTACAATCGGGACGAGGAAGTACTGATGTTGGCTGGAGTTATCCGATACTAAAGTTGGCAATAGACACTTGTATATGTAGCTCTGGGAAGGTGCTTCGCTGACGATTTTTCACTCGTTTAAATCACTCTAGATCCGGTGGGCAAATATTTCTTCATAACTCTTGCTTAATTTCCTCTTCATTCTAAAAACAGAGAAGGCAAAGCCATAAAATAAAAGCGAGCAAATCGTAAATTAAACAATTTCCTAATTATCCCGTACAAGTAGGAGCACAATAACCTCATCGACATAAATTGGATGGAATTGTCAAATGTCAAGAAAGTCTTAAGAAATATCGGAACATTAAATTGAATGGTGAACAAGTTTTAAGCGAATTGGAACAGTCAAATTCCGCCTATTCGTCCCTGGATGGAGATATAGTAACTAGTTCGTACCCTTTGCGCGATGGCCATTGAGCAGATAACCAGATCGAAATCGTTTCGTGTTAAAATTAACCTCATAAACAAATTGAATTGTATGCAAGTTGTAAGCAGTCTGGAACAGTCAAATTCCACTCATTCGTTATCGAGTGGAGGCATTGTAAAATTCGCGCAAAGGCCATTGACGGCGGATAAAGTAGACTGAAATAGTTTCGTGTTAACCTTAGTTTGTGACTTTGTTATTTTCTAAAGAAATTGGAAATTTAGGTTTAGTAACAATAAATTTACTGAATGAATTGTTGAATTTGTAAAGAATTTATGGATTTTTTTTTTAGCTAAATTGAGACTTTTGGAAAATTGACCATAACCGATTTCATGAATGCAAATAAATGTTTAGTAGTGACATAGATATCTTACTGGTGTGAACAATTCAATTAAAATAAACCTCGACACATAAATTGCAAATTTTGTTTTTTTTTCGGACGATTAACTGTGAGTTATTTGGACTAGTTTCAGAGATTCTTTATTTTATTTTGTTTTCGCTCTAGATAAGTCACGCGTCGTTCAAGAGGTTGATTAAAGTGATCGTATCGCCATCTACAGACAATAAATTGCTTACCTGTGATTGCGGCTAAGTTTCTCTCATTCGCCTTTCTAGACATTTCGTCTAATAATAACAGGTCAAATAAAAGAAAGGAATTTAAAATCCGCTCGGACAACCCGTTTTGGGAGTTTAGCCTTTAGTAAAACTATTTACTGTAACACTGGTGCCAAGTGTGGGGTACGATCGTTTTCGTAATCGAAACCATTAGCCACGTCGCGAGTATGGTAAACGGCAACAGAGAGCAGCCACTTGTACAGAATGATGCAAGGGAAGGGGGTGCACAGTCAAGCGCCACTGGCTCTTCTGATGGACACGGGGGAGATGTAGCCACTGTTGAATCTCTGGCTACGCAGGTGCGGCAACAAGCAGCTCAAATGCAGCGAGTTGAGGATCAGCTAACCAGACTCTTGACCTCATTCGAGGTATTATCAAATATGCCTACGCCCCAAGGTACACCGAAAGGAGAAGGTGCAACAGGTCGTCGCAGTGTAGTCGGTTTCAGGGAACCTCAGGGTAAATACGCCGGGACAAAACGACCGAAATGAGGATTCTGTGTCGTTTGAAATGGGCCACCAGTCGGGTAATAATAGCACTGTTGTTGAACCACCGATCACATCTATCTCGATGAGTGAAAAGGAATTTAGAAAGTTGGCCGCCTCTTTCGGGTTCAACCTAGTGCGAGATCACTTGCCAACAACTCAAGTCGGACAAACGGGAAGAACGAACGCTCATTCTACCATTGTCGCTCCACCAGAGCCGCCGGTGCTTCAGCACAATAATAAGGGCCGCATAACGTGCTTAGGATGCCAAGACTGTACCCAAAATATTGAGCGTTCTCAAACGATGAGAAAATTGCCAGATAGTACTCCACTTGTTGCAGTGGATCCACCGACATCGACAACAGCATCATCTACGACAGCTGTGCGTGATGCTACTCTCTCGTCTCCTAACATAGCAGCTAAGCAGCTCCCAACTGGGGAAAACTATACCTTCTCTCCAGAGCCGGCGGAAATGATACGTCCTGGTATATCGCCATCAGAATTCACCGGCAAATCTTCCTGGAACGAATATCAAATTCATTTTGATCTAGTGGCAGATGCGTATGGATGGCACGAGGCAACGAAGTGTCGCTTTCTCCCTATTTACCTTCGGGGGGCAGCTCTGACCTTTTACCAAAATCTGCCGGAAGCAACTCGGAAATGCTACCCAGTTCTACTCAAAGCATTCGATGCCCGATACATCGCAGACGGGAAAGAAGCGGTAGCCCACCTCAAATTGAAGGCTCGCGTTCAGAAAAAATTAGAGAAGCTTGGCGATTTCGCAACGGAGGTACAGCGTCTGACTAGACTTGCTTTTTCTGATTGCCCGGAGACGGCTCACACCAAGATTGCTCTGTGGCAATTTGTCGACGGAATATTTAATCCAGAGATTCAGCAGCGAGTTCGAGACCAGGGGCCGAAAACTTTAGAGAATGCTTTAGAGCTGGCTATCCGTATCGAGAACAGCTACAATGCAACACAGATGGATCGACAACAATCTCGAGTGTGCATCGCCACAGTGGAACCTGCAACATCGTCGACATATGATCAGGGAAACTTCAACCGGCTGGATTAAACAGAGGGCGACATCCAGCTGCGTCAAAGACGAGAAGAGCCCTCAAAATTAATTTTGCAAATATTGAGAATAGATCTGGCACCACTCAACGGTGGCAGAAAACAAAAACAAAGCCTGTGTCCTCTGTTCAGGAGGAACCTGAGGCATTACGGGAAAAAGGAAAAATTCGTTGGGTCGATCGAAATAAGCGTTTCGGATTTGTTCGCAGTGCCACTACTGCAAGAGATATCTTCGTTCATCAATTCAATTTTCTGGGAACTGATACACAGGAGAAAATCTTAAAGAAAGAACTGAAGATCGAATTTGAAATACGCCATGAATCCAAAGGGCCCAGGGCCACTAATATTCTTATCTTTTCTAGAGCGAATTCCAGCGACGTGAAGACAGGCGGCGATAAGCGGACAGAACATACACCTGTACGCAACTTCTTAATTCCATCAATGCTCAGCCTAACATGATTAAAAGTGACGTATGGGCAGGAAAGGAAATCGCGACTACCGCAGTTATCCATAGTCAACCGTTAAACTGTTGATGGCTGATTCTTTGGGGCAAAGATCAGCCTTGAAGGACCCAGCCCCAATAATATTTATGGGACAGTCAACAAGGGGCGACATCTTACGTGCAGAGGGATGATAAATAAGGTTAAAGTCAACTTTATTATCGATACAGGGGCCACTCACTCGATAGTTCACCCAGATGTGCTTCGACGAAATTTAAGCTGCGTCGAGGTAGCTCCTTCGTCATCTATTATTCGAGGTGTTAATGGCGCCCTATCTCCCGTCGAAGGCGTAGCATGGCTGGAAACAAAAATATCAAATGTATCTAGGAACCATCGTTTCTTTGTCTCTGCGATCTTTACTAACTGCATCTTAGGCATGGATTTCCTAACGCAGAACCATTGTGAAATTGACTTAAGACGAGGAATATTAAAAATACTTGACACGACCGTTTATCTCTTTGGCCCGCATTTGCACGGCTGTGTAGCCTTGCTGGCCTCCACAGTAAAGATTCCACCGAAATCGTCCTACAGTTTGCCAATAAGCTGTCCTAGGTCCAATACTTACATCTTGATGATTCCCAAGGCAGACAACTCGTTGCGACTAATTGGTGCTAACAGCCTATGTCGATCCTCCAGTGATGTGCTGTATACAAATATCTGCAATACCTCAGATCTCGCCATAGACCTAAAGAAGGAGATGAAATTGGGAGACAAGAATTTGAGCCAGAGATGATATATGAAGTCTCGTCTGTTTCTGATGACACACTACCTGAACCACTACTTGACGTTTTTGAACGCATCAAGGTAGACTTGAGTATTGAACAGCAGGGTCATTTACGCAAATTTCTCCTCCGCCAACAGGCGGCATTCTCACTTGGAAGTAACGACGTTGGCCGCACCTCTGTGTTGAAGCACAAGATATATACTGGTGAATCACTACCAATTAAACAGCCTGCGCGACGAATTTCATTTGCTCGACGTCAGGAAGCCGTGGCTCTAACCGAAGATATGCGCATTCAAGGCGTTATACAGCCATCTTGCAGTCCCTGGAGTTCGCCGGTAGTTCTTTGCGATTCTGCGTGGATTATCGCAGGCTGAAGGCCGTAACTAAGAAGGACTCGTACCCCTTGCCCCGTATAGGCCTGACCCTTGATGCCATGGGAGGATCTTCTTGGTTCGCGACGCTAGATTTGAAATCTGGATACTGGCAGGTAGAAGTTCAGGAAAGCGACCAAGAAAAGACTGCGTTCACCATTAGTGATGGATTATGGGAATTTCTAGTGATGCCATTCGGGCTCAGTAATGCCCCGGGAACCTTTCAACGGCTGATGGAAGTAGTGTTGTCTGGGATTCAACCATGTATGTGTCTTGTCTACCTCGACGACATCATCGTGCACTCAAATACTGTACTTTCACAGATGCAGGACGGACAGGAGCGAGTCATAGAGTATTACAGCAAAACCTTCTCTCGTTCGGAACTGAACTACTGCGTTACTTGCAAAGAGCTGCTTGCGCTAGTAATGGCCGCCGCCCATTTCCAGCCATATCTTCTGGGCCGACATTTCCTGGTACGTACAGATCACGCATCCCTAAAGTGTCTGATGAATTTTCGAAATCCTGAAGGCCAGATAGCGAGATGGATGGAGCAACTTCAGCAGTATGATTTTAAGGTGGTGCACCGACCGGGAGTGGGACACAAAAATGCCGATGCCATGTCCAGACGACCCTGCCTAGCTGTGAATTGCCATTATTGTACGAGAGTAGAACTCAGAGAAGCCGCCGCCACTATTTTAACCACTGAAGAGGAAGAGCTCAGTGATCTCCAAAAAGCCGATGATGTGTTAAAATGTGTCCATCAGTGGCTTAGAGATGGCCAACGACCACCACGCGAGGAAATCTCCCATCAGGTACCGGAACTAAAATCCTACTGCGGTATGTTCTCTAATTTATGCCTCCGAGACGATGTTATTTGTCGTCCCTATCGTACCCGAACTTATGTTGGGTACCAAGCTCTGCTGCCAAAAGCCATGTGTATGGATATCCTACGACAACTTCACGATAGCCCATCTGGAGGGCACTTCGGGATCGACAAGAACCTTGCTCGAGTTAAAGCGCGATACTACTGGGCAGGATGCAGCCAAGACGTCCGGACCTATTGCATCTGTTGTCATATATGCCAAACGCGAAAGGGACCTCAGCCTCGCCAACGTGCACAACTACAGCCATATAATGTCGGCTTCCCATTTGAGAGAATTGTTGTCGACGCATTCGGGCCACTGCCAGTGACGTCAAGAGGAAATAAGTACGTCTTGGTTATCATGGATTACTTCACAAAGTGGCCGGAAGCGGTGCCGATACCTGATCAAACTGCGGAGACAGTCACGGCAGTCCTAGTAAGAGATGTCTTTTCACGCTTTGGTCTTCCCTTGCAACTACACTCTGTTCAAGGTAGAAATTTTGAGTCGGACATTTTTCAGAAGGTGCTTCTACGTTTTGGCATCGATAAAACCCGCACGACGCCTAGACACCCCCAATCAGATGGAATGGTAGAGAGGTTTAACAGAACTATGGCAGATTATTTGGCCAAATATGTTTCCGGCGATCAACGAGACTGGGATCTCTATTTGCCTTTTCTATTATTGGCGTATAGAACAGCTGAACACGATACAACGCATCTCTCCCCAGCGATGATTATGTTTGGCCGAGAATTGCGTCTATCGGTGGAAATTATCCGTAGTAGGTCGCCAGGTGACCCCCAATCAACGGGAGGCTACCCTCAACAGCTCCAGGAGCGTCTATCAAGTATCCGCGCATTTTCAAGGGAACGGTTTGTCTGCACTACTAGAAGGATGAAGGATCGATACGATTTGCGGGCAAAAGGCGGCGATATCCAGCTACAACAGAAGGTGCTTTATCACAACCCGAAGAGAACCAAGGGCCGGTCACCAAAGCTGCAGTGTGACTGAGAGGGACCGTACACGATCGTCGAGAAGCTGAGCAATACCGTATACCGCATATGCGGGGCTCGCGCCCGTGATGAAAAGATAGTCCATTGAGACCACCTCGCTGTATACCGCGAGCCTAACTAATAATTTCTGAAAAAAAAATATATTACCTAAATTTTCTGTTATGGAAAAACAATTTGGTAAGCATCAACTAAAGCTCTTTTCAGATTTTCTCAGAAAAAGAATTAATAGCCATCCAGCGCTCGAATGGATCTTCGAGCTCTTAGCTGGGGAGCAGTGTTACCTGAAGCCATTAAAGAATAGTATTAGACTGAGGAGCATGCACTGGCATATTACTACATGAAAAATATGCTGCCTCCTCTGAAATGCCGCCCGAAGCTGGAGAACTATAAGGTCAAGCAGTATCATCGTCTTCTCCACGCCGGAGTTACCACATGCACATGTGGCAGGAAAAAAATATATTGTACATACTGGCAGCACACTGAAGTAGTGAGATAATCGGAAGGAGGAAGCAAACCCGTGAGTGAAACGACGGAATACTACTTACTAATCTTTCTAACCTGTCGCTTAGCTATAAGCCCGTGATATCTATTAGGACACTAACACTAAATAATCCGTATTTAAGCAGTAGATTTATTTATGTGAGCTACCCAGGACCGAGCGTAATATTCTCAATGTTCTCCTTTAGACAATCATTCAACTGTTTTCTTCTTGTTGTAACACAAGGGCCAAGTAACCACAAACGTAACTAGTACACAAAATTAAATTTTTCACATTAGGAATGACTTACTTCTGAAATACTTTCAAGAAGTTCTTAAGAACAAATTATATAGCTCGTGTTCCCACGAGAGGTCGCCAAAAGACAAAATAGGCGGAAAAGATATCGGAGAACTAGTCTATAGCAAATCATCACCCTGCAATGCTAGGTCGTTAGGCAGTTTTTCGATGTAAAAAATATGGCGAATTTTTTTTCGATTTCCGTGACGTTTTTTGCGGAGACATAAAATTGTACAGATTGCGCTGAAGCTTTACAAAATTCCTACCACGCGTTTTTGAGATTTCTTAAAACTACGTAAAATTATTGTATGGTTTATCGTTTGCCTATAAAATCCCGACAGACGCAAAATCAGGTGCAATACCTGCGAAGGGTCGATCTAACCTACAATTTATACCACGTGATCGCTAGCGGAGCCCCACGCCTTCTGAGCCGACAAAGCAGTCAAAGCTGCAGAGGCAACGCGACACTGTCTATTCATCTACCGAGAAAGCCTCACGAGGAGCCGGCCAGTGAAATTTACTCCAGCCGTCAAGCAAGACTCCCTAAGACGACCAGATAAGTACATTGTTCTTTCATTTTACTGATGAATTACTCTCATGCCATGTACCTACTTCATTATTTCTAAAACAAAACAAAGAAGCCAATCTGCAAGAACAAAAATACGAGCTAACAAGTACTTCAATAGTGGTGTGAAAGAAATCCCCAGTAACGACTGCGAAAGTGCTAGCGAAGTCTTCACTGCTGATACAGCAGCTCCAGCTTCAACGCAAGCCTCCCTGATAACTCTTCTACAGAGGAAGTATCTTGGGTCAACTAATAAAAGTAACGCCGGCCGCCACGCAATACATATTAGGAAGACCAGATAAGTAGTTTTTTTTCTTCATTACATATTGCTTTACTTTCGCGCTATTATGAAGAAGTTACAAATATCAGTGACTGTACTTTACATTACAAAATTTTGTTTCCTTAACACCAGTAAAAATTGCTGAGCCAGGAACAGCAGAAACGAATGATATAGCTCCGTCCAATTACAATCGGGACGAGGAAGTACTGATGTTGGCTGGAGTTATCCGATACTAACGTTGGCAATAGCCACTTGTATATGTAGCTCTGGGAAAGTGCTTCGCTGACGATTTTTCACTCGTTTAAGTCACTCTAGACCCGGTGGGCAAATATTTCTTCATAACTCTTGCTTAATTTCCTCTTCATTCTAAAAACAAAGAAAGCAAGGCCATAAAATAAAAGCGAACAAATCGTAAATTAAACAATTTCCTAATTATCCCGTACAAGTAAGAGCACAATAACCTCATCGACATAAATTGGCTGGAATTGTCAAATGTCAAGAATGTCTTAAGAAATATCGGAACATTAAATTGAATGGTGAACAAGTTTTAAACGAATTGGAACAGTCAAATTCCGCCTATTCGTTCCTGGGTGGAGATATAGTAACTAGTTTGTACCCTTTGCGCGATGGCCATTGACAGCAGATAAACCAGAACGAAATCGTTTCGTATTAAAATTAACCTCACAAACAAATTGAATTGTAAGCAAGTTGTAAGCAGACTGGAACAGTCAAATTCCACTCATTCGTTATCGAGTGGAGGCATTGTAAATAAGTTGTACACCATTCACGCAAAGGCCATTGGCGGCGGATAAAGTAGACTGAAATAGTTTCGTGTTAAACTTAGTTTGTGACTTTGTTATTTTCTAAAGAAATTGGAAATTTAGGTTTAGTAACAATAAATTTACTGAATGAATTGTTGAATTTGTAAAGAATTTATGGATTTTTTTTTAGCTAAATTGAGACTTTTGGAAAATTGACCATAGCTGATTTCATGAATGCAAATAAATGTTTAGTAGTGACATAGATAACTTACTGGTGTGAACAATTCAATTAAAATAAGCCTCGACACATAAATTGCAAATTTTGTTTTTTTTCGGACGATTAACTGTGAGTTATTTGGACTAGCTTCAGAGATTCTTTATTTTTGTTTGTTTTCGCTCTAGATAAGTCGCGCGTCGTTCAAGAGGTTGATTAAAGTGATCGTATCGCCATCTACAGACAATAAATTGCCTACCTGTGATTGCGGATAAGTTTCTCTCCTTCCCCTTTCTAGACATTTCCTCTAATAATACCAGGTCAAATAAAAGAAAGGAATTTAAAATCCCCTCGGACAACCCGTTTTGGGGAGTTTAGCCTTTAGTAAAACTAATTACTGTAACAATACGATGGAGGTCCGCACCTTAGTTGTAGAATCTACCGTCTAGTAAGTAGGTTTTGAACTATAGTGCACTCAGCTTGCAGGTTGATTTTAAGAGGCAGCTCGGAGCCTGGTTGATGTGCTACCAACAGGTGAACAGCTATTGCCGGGGGTGCACGTAACACACCTGCAAATTTAGTGATAAAATTATAGCCAAAAGAAAATGATATGGTGTGTTCCAGTACACATATGTTTTCCTGCGGAGACCATTACAGCTCCAAGCAATGGTATCTATGTTAACTATGCCGGGTACTACCAGCAGATATCCTTGAGTTTGAAGTCACCTTTAAGGAGCATGAAGGGCCAGTTGACCCAATCTCGAACTGGCCATGGCGTTCGACTAGCTTTGCACGTTATGACTAACTTCCTAGTTCCTTTTTATAGTCAGACAGTTAGAGACTGTTCGGGCAGCTAGATACTGACCAGAGGAACATAGAACTGTAACCTTAGTGGGCGGTCGTGGTAACTTGAACTTCTTAACGTTGCCTGTATTTGGAGCAGGTGTGAAGAGTTGCCAGCGTCTATAGACATACTCTATTGGTTACGTGATAGTAGCAAAGTTAAAAAGAGAACAAGGAGAGAAGAGGGCCGCTATCTGGGCGGGCATGAACATACACCTTCTGAAATGTTGCGACGAATAAGAAACATTTTGTTTCTCTGTTATTTCATTTTGTCCTTTTTATTTATTTTCAACCTTCAAGCAAAATTGAGATGTTTAACATTATAATAATATTTTCTTTCTTAAACAACATACTCCGCTAAAATCTGACATTAGACTAACCTTCTTTATTTTTTATTTATTTTAATCAAAATCGCAGACAACTAACTACACCTTTTCTAAATTGCAAAGTGGCTTTCGCTGAGCTTAGCGCAAAACCTTATAGCTACGTGTGGGGCGCCCGAGGTCGTTACCGCAGAGCAGTTGGCGACGTCAAGTCGCCACAACATTCCACCGGCAACGAAACCGCTGGTTTAGTGATCCCTATAGTTGCGCGGATGTCATGTGGTTCGTCCAATTCTTGTAGATTGCTGTCTTAACATCGTGTCTCCGTCGGGAAAAAATCTAACCCGCTGAAAGGTCCGAGTGTTAGATGTGGTAATAGGTGGTGTCTCAGGACGTGTTTGTGGTGTCTGCTGTGGTTCTGGAATTGGAAATTCGTCTGTGTGATCGGTGCCTATGTTAGTGGCTAAGTTTTCAGGCACTGGCTGAACTGAGCCTTCAGACACTGGCTAAACTAGCTCCGCAAGAGTTGTTGGTGAGTGTATTAAAGCTGAGCTGCTGGTCTTGTTGACTCTCGTTGTTTGTTTCAATAAAGAAAGATTTCAATCAATAAGGTCCCTCGTACGGAGGCTGTAGAGGAGCTCGAACCGAGTCTGTTCGTATGAACGCCTGTGTACAATTGTCGAGGTGTTTAAATTTAAAACAAAATTGTCGAGAATGGCTTGAGGCCTGAACGGGTCTAAGGTACACGAAGATAAGCCCGTTTTTACTGAGGGAGGTGCACCTCTAAATGTACCAAAAACCCAATCCGGGGCTCTTAACGAACCCGAAAATTTCCAGGACATTACAAGTCCTTCATCTGACGGCTATGCGATGGATACACTCCCCCTAGACGAGGAGGATCTCCTTAGATCACCAGACCATAGCCAACAGGACAGCGGGAATACTGAAGTTCCCACATCCAAAGAGCGCAAGCCAAAGCTCAGTGGCGCGGCCAAAAAAAGGTTTAAATGGCTTTTAAAACATGGCCACACAGAGGCAGAGGCTATAAGGATTGCTGCACTTCAGATAGAACAGCGGAATGAGGAGAGTCTTAAAAAACGGACTCGCCCTGACGACTCTTCTCCTAAAGTGGAGCAACCTAGCGCCAAACGCAGCAAGGCAGCAACGGAGAATCCTTCAAAGAAGCACGTCTCCCAGCCTTTGCGTAAGCAGCCCTCCTATAAAGAGGTTGCAGAGAGCGTTCGGGTGGGTATTCTTCCCATCGGTTATCCTGAGGTGGCACTCAACATGGATCAATTGAAGTCCGTACAGAGTGCTATCTTGAGAGAGATCGCGGCTAGAAAACAAAGCCCCCTGAAGCCAAGATTCCTGGGCTCCACATTTAGACCAGGGTGGATGGTCATCAACTGCGCCAATCAGGACACCGTGACGTGGCTAAAAGGTGTAGTTGGGGAGCTAAAACCCTGGAAAGGAGCCAACCTTGTCATGGTCGCGGAAAGTGAAATTCCTCGCCCACAAGTTCTTGTGGGATACTTTCCCAACAGCGCTGAGGACCCTACGGACTTGATTCTCGACTACATCGAGGGTCAGAACGCGGGGTTAAAGGTGTCAGAGTGGATTGTGTTACGCAAGACACAAAAACCACACGTAACAGAGCTAACCTGCTCCGTGGACCATACGTCCATGGAGGAGCTAAAAAAGGCTCATTACACAATTGGGTACAAGTTCGGCTCAGTCCAACTTAGGCCCAAGGGTGGGGCAGTAAAGACTGTGGCGGAGGCTGGGGATGGCCAAGGTCAGATTAAAACTCTGACTGGTGAGCCTCAGCCATCGACATCAGGAACCAGCAGGCCTAAACTTTCTGTCAAGGCTAAGGCTGGCCCCGGTAAAGCAGTCGGAACTGCAGAGGCTAAGCCGGGGACTTCCGCAAAGAAGTCCGAAGGCACTAAGAAGAAGCCTCCTCCTGCCCGTGCGAAGCAGGGCAAAAAAGGAAATCCGAAAGGATCTCCTATCAAGGCTGCTAGCGGCCATAAAAAGTCATCCTAGTCATGACTAATCATCATCTAAGTTGCCTCCAGATAAATCTCCATCATGCCAAAGCGGCATCAGATGTGCTTAGCAGGAGATTTGTCTCGGAGAAACTTAGTCTGGCGCTCATACAGGAGCCCTGGGTACATCAAGGCCGCATTAAAGGACTTCCCACAAAATCATGTAAGTTAATTTACAGTAATGAGCATGAATATCCCAGGGCAGCATTGCTGCTCAACACTAATCTAAATTTTATTCCTCTTTCGCAGTTCATTTCGAGGGACGTAGTTGCAGTAGCTCTCGAGGTACCAACTCCGGGAGGTAGTCACGAGGTAGTAGTGACCTCAGTCTATTGTCCTGGAGATGCGGATACACTACCTCCTACAGAGCTAAAAAGACTCATCAGCTACTGCAAACGAAGAGGAAAGCAATTTATCGTTGGATGCGATGCGAACGCACATCACACGCTATGGAGCAGCACGGATACCAACATCAGGGGTGAGTACCTCCACGATTTTATAATATCTAATAATTTAGAGATACTAAATCGAGGTAATAAGCTAACCTTTATGAACACTATCAGACAAGAGGTCCTGGACCTAACACTTGCCAGTATGTTCATAAGCACAAAAATAAGCAGGTGGCACGTATCGAACGAGATTTCCATGTCCGATCACAGACATATCAGGTTCGATATAGAAGCCGCACTTAACTCAAGTCTAGAGTACCGAATCCCTAAATTAACTAACTGGGAACTCTATCGACAACATCTTAAGGCTGTAGTTAACTCTCCCGGTAGTAGCATTAGCACAACGGAGGAGTTGGACTCAGCCACTACGCAGCTACAAACGGCTGTACTGACTTCATTCGAACACAGCTGCCCTCTGAAGCAAAAGACTTGTAATCGGCAGGTACCTTGGTGGAATAGGGAACTGAGTTTGAAAAGAAAAGAAGTTAGGAAACTATTTAACAGAGCCAAGCTCTCTGGTACCTGGGGAGAATATAAAAAGGCTCTAACGGAATATAACATAGAATTAAGAAGATCTAAAATAAGAACCTGGCGGACCTTCTGCGATGGCGTAGATCAACTGCCCGCAGCTACCAGGCTCCATAAGGTACTTTCGAAGGATCACACGAATGGTATATGCTCACTTCAAAAAGAAGATGGGAACTATACCGAGAGTTGTGAGGAAACAGTCAGGGTCTTATTAGAAACTCACTTCCCCGACTCTACCAGTCCCGTTCAAGGAATAGTAGCTCCAGACCCAATTGAGGTGGGCAATTACAGGGTCTCTAACAGGAGTAAGAGCCTTGCGGGAAGAATCTTCACTCCTAACAAGGGTAGATGGGCCGTTGGAACGTTTAAACCCTTTAAATCTGCTGGAGGGGACGGCATCTTTCCTGCCTTACTACAGCAAGGGGTTGAAGAAATACTTGTTCCACTACAAAACATTTTTCGAGCCAGTTACGCTCTGGGGTATATTCCCCAATGCTGGAGAGACGTCAAGGTGGTATTTATACCCAAAGCAGGAAAAAGAGCTAGCTCTCTAGCCAAATCGTTCCGACCCATTAGTCTCTCGTCATTTTTACTTAAATCCATGGAAAAAATCCTAGACCTACATATTCGAAGTGAAGTTTTGATTAAATCACCACTTCATTCTAAGTAATTCGCTTATCAAGCAGGCAAGTCTACCGAGACTGCCATCCACACTTTGGTTAAAGACCTCGAAAAAGCTCTTGAAGCAAAAGAGGTGGCCTTATGTGCATTTGCAGACATAGAAGGTGCTTTTGATAACACCTCCTTCGAAACAATTAAATCAGCTGCCGAGGACAAGGGCTTCGAGCCCCCCACGGTTAATTGGATAGACTCCATGCTTAGAAGCAGGAGGATAACTACTACTCTAGGAAACTGTTCAGTCACGATCACTGCAGCTAAAGGCTGCCCACAAGGAGGAGTTCTCTCTCCACTCCTATGGTCGATCGTGATTGATGATCTCTTAGAGAAGCTGACCAGTTCGGGTTTTACCGTACAAGGCTACGCGGATGACCTAGTAGTCATGATACGGGGCAAGCATGACCAAGTCATATCCGACCTCATACAAATGGCCCTTTCTAAAGTCCACACTTGGTGCTTAACCAAAGGCCTCAGTGTAAACCCAAACAAAACGGTTATCGTTCCGTTCACGATAAGATCAAAGCTTTCACTAAAGGCTCCTCTTCTCGATAACACGGAATTGATATTTTCAGAAGAAGTCAAATATTTGGGGGTCACCTTAGATAAGAAACTTTCCTGGAATTCGCATCTGTCTAGAGTGACGGAAAGAGCGATAGGATCTCTGTACACGTGCCGTCGCTTCATTGGCAGAACATGGGGTCTGAAGCCAAAAATGATGTACTGGATGTACACCACGGTTGTTAGACCCATGGTCACCTATGCGACCCTCGCATGGTGGCCAAAAACTAATGAAAAGAAGGCTGAGGCTCTGCTTCAAAAAACACAACGGCTTGCCTGTCTAGGAATAACTGGTGCCATGAGGACCTGTCCTACAGCAGCCATGGAAGCCTTACTAAACCTTCCACCCCTACATCTGCAGGTGAAAAAGGAAGCAATCTCCACTGCTATTAGACTGCAAAAGGAGAAACAGTTAAAACCAGGGAATCCGGTTGGTCATTTAAGTATCTTAAAACAGATACGCTTTGAGCAAATGACGACAATATCTGATATAATCACACCCAAGGTGGATTTTGTAAAACCATTCGGGATGGTTTTAGGAAACCGACAGCAATGGCGTTCCACTAAACCGTCCTTTCAACAAGGATCGATGGTGTGGTATACAGACGGTTCAAAAACGAACAGTGGAGTCGGACTGGGCGTATACGGCCCCAGATGCCATATATCAAAGGCCCTGGGCTCTACCCCTACCGTATTCCAGGCCGAGGTATTGGCCATAGAAGAATGCGCCAATACCTGCATTAAAAGAGCCATAAATGGCTCAACTATTAATATTCTCTCGGACAGTCAAGCTGCCCTCAAGGCCTTAAAGTCCTACACCATCAAGTCAGGGATAGTCTGGGAGTGTCTACAAACCCTAAAAGATTTATCAAGAGGAAACAAAGTTATCCTCATGTGGGTACCTGGACATGAGGGCCATAAAGGCAACGAAATTGCTGATGGCCTAGCCAAAAGAGGAGCGGAAACTCCCTTTGTCGGACCGGAGCCATTCTGTGGCACCTCAAAGTGCTACCTCAAAGCTGCCCTAAATAACTGGGAGAACAAACAAAAATCCCTATACTGGGAAAGGCTACAAGGACTTCGTCAGGCAAAAAAGTTCATCGACACCTCTGGAGGAAAAACAAAAGTTCTATTACTTCTCAAGAAAACAGAGCTCAAAATAATTACAGAACTCTTCGCAGGCCATTGCCCCTTGAGGTATCACCTTAACAAGATGGGCTTGGCTGAGACTTCATCCTGCCGATTTTGCCAGGATGCTCATGAAACCTCGGAGCACCTGCTCTGCAACTGCGAAGCATTGACCAGGCGGAGACTACTCCATCTCGAACATGCTTTTCCTACACCTAACTACGTACGGAACCTCAATCCCAGAAGGATCCTAGACTTTATTAACAGTCTGAAACTAGAAAGGGAATAAATTCAACGGGGACTCACAATAGATCTTTTAGGTCGCGGTGATTGCGAGGCTGACGCCTACACACCCCTCTACGAATCTAATCTAATCTAAGGTACACGAACATGTCTCGCAGAGAGATAATGAACTCGTTTTGGAGAAGCCTTATTGAGCTCTGTAGGAAATCCCATGGCAGCCGTAAGCCTTCACCGTAGACTAGCTCTGCTGGTGTGGCTTGACACTCTTCTCTAAATGTTGTTCGGATTCCTATAAGTGTCAAAGGCAGGACTTTCGACCAGGACTTGTCCTTATAAGCCATTATTGTAGTTGTATGTCCTGGAAGCGATGTGACGAAGCCGTAAAAGATGACCCTAGAGCGGTCTTAACACCTTGCTCTGCTAGCATGCTACGCAAGCACGCACCCAGGAGTTTACGTCCTTATTTATGGAAGGCTAAAGATAGCGGGAGGTAATCATTTTGTTTGACGTACGAATGCTGGGGTGAGTGAGTTTATGGATTGACTCGAACAAATGCTTTCTAAACTTCTGAGGGATGAATGGTTGGGCTCCGATATGAGAAACCTCGCAGAATAGCTTCTTATTTGCGCCGAAAATTGTAAGTTTTTCGAATTTGTATTGGGAATCTCGTTTGGCTAATTCGTTATCCTCAATTTGGGTATCAGCAATAGATCCAAAATCTATACTGCTAGGAAGATGAATCTCGTCAAACCGTAATAATGTGTCGGCGACGACGTTATCTTTGCCTGGGACGTGCTTGATGTCCGTAGTAAACTGTCCCACGAAATCTAAATGCCGTAATTGCCTTGTGGAAGCTTAGTCCGGATTTTGCCTGAATGCAAATATTAGAGGTTTGTGATCAGAGTACAGGGTAAAATTTCTTCCTTCTAAGTGGTAACGAAAGTATTTGATGCCCAAGTAGGCAGCAAGTAGTTCTCTGTCGTAAGGGCTATAATTGCGCTGAGCGTTGTTCAGCTTGACAGAATAAAAACCGAGTGGCTGCGACTGTTCTTCAACTTTTTGATAGAGTGCGGCTCCTATGGCTGAGTCTAACGCAAACACGTATAATGCAAGCTCTGCCGAAAGAATGGGAGGGTTGCTGGAGAAAGCTGTGATTTTACCTCCTCGTAGGCTTTGATGGCTTTCGAAGACCAGTTGATGATCTGTACTGCCTTCTTCTTCGGACGTTTTAAATAACTTTTAAGAAAACTCTGCTGACTGGCTGCATGAGCAAGAAATCTATTACAAACTAAAAATAAACATACATCAAAATTATTTCATTCCTAAAATATTTTCTTACGAAACAAGTAATAAAAACTCACTTCGTGGCTCTTTTGCCCTGCCAAAATCAAAATTGCGGAAATTCACTATCATACATATACTTTACTATGGGATGTCGCCTCCTTTAGTTCTCTCCTCAAAGATATTACGACAGAAATAATAATAAATACGACAATTGTGCTTCAGCTCGTTTGCACGCGTCTACAACACAGCTTCAACATTACTAAACATATGACCAATAAAGAAAAATCCAAACTTCAGTACGATAAGAACTCCGTTCAAAAATCATTTAAGCTTGGAGATAAAGTGTTACTAAACAGCAAAGTGAGAAATAATAAATTCTCTCCATTATGGTCGGGTCTGTATGAGATAATGGAAATTAGCTCCCATGAAAAACCACCATAAAGATACACAACAAAAATAAAAGAGTCCATAATAATGACTTAAAACTTTTCACAGATTAATGTCAGTAAATTCATCCTCCTAAAAAGTCATTCCAAATGATTAACACAGTATCGTGTTCCAGGTATCCAAAATGATATTTATATCATTCATTTTAATTTGTATTCCCTTCCACTACGGCTCAGGAATAGAGGTAAATCAGCTAAATGCTAGTGCAGGCAAGCATTTCGAAGAAATTGGCAGAGCAAATTTCTACACGAATGAGTGGAAAATAGTAACCTACTACAACCTGGAAAATATCCAGTACATCGCACAGCAAATAACAACAACCTATCAGAGGCTTGGTGTTCAGCGATGGGCCACACTTATAATGGTACGTTGTTACAATTCAATCCTATATTAGCAAACATAGAATATAAGACACGTTACTGATAATCGAAAGTAGAAAGCAAAGAGTACTATTTAACACAACAGGCTCAATATCCATTAGATGAAGATGATGCCAGGTTTTATGATGAACAGGTTCGCAACCTTATCCTATCACTAATGAAAAGCCAAACAGCGATAGTCGAAGACAAGATATTCTTCATTGTCCATAAAAAAACTGATTTCAATACCACTTTTCGTAATTTTCCAGTAGGTTTATCTCTATTAATTTCAACACATTGCTGCCTTGCAATAGTGGTGATGAAGATGCTTCTAAATTTTACATAATTATTTTGTATTTATTCTCTTCTCATGTTCCACCTGAGCGTCAGCGGATCTTATAATGGCTTTCACATTAATTAATCATTATTGGAGGTCAAGGTTTAATTAAAATTTGTTTGAATCCGTCTAATTCAATTTTTTAATAAAATCTATAGTACTTAATATACAAAATTTAGTTTACCAACCTGCAGGAAGTATCTAACCTAACATACTTCTAACCTTACTACATATGTAAAACTGGCTGCATTTGTGTGACGGCTTGCTCAAACAAGAATTCGCTTTCCACGTTGGACTGACCTGCGATTATCAATTGCTAGGTGTTCCGCCTTACCGCAGTTGATGATAGATATTGTTATTAGTGTGTTCGCAACACGCTTACGGCACTTGATGAGATATTCTGCTCGTTGCTCGTTGACAAATTTACGACACCCTGGTGGGACTTGACCGCCTAGATCTTTCTGGATCTAACAATTTCGCTGCTTTTTCTCTTTTCTCCTTCTGTCCTTTCTTTAATTTAAGCCGAAAAATTTGCAATGAGTTCCTAGTTTAACATAAGAGAAAGATACCTTACTTTACCTTTAAGCCCGCCGCTCCTTCTTCCTTATTTAGTCTATTCGTGGTACCTTGCTACCTCTTTTCTTACTTTCTTCATTTCTCTTGGCACTTAAAACCACAGGTAAGACCACTTCAAATACTTCTTATTGTCGTTGCTTGCTTTCTTTCTATTTTTAAATTTACTTCAGAATTACTCTTGCAGCTTCCACTTTTATTTTAGATATGATATGGCCTCCCGGAAATCGTGCTGAACTTTCTGCTCACCTCGAGTCTCGAAGCCAATTGCTCCATGCGGCTACCTCGAAAGTGCATCGTCCAAGACCTTACACACATATGCGACTTACTGCTACCCTCACGATAGCACCACTGCACTTCGCCCGAGCATACTACATATCCTTTATACTATTGCACTGAGTTTGCCGTGAATTAAATTGCTGCCAAATGCCTATGCCAAATAATAGCGATTTCTTTACTTAACCTTAACAGTTTCTTAAACTTCACAATTTAATACGCTAACCTGATATACTGCTCAGCAACTTAACCTATTCGTGACAATTGCTCCTCAGTTCACATTAGTTAACAAATCTACTACTCTCCTTGTCATTAAATCTATTCCACGTCGACAGCTGCCCTGTCTGAGGTTCGTTTGACATTTGATGTCTTACAATTATTTACACCGGAAAAGTGCGTGAATATTTCATTTTTAATACAAAGCTAATACTAGTAAGTGCTTCAATGAAAATCTGAAGTGAAGCAAACCGCGGTGTATTAATATGCGAAAATTTCTTACGTGGTATACTTTGAAGCGGATTGGTAATATACTTTGAAAACTTAACCTTCGACGAGAGGGAAGTTTTCTATGTCTCCATATTTCATTATATACTATTAATTATTTTAACTATTTTATTTTCATGTCATGATTGCATCAATTATTTTAATTATTTTATTTTCATGTCATGATTGCATTAATTATTTTAACTTATTTACTGGATTATTTAAACTCGCTTCTTGGCTTTTTACTTAAAGCCTGCGCCTATATATTTGATCTCCCTGCATGTGTGGACCGTGCTTGGGACGAGTTATTATTTAAATTGTGCTTCTCTTATTACGCGAATTACTTTTCTCTGATAGTGAGCTAATCTCGATTTGTTTTAGAAAATGTGACTATACATCTACATGGAACGACACCGCTCGTTACATTCCCCCCTTTACTCGTTAAAGTTTCTTATCCCACTATGAAACTTTAACTTACTCCATTTACCTAGCCAGTTATGAAAAATCCAGATGACCTATGGCCTTATACATCTTTCTACTACTACCTTTAGCAATGAACAGTATACTGTTAAATTACCACTATTTCTTTTCTACCGCCCCTCTTAGATTCTTAACACTTAAAATTTTACCTTTGTAAAACCAATGTCCTATTTAGTTAGTTTCCATATAATTAATGGTACACAAAACATACGTATACCGCTTATTGCCAGACTTCTCTCAATGCACCTGGGGTTACACTCTCCAAGCCATTTTTATCCTCAAGGAAGGCAATCTAAAAGACTGCACCCCTTGTTTGAATATCCTACATGCGTAACTGACCCGTACTCCTGATACTCAACTCCTTTGTACTTTATTCTCTACCATCTTTACGATGAACGTAACCTTACGTTGGCGGGCTTCTACCACTGGATTCAAGATTTTCCTCTAACCTCCACTAGACTCTCTCATTCTGCACCGCTCGGCTTCAAATTACGAACGTGCCACCAACCCAGATCTGTAACCCTAGTATCCCTTATTCTATAGACGAGATTTGATCTTTTGTCGAACACCACGCGTTTAATGAATCTATTCGGAAGTTTTGCGGAGAAATGCTTACTGGCGTCGGATAGGATATAATTTCTCTTAAAATCTTCATCACCTACATTGAGTTCCTTAGAAATTACATGTTGGTCAAAATTTTTCTTATTTCGCTTATATGCCTTTTCAATTCGTTCGTAGATATAAGCATACATGTCCTGCAATCTATCGAGTTGTTGTTTTCGTACTTCAAAAATGTGAGCGACACCGCAGTCATTACACAATCTGCGATCGGATCCAAAACCTAAATACTCTCTACCATAATTCACATAGAATGGACTGTACCCCTTAACCTCATTTACGGCAGTCCTTAATGCGACGCCGATACTTGCTGCTTGTTTGTCCCATACCATATGGTTATCTCTAATGTAGGATCTCAATGCTGCGGCAATGACCTTGTTCCACCGTTCCGTGAAATTGCTCTGAGGAGGGTATCGACAATTCAACCAAAACTTACTGATGTCGTATTCTTTTATTACTTCCGGTACACCATATTCAAGGAAAATCCTTTCTTCTAGAATTTGTGTTACTTTCTTAGCTGTGGCGACTCGTAAGGGGAATATGCATACGTATTTTGTGAACCAGTCACATATCACCAGAAGGTGAGTGTTTCCTTTCGTTGATCTAGGGAATGGCCCCATCAATTCTAAGGCAAGGTCGCACAGCACTGCGGAATTTTCCCATTAAACCAAAAGGCTTGTGATTTGGACTCTTTGAAGCTAGACAGACTTCACACGACTTCACGTACCTCATCACATCTTTAGCAACTCCAGGCCAATAATACCGCGCTAACACTCTCTGTTCTGTTTTATGTATTCCTAAGTGACCGAATCGCGGAACGTCGTAACACTCGCTTAAAACTGCAAGTCGAGACGACTCCGGTACGACTCTTTTCCACTGGATCTCTGTAAAACTTGCTTTGATATCTTTTATGAATAATTCCTCTTTCACCAATTTCCACCTGCTCATTTTCCTCGCGTTGCTCCGTAGCTTCACCATTTCGTGATACCACTTATCGCTTACTGCTGGGATATAATCCAATGGCTCTACTGCAGGAATTCTTGACAGTGCGTCTGGCACTACGTTTTCTTTATCCTTCACGTAATTTACTTCAAAATCAAAAGACTGTAGTTTCATCACCCATCTTGCCAACCTTCCAGCTAAGTCTTGTTGGCTGAATAACCAAGTCAATGCGGAATGATCTGTTACTACTTAGAACCTGTAGCCTTCTAGGTAACCGCGAATACGATACTTAAACACTCTTTTTCGGTGGTGGTATAGTTGAGCTCTGCGTCTCTGAGCTTGCGTTTTGTGTAAGCTATCGGTTGTTCTTCGTCTTATTCGGATTTCTGAACTAACATCGCTCCGATTGCATGATTAGACGCATCACATTGTACCACGAAAGGCTTGCTGAAGTCAGGATTTGACAATACTGGGGATTTTACCAACTTTGATTTTAAATTCAGAAACGTCTCTTCTGCTTCAGTTGTCCTAAGCTTTCCTTTGGTCAGGTCGTGCAAGGGAGCCACAATTGCAGAAAAATTAGGTACGAAGCGCCTATACCATGAAGCTAGACCAATGAATCTTTTCATTTCCGTGAAATTCTTCGGCTTAGGGAAATTTAACATTACCTCGACCTTCGCCGGATCCGTTCTCAAGCCTTTGCTATCTACTATAAATCCCAAATACTTTAATGCCGTCCGAGCGAATTAACATTTTTCGAAATTGACCGACAACTTGGCCTCTTCTAATCTATGCGTAACCCACTCAAGCACTTTTACATGTTCCTCAAATGTTTCTGTAGTAACTATAATATCATCTAAGTACGGGAACACTGCCTCCGAGTAACCAAATAGCCTATCCATCAATTGCTGTAAGCTGACCGCACTGTTACATAAACCGAAAGGCATAACTTTAAATTGATCTTGACCCACGCCAGATATCCAGAATGCTGTCTTCTCCTTAGACTTTTCAGTAAAGGGTATCTACCAGAAGGCATCCTTGAGGTCAATGGTTTATAAATAGCGTGTTCTATTAAGTCTGGAAAAAACACCATGAATGCGAGGAAACGGATATGCTGATCGTTTAGTCACTTTATTAAGTTTGCGACTGTCTATACATAATCTATCGGCTCCGTTTGCTTTTTAACTAGAAACGCCGGTGAGCACCATGGACTGAACGATAGTTCTATCACCCCCAGATTCAACATACGTTGTATTTCTCTGACATACCTTGCTCGTATGGCTGGAGATACCTCGTAGCCCCTTTGTACAATGATCAGCATCCTCCGTGTCTATGTTGTGCATCAGCAGGTGAGTTCTACCCAGCTTTCCATTGCTCAAATTCCTGAAACGATCCATGCTTGCGCGCAGCTTCAATGCTTGCCCTTCCGCAATCTTCCAGAATCATTACTTCATTAATTTCCCATTTGACAAGACGGTGCTGTACAGAGACTCGAAAGTTTTTCCAAAAATCTACTCCCAAGATAATGCCCTTGTTTATGGACGCGATGGCCATTATTTTCAGAATTTTAATTACCCCTTTGAACTTCACCGAAATATAGAATACCTTCGAAACGTTATGTCTAGTCGAATCGGCCGTAAAAATTGGTTGACGGTCTTCCTTAACTGCTTGGAAATTAAGACTGTCTAAAAATTCTATTCCTTGATTTCCAACGATGCTGATGGATGCTCCACTATCTAATAAAGCTACTACTTGTGCCCCCAATATACTTAACAAAATGTGTGTACGGTCGTCATTGGGATTGATTATACATTTACTGCTCACTCTTAGTTTGTTGACTGAAGACGGCTTATTTCTGAAGCTGGTTCCGTCCTCTGCATCCCAGCTTCGTTGATGTTTTCCGTTCTCTCAGCGTTACGTATGCTCTGGTTTGCATTCGATGCTATCACATTTACTTGCCTTCGATTGCTCACGTTTGCGCTCATCTCATCCTCCCTATCTTGCAGACCCAACGAGATTATTCTTGTGACAAAATTCGATCTATTTAAGCTCGAGCGTGCTCTGGCACCTCCTTCTTCACCTCCATCTTCTTGTCGACTGGTCTCGCCTTCCAAGCTACCCAGACAGTCGTTGAAGTTTACACTACTTCTTGTTTTTTTATTCCTTAGACTTTCTCCTTTCCACATCTCGTACTCTGCTTCCTCAATTTTTCTTTAAGTACCGAAAGACTGGCCAACAAAATATCCTGCATTGCTTTAGACTCTTCATTCTCACCTACATCCACCCTATTTACTCGCATTTCGAGGTACTGCACTCGAACCATCAGTCTTTGCAGCATCACATTGTCATCGGTTTCCTCTTCTGTGTTTAGTACGGCAAACCAACTATCAGCTTCCTTCAGATCTTCCTCGCATGATAAGTATGATTTAATCTGAAGCGCTTCCGTGCCCTCCTTTGACTATTTTGTTAATTGTTTCGGCCACCAATCGATTTTTCCTTTTCGGGTATAGTCCAAGGGTCTGACCCCTCTACATCGCATCTCATATGCAATCTCGCGATCCGCAAAAAATTTTGCAATTTCTCCGAATGACGTGTTCAGTTGTATCTCCGTCAACTATTAAGGAATTGCCCTTTACCATTGATTTTATACATATAGATATGCCACCGCCGAGTACAAGATGTTGTTACATCTTCTCACTGAGTCGCCACTGTAGTACTTCATCATCTGCTCACCAAAAGGTCATCCATCTGTTAGCAAAACTTGGCGATTATTGGGATAATAAGTTGTCTTCGGTTATAAATAGCGCCATATCACAAGAAAGAATCTAATCTAATTTTGTTTTTTCCATCTTTCTTTATCTAATGATGTGTAGAAATGTGAAAAAAATCTGTAATAATGAAATTTAAAGCCATATCTTGATTAGGATCAAGATGATTTAAACGCTTTGGCAGATGTGTATCTTACGGGATTTAAGTGAAAAGATTCTCATACTTCACTTTCTCAGCAGAAAGTTGCAGAGCATACAAAATTCTTATCTAGCCACTGGAGGATTCCAAGAAATTTTTCGATCGGATTTTCGATAGAATTTCTGCGATCTACCTTTTCACATCTGGTTGTTGGCTGGTGCATTGATTTTTCGTTAATAATTTGAAATATTTTCTGCCAAGCAATTTGATGAAATTTCTTAGATTTTTTGACTCGGATCGCGGTATACAGAAAGCAATACTTATGAGCGTAACAAAAAAATTTTTTTCTTATAAATTATGTTTTAAACAGCGCTTTTTAGCTGTATTCCAACTTGATCCAATATAACATGAATTTTCCCGATTTTTCATGTTTTCCACAGACTTTCCCTATTACTATGAATTTTTTTTTTAAATTTACATGAATTTTCCTCGATTTTTCATACAAGTTTTCATGATTGTTGAAGAGAAAGTATTGATGCCTGTAGGACGGAAAAAACTGATTCCGTATAGCTTATAAAACTTTTTTGTCGGAAAATTTTCCAGAAAAATTGGGCAATTCTGCATTTTTCATGAAACAGATTTATCACTAATCATATCGATGAAAATTTGTCCGATGATTTTCGCGCTTTTCCGGGTTTTCCACGGAGTTTTCCGCAAAAGTAACTTTATGCAACTCATTTCGCTCTACAACTTTGTCTTAGGTTGCAAAACGTTCAAACGCTTCCTTGGTCTGAAAAACTTCGGAAAAGCGTGTTACGTGAATTTTCCTCAATTTTTTCTGCAAGTTTTCACCATTGTCGGAAAATTCCGGAAATTTTTTTCGGAAAAATCAGAAAACTGCAATTTTCCTGAAACGGCTTTATCACCAATCAAATTTGTACCAAATTGTCAAATGATTTTTCCCGATTCTCCGGGATTTCCATGGAAATTTCCGGTTCAAATTTTTCAATTGTCGCGCGACATGAATCTGTGAGCCAAATTTCAGCTCGCTGTGATGACGAAAAGTGGGTCTACGAGTGTGTCGAAAATAGTAAAAAAGAAATATATAAATAAATAGACGGACAAATTCGTGTACGAGTTAAAGGGAATGGCCTGAAAAATAAAGACTACTTTAAGCGTATAAATATATTGAAAGGATTGGAATAAAGTGTTTGTTTCCCATAGAGCAGGTAAGTGCTCTAAATGCAACTTCTCCAGGATTTCTCTCCGCGTTGTATTGCCTACTTTTTATATGCCCGTATTTAAAATTATTTTGAGCTGCTTATCCTGCGGGCTCTTTCTGTTTCAGGAACCACATAAAAATGGTATCAACTCGATAAAAAATGTTTACTATTCCTAGCAAATACACACATTTACCAGACAATTCATACATTTACTACAACAGTTTAGTAAAAGTATCAAATACATATAAAATTGGATATTAATTAAGAAGAGCAAAATTAGAATATGGTTGATGGACGAATTTACCAATATTACCTGAATTTTCATAGAAATTTTTTTCAATTTTGATTTTAAGAACCAACTTTTGTAAAAGGTAATATTATGATATGGTTTATAGAGGGTGATCCAGAACTCATGGTCCAACAGCCGTGATCTGATAGAGGACTTTGAGTTATGGAAACAGTTGTATGGTAGAGGGAGTGCAAAATTCATCGTTTGGGCGGTAGGAGGGTTTTGTGATTTTAGTACATTTTTTCAGTTAACACGCAGTATATACATATGTACATTTTGTAAAGATAATTTAAGTGCCATCCACGCTTTCCATGGAATGCTATCAGGTTTTTAGTCCTATTTTGTCGAAAGTTGTGTACATAGAGCTTAATAATTTTTAAAAACTGTAAATAAGTAGTATTTCGATTATCATTATTATTAGCTAAGATAAAACAAGTAAAGCCAAAGGCCGGAATCTAGAACTAGAATTCTCAGCGTTAAATCATACATGCTATAAGTATCTTAAATCATAAGATTATCACTCGCAATATTTAAATAATATACTTCTTGTCGATACAAATTCAAAAAAAAATATGCCAACCACAAAAAGAAAAGGAGAAAAGCAATTTAAAAATTAAAATCCTTTCTTCCTAAAGCAGGGTGTTATTTACGACTGCTATGAAATTATAATTTTATTATTATCCATCACCCTGTTTGGATCCCTACTGTCGAATGCGGTCGAGCAGAAAAGCTCTAATCTAATGCCGAGGTTCCGTGCAGTTAGGAACAAACTTCCGGGGTTGGAAAAAAAGCAAGTTTTTTAATCGTCTCTTCTGGCTAAGTGTTAACGAGTGTGGTTGTGTTTTTTCAATAGAAAAAAAAATTGAATCTTTGGTAGAAGGAGAATATAAGCAAAGAAGTGAAAGTCTCTTGATCGGGTGATGTATTCAATTTCTTGTAAAATACTGTTTTTCTTTGGTCTGGATTCCGCTTCGCTTTTAAGTTTCGATAATTTAAGCAACATTTCCAATGTCGTTAAGTAGTTCTTTCCAGTGCTTTCGAATTGTGATGCAAATTTAATTTTCCTTAAGAAAACTAAAGCACTTCTTATGTTTCACAAAAAATATATAACATGATTAATTTAATTTAAGCCTAACGCGTTTCGATCAACTAGATCTTTCAGCTCGCTATGTCAATGCGCTCTCAGAGCCATAGTATATATCTTTACGATATATGTGGGGCAACAGTTCTGAGAAATTACATAAAGTGCAAATATTCTCTTGGCAGGAAATATTTCAAATAAAATTCACCCGGAATGAATCTACCTGTCAACAACCACATATGGCATCAGACAGACGTGCCAAATCCCAAAAATTTTTATGGAAAATCCGACCCATGAATTTTTTGGAAGCTCGGCGTTCCTATTAGTCTAAGAGCTAGATCGCTTTCGAAAAATTAGTTTAGTTCGATTAGTTTTTTGATTTGCCTTTCCTTACAGTATCTCAATAGTGTTGCAGACAGCTTCCTCGTTGCTAGCACCGTGCTAGACTTTTTTTTTCGTAAACGCCAACGTCTTGTCGGCCGTACTCTCACAAATTTATACCCTATCGCACTCCAATCGATTTGGCTATTGACAATCAACCGAATTTCTGCCTGACAAATTAATTTCATATTGTTCCTTGGATAACTAAACCAGCTTTTTTTTTATTTATTTTTATCAAAAAAAAAGCGTTTGGCACATACTATCAGCAAAAAAACTGTCTGATAATAATGAAATTACGTTATTCAATGTTTATATGTTTATAAAAACTAATAAAAAATAAAAAAAATCGAACTAAAATCATTTTGAAAACTGCTTTGTTTACCTGTGGAACGGAATGGACTCATGTAAACGCAACCCCTCTCACCAAACAGATGGGACGCCGCATACCAATTGATATGGTGACGCTGCTAGCACTCGTACTATATGTAAGAGATTTTAATGATCTGAAACCAGCTGCTGCGAAACGAAGCTGTTGACGCGCTAGCTAAAAGGAAGCATTGCAAAATTGACGCGATTTTGAAATTACAATAAACCATTCCTAATTTGAGAATAATTTATTTATTTAGCTAAGGTACCTATAAAATATTAAAGTTACTGAAATAATGTATCAAATAAAGTATGTATTAAATTACATATGCATTAATTTAAATAATAATTTATTGTAGAACAGAAGGAATACAAAATTCAACAAAAAAATCTCTTACGAAGTACTTCTCTATATATATATCTCATAAAAAGTAAATTTATTGAGAAAAAATCTGAAATTCCTTTGAATTCCTTTATTACATTTTTTCCACATTCCTAGACATTGTTAGATAGGGAAGAAGAAAAAACATTTGTTATCGAAGATAACTTAATATCCTCATATTTTACAATTTTTTCTAATAGATGGCGCCATCTGTAAACAAGATTTCAGTCATTCGGTAAAAATGTCGCCTCTGTTTTCTAATTTGATACAAGTAAGGCCATCTGTCGAGAAGATATAACAGATTTGCTGGCATATCTATATGTATAAAATCAATGCCTTTACCTAACTGCTAACGCCAATAGAAAAGCGAACGCGCACTGCCCCGCTACCCGCTTCCACCTTTTTAACACTCTTCGTACTGTTTTGGACGCAGAATTGTTGAACTTTATCAAAATCCTGATTGGGCTTCATTAAACTCTTGGCATCCAACTCACATTCCTCGGCTTGCTCTGAAGATACACAATACTGCTACTGCGCTTCATTTTCTCTTAAGGAAGATTCGTGCAGCTGCCAATAGCCACTTTTGGCAATCGTGCACGGCTACTTCTGACGCAAACTTAGATCGTATATGAATTCCTCTTTCCCTCAGATTATGGCAAACGATGTGCACTATGTTAGAAAAAAAAAGGCTATGGAATTCCTCACGCAAGCGTAGTATGTTATCTGGAATACCTCAACAACCTTAGATCCTGTGGTAATCGTATTGGATCAAGCATCAATCAGGGCGGAATTGACTGCCTGAATTTTGTATTAAACAACAGTGGAATCACTCCTAGTATTATAACTAATAGAAATTTTTTATTGAACTAGACCATCAAGTGTATTAGCGGATACGAACCTAATCACATTTATATCCGGGCTGTACACCTTGACTCTCTACCCGTATACTAGCAAATGGCGTTAAATTCTCACTTTACGTAGACCTACAAGCATACTCCAAAGCACCGAAAGCAGTTAGAAATAACGACGCAATTTTCTATGCTAAAATAGTTTCACCCAGGTGAAATGTTGTTGTTGGTTATATCTGGATAATTAACTCCACTTTAAACTTATAAATAAAACAGCAAAAACTTACACTAAGTTGAGCGTATGAGTGCTCAATTTATTAGTCACCTTCCCTACAGAGGGGTAATATGTAGTGCTCTGTTAGATTATCTCTAGCGATGAGTTTGCAACATCCAAAAGAACTTATAAGCTTTAGGACCCAGTACAAACTAATATATTTGATGGACTCCATAACTTAAAACTAATAAACTAAACCGATGACATGCATATAAGTTGTATTACCAGCTATCAGAACACGCCCCCGGTCGCAAGGTTGAAGTAAATTCAATTCAGTTTCTCGTCACATGTCACTGATTACTCAGGAAGCATGTGTTCTTAATCTAAAATAAAGGGATTTGTACCTTCAACTAAAAAAATCTAAATATCTGATATTCTGACTACCCCCAGGCAACCTTTAAGTGAAGGAAACTCAATTCAGGTCCTCACAAGTGGGTAGAATTCCGAAGAGGAGTATATAATTTCAATGTCAAGTGGAAACAACTGATCTTGAGCATAATGATTTTATAGAGTTATTCGCCCTCCTTATCATCATCGCACAATTCCATGTCGAGGAGAACTCAAATTGAGTCCTCAGGCGATGATGACTAGCTGCGAGAAGAATATTTATATAGCTTATTTTTAACTTTGCCCACAGCAGCTGACCAAATAGCTGAGCACCTGCTTCACTTGTGAAAAATTGTTTTTACCCAAGACTTTGGCCACACCTTAACATGTAATCACCGTCCCGGTGTTCGCGCCAAGCGATATTGAACCTTAACGCGATAAGAATAATCTGGTTTGCACTTATCCCTTGCTCAAGGTTACACTCTTGTTCGATAATAATTCCGATACTAAACGTCATTGATTTCAAGCTTAGAAGGCTTCGAGATCAGAAAAACTTCATTAAATTTTTATAGCGAGTCGAGTAGATGATCAATGTGCTTAATCAGCTGTCACGTAATTATTTATCGCGAAATTTAAATTGCATACTTGCGCATAATACACGGCGGTATCGATAAATGTCGATGCCATTTACTTTATATTCATATATAATATTTTTTTTTCTTTTTGAGTACCCAACAAAGATATTCTTCTAATACTACATCTTATATCTATAAAACAAAAGTTGAAGTTGTAAGAGAATTATTGGTGTGTCTAGTGGTACTCAACAACGTCCCTAGCCCTCTCAGCGATTTCGAGAAACATACATACTAACCTGAACAGGTAGGGAGCAACGAAAGTATTTGTTCACTAAGATCCTAATTTCTGACATAGATAATCCAGTCAACTCAGGAAACCACACAACCGCTCGTTCCCTCGACGAGGAACTACGACTTCAATGAGCTTCGCACACTTCCCCTCTAATAATAATAGCAGAAGGAGAATTGTGCAATATTTATATTGCAAGAAGAAATGACAACCTACAGCTACTCGATAAAGCCCAGATTCCGAACGCAATCGCCAACTCTAGTATACTACGGCGTATTGAGTGTACACAAGCATGGCCAACACCATAAACGATGGACTATACCACCTCGACACTATCAGTAGTCGTGCCAGATGACCATATCACTCACATTAAAGAGGAAACTCACTTCAATATTCCCACGCATTACTTTGACAAAATTACGGATACCCTGAACTGGTAGCTCCAGCCCCTGCGTTACAGTTTAGGATTGAGCTGTTAGATATGATATACCTATGTATTTACTTTTTTTTAAATCTTTTTTTCTTTGTACTCTGTAATACCGCAGTAAACTCAATAATTCTTAATACCTTATGTGTATGCTCAATCTAAATCAACTTTAGGCGGCCATGTCCCGCCTTTTACGTAACACTAGTACCTACATGTCCAAACTTCGAGCACAAATTACGCTTATGTATGACGACAACTATTGCTTTGGATTTTTGTTTCATTGACTTGGAAAATAATTATCGCAGGATTACCGTTTTGCTCATTTCACGTTCATCGTGCATGCGCCGAAGTAATTACTAACTATACGAGTGCTCACGAAGCACGATCCACATTAGCAAGCTCTACCACGTTCTATTTTTCGCTTATTTTATAGACGGTTTTATAACGCTTTAACAGCCGACGTCAAAAAAAATCAAATTTTACTTAGCCTAAAAAAAATATTGCCACAACTCTTAATCCAAGCTCTACTCTACTTGTCCTCAGATTCCGGTTGAGCCCCCATTTTATAATGGCTTTCACATTAATTAATCATTATTGGAGGACAAGGTTGGATTAAAATTTGTTTGAATCCGTATAATTCATTTTTTTAATAAAATCTATAGTACTTAATATACAAAATTTAGTTTACCAACCTGCAGGAAGTATCTAACTTAACATACTTCTAACCTTACTATGTAAATCTGGCTACACTTGTGTGGCGGCTTGCTCAAACAAGAACTCGCTTTCCACGTTGGACTGACCTGCGATTATCAATTGATAGGTGTTCCGCCTTACCGGAGTTGATGATTGATATTGCTATTAGAGTGCTTCGCATCACGCTTACGGCACTTGATGATATATTCTGCTTGTTGCTCGTTGATGTGCTTTCAAGACAAATTTACGACACCCTGGTGGTGTTTCGGCGCACGTTCTCTTACGGGACTTGACCGCCTGGATCTTTCTGGACCTAACAAGTTCGCTGCTTTTTCTCTTTTCTCCTTCTGTCTTTTCTTCAATTTAAGTCGAAAAATTTGCAATGAGTTCCTTGTTTAACATAAGAGAAAGATACCTTACTTTACCTTTAAGCCCGCCGGCTCCTTCTTCCTTATTTATTCTATTCGTGGTAACTTGCTACCTCTTTTTTACTTTCTTCATTTCTTTTTGGCACTTAAAACCACAGGTAAGACCACTTCAAATACTTCTTATTGTCGTTGCTTGCTTTCTTTCTATTTTTAAATTTTCTTCAGAATTACTGTTGCAGCTTCCACTTTTATTATATGGCCTCCCGGAAATCGTGCTGATCATTCTACGCACCTCGAGTCTCGAAGCCAATTGCGCCATGCGTCTACCTCGCCTTACACACATATGCGACTTACTGCTACCCTCACGATAGCACCACTGCACTTCGCCCGAGCATACTACATATCCTTTATACTATTGCACTGAGTTTGCCGTGAATTAAATTGCTGCCAAATGCCTATGCCAAATAATAGCGATTTCTTTACTTAACCTTAACAGTTTCTTAAACTTCACAATTTAATACGCTAACCTGATATACTGCTCAGCAACTTAACCTATTCGTGACAATTGCTCCTCAGTTCACATTAGTTAACAAATCTACTACTCTCCTTGTCATTAAATCTATTCCACGTCGACAACTGTCCTGTCTGAGGTTCGTTTGACATTTGATGTCTTACAATTATTTACACCGGAAAAGTGCGTGAATATTTCATTTTTTAATACAAAGTTATTACTAATAAGTGCTTCAATGGAAGTTTGAAGTGAAGCAAACCGCGGTGTATTAATATGTGAAAATTTCTTATGTGGTATACTTTGAAGCGGATTGGTAATATACTTTGAAAACTTAACCTTTGACGAGAGGGAAGTTTTCTATGTCTCAACATTTCATTATATACTATTAATTATTTTAACTATTTTATTTTCATGTCATGATTGCATCAATTATTTTAACTTATTTACTGGGTTATTTGAACTTGCTTCTTGGCTTTTTACTTAAAGCCTGCGCCTATATATTTGATTTCCCTGCATGTGTGGACCGTGCTTGGGACGAGTTATTATTTAAATTGTGCTTCTCTTATTACGCGAATTACTTTTCTCTGATAGTGAGCTAATCTCGATTTGTTTTAGAAAATGTGACTATACTTCTACATGGAACGACACCGCTCGTTACAATCTCTAAAACATCTCCGGCATGGATCAATAAAAAACTGAAGCGTCTCAAAACTAGAAAATAAAAATTGTGAAAAAGTTTTATTAATAGTCACACAACTTCCTCACATCTTACTATAAGTTCAAAGAATTTTCCACTTCACTCTATGATGAGTATATTAAAGTATGCTTGCGAAACTATTTAGTGACCAACGTAACTTTTTTAAGTTTATTAACATGAAGGAAACACCCCGACAGCTACCCCAATACCATGAGGTACAAAGATTCTGCTAGTTAAGTTTTATCTAAAATTTGCAACTTGTTTGCTTAAGTTTTTGACAATGCATTTTCCTCGTCAAATTTCCAACCTCAAAATAACAACTTTAGTCACATGAACAACTCCCATAACGTTTCATTCACTATACCTTCAATTACACTTCAATTATACTCGTTGATATTAATGGGCTTCCAAATGACTTCACAACCTGTCCCGATGGGAGTCCTCCAGCCTGACAATTACATATTTTCCAAAAATCGCTCGATATCGATTATCGTGCATGCCCAAATTATTTAAATCAATCAATCAACTTCCATTTCGGGCAGGTTTGCAAAAATTTACCGGACAAATTGTATTTATACCAACTGTAGTAAAGCTTTCGAGAAGTTATCTCACTCCGCGATATTGTTTAAAATGGAAAAGTATGGGTTTCACCTAGCATTCCTACAATGGACGGAGTCATATTTAGATAACAGAACATACCGTAAAATGGGGTAACTTCGTAATCCCGGGATAATTTCGAAATTCAGTTCTGTTTGTGCATTCATTGAGTAAGCATCAACTGTCCAAGTACTTTTAGATATTTTTCATATAATTATGAGTTTCTGTGCTGTGAGAAAATTCCAAGAAATTATAGAAAAAAGGTTGGAGGTAGAAATTATCAGCGGTATAAATCTGATGACCTGCAAGCTGCCATGGAGGATATTAATAAAGTGATGTCTGTGGCTAGAGCGAGCAAGAAGCGTTGTATACCTGCATCAACCCTTTACGATAAACGCAATGTCATGCAGACGCAGTGTAATGAAGCGCCACTCATTAAGCGGCATTCATTACTTCCCCCAATCAATCAAGCGCTATCATGATCAAATCAAATGAACGAAAACCCCATAATTCCAATTGACATACGTACCTACATATTTCAGAAAACCTATGTACATATTTCAGAAAACATACATACGCCCATGCATATCTTTTCGTCTTTCCGTACGTACATATATGTGGGAAGCAGCCTAAGCAATATCGACATTCAGGTGGACGAGACGATTGAGCAACACGAGACAAAAGAGTGGAAAGGGGAACTGTCACGAGAGAAACGAGTGGAACTTAGGCCAGTTTGCTACTTTTTACTATCTCTGCCGAAGGTCACTGTGAAGTGAAGAAGACCACAAATGAGTTCCAGTTTGGACAACCCGTGTATTCCAATTTTCAATTAAATAAAGTACTGTCATATTATCTCCAAAGGTAATTATTTCTCCAGCCTGGATCCCCAATAATTCCTTCACCATTCCGGTGAAGATTTTTCTACATACATATTCCAAAAGCATATGTACGTATATACATGTAGGGATTATAACTTCCGAACGCACCCACTATCCAGCATTTACCTCAGGGGTCACCCTGTTCCAATGCAGGATAGGCAGCACATAGATGACAACTACACGACAAATTTTATTAAAGAAAAAAGCTCGCTTCTACTCTGACGGCGAACGAATGTACATAGCCTCCCTGCATACTACAAAGGATGTAACCAAAGTGAAATAAAGTTTATTTTAATTTATTGGAAGTGTTTGCTAAGGAATACACCCCCTAATCCATCCTATCAAGGAAACTAACCAACAACTTGGGGGCTCAACCGGGATGGATTTGAGGGGTTAAACAAGACCACAATATTCAACGTGTAATGCGAAGCTGTGTCTCTACCGCAAAAAGCAGACGTAATCTTCATCAGAAAACACCGAAAAGAAGATCTTATAAGAAAGTCGACTTCAAGAGCCGTAATTGCTACTTAAGTAGTCATCTCATCATTAACTCGGAATTTGCAAAATAAGGACCGGAAAATAAAACTTTATAATGTCACAGGTAATAGTTTTCCATTTTACTGCTACCCATTTTGTGTAATGGGAATACCAGAAGCTCCCATAAAACTGCAACGTGATGCGAGCGCCACCACAAGTTGTTTTGCACCGTGCGACTTAGCTAAAAATAGTGACAGGAGTAAAAGCTCGCCACAGTCCAAGAAAAAATTATCTGGGAATTTAGACATTTAAATTTGTGCATGAAAAAATAAAAATTATTTGTTCACGACAAACCAACTTCATATTGGAACTAGTGATTTCTGGACGACTAATCAATTCACATTAGAATAAGGATAAAACTTTTGACATTTAAATTTTAGTACGATCAAATAAAACCCATTTATAGACGATAAATCAATTTCATATTAGAACTCGTGATTTCTGTGCGATTTAATCATATTGGAATAAGGATAAAACTGTTGACGTTTAAATAGCGTGGTTATTTAATCGAACGGATCTTTTATTACTGCGATGAGACAAATAGTAAGTGAGACGGTATTATGTAAGCAATATCCTTCTAACAAAGAAAAGGAAAAATCATATTCACTTAAGGTATAAGAATTTAAATATGGTTAAAGTGAAGATAATATGAACTCTTTTCTGACAAATAAACTTACAGTCAATTACAATTAACTGCTTGTCTATATTATTAATTATATATAAGTGCTTTATTTTGAATTTTACGAGATAATTTTGAAGTCACAACCCAGAAATAGGAAAAGAATGCTGGCCGGCGACAAACAAAGTAGTACAGATGATAGTTGGTTCTCGAATTTTGTCACAGATATGGAACAAGGGCTTAAGGAAAGGGAAGCTGAGGTAGCTCGTATGGAGAGTACGTTAGTAGTCAGGGAAAAGGAAATTGATGAGGCCTGGCAAAAGGATCTTAGTGCTATAACGCAAGAAGTTGAGCGATTAAAAACAGAAAATGAGTCGCTTAGGTCATTAAGGAGCGAATCCTTATCTTTCAGTGATATCCAAAATGCATTACCAGAATTTTGTGGGGATGATGAGTATGCAATAAGTATATGGATTGAAGAAATAGAGGGTGCAGTTCATCTGATGAAATGGTCAGAGTTAGAGAAATTGATCTATGCTAGAAGATTATTGAAGGGGTCAGCCAAATTTACAATACGCGTAAAAACAGATATGAACTCTTGGGAAAAGTTAAAGGCATTTTTAGTAGAAGAGTTTACTGGGAAAATATGTGCTGCCGAAGTACACAGAAAATTAATGAGTAGAAAGCGGGAAAAGGGGGGAAAGCGTTCAGGAGTATTTACTTAAGATGAGAGAAATTGCGGCAAGAGGTAAAATCGATGATGCGGCAATTATAAGCTATGTGACTGATGGAATTAGAGACTCACACCAGAATATAATTTTATTATATGGTGCGTCTAGTATTAAAGAATTTAAAAACAAAATTGAAGCCTACAATCAATTTAAAGAGCGGGGGCAGGCTCTACGTGTTAATCCTAGGGAGCCGAGTATTAAAGACAAGACGATTTATTGTTACAACTGCGGTAACAAGGGGCTTAGAAGTAGCGAGTGTAAAAGTAAGTTTAAAGGCTCCAAATGTTTTAGATGTTTACAGTTCGGGCACAAAGCTCCTGATTTTCCACAAAAGAGAGTCGCGTATGTTACAACTCAGCAAAGGAAAACCTGTAGTTTTATGAAGAAAATAAAATTGAATGAGCACGAATTATTGGCTCTAATTGACACAGGTAGTGACATTACTGCCTTCCGAGCTGACGAATATGTTAGAATGGGCGCACCGCAGGTGGATGGCCCTTCGATTACAGTTAGAGGTCTATCCCCAAATACAGCAATGACGATGGGATCCTTTCAGAGTATCATCCAAGTGAACGGTGAGGCGTTCACGACTAGACTTCATGTCATCCGAGAGACCCTCCTACAGACTTCGATGATAATTGGAAAAGATGTGCTAAATGAAGTAAACATTCGCGCCCACAACGGCGAAGTGCAGATCAAGAGGATCTTCGATGATTCAGATACTTGTTTCAATATTTCAAGTAATCCCAGAGATGACCTTTGCATCGGAAACCCAACCTATACAGAAATTATCGAAGTTATAATCGAAAAGTATAATCCCCAAGAGCAGAGCAACTCAGAAGTCGAAATGAAGATCATAGTGAACAGTGACACTCCTATATATCAACCACCGCGACGCCTCGTACCACTGGAGAAAAGAATATTTGACGAACAAATTAAAGATTGGTTAAGCAACGATTTTATCAGACCGAGTAGCTCGGAGTATGCTAGCCCAATCGTGCTAGCGAAAAAAAAAGACGGAACGAAGCGACTATGTGTCGACTTTAGAAGGCTAAACAAGGAAATAGTCAGAGACGGATACCCACTACCCAACATAGACGACCAGGTAGACAAACTACAGAAAGCCAAAGTCTTTACAACTCTGGATTTAGGAACTGGATTTTTTCATGTACGAGTATCCGAGGATTCTAGGAAGTACACCGCCTTTGTCACTCCAACGGGTCAGTTCGAATTTTTAAGAGTTCCTTTCGGACTCTGTACTTCACCCGCCGTATTTCACAAATTTATCAATCACATATTCAAAGATCTATTACAAAAGGGCTTTGTTTTAATCTACATTGATGATGTTGTTATACTAGCAGACAACGTAGAAGAATGCGTAGAACGACTCCGGGAAGTCCTATGTTTATCGGAAATCCTCGGACTTCGAATTAAATGGAAAAAGTGCCAATTCTTGTGCCGAAACGTAGAATATCTTGGGTACCAAATATCAGCAGGAAGGTTAAGACCATTGGGAGGAAAGATACGGGCAGTGAAGAATTTTCCGCAGCCCCGATCAATAAAAACACTCCAAAGCTTCCTAGGCCTCACCAACTATTTCAGGAAATTTATCCTTGATTTGCCAAAATAGCCAAGCCATTAACCGAACTACTAAAGAAGGGTTCTCGGTTTGAATTCGGATCTACACAAAACTCAGCGTTCGAAGAATTGAAAAGGATATTAGCCGAAACGCCTGTGCTAAGAATCTATAACCAAGATGACAAGACAGAAATCCATACAGATGCGTCGAGATGCGGCTACGGTGCAGTGATGCTCCAGAGATATAATGAAGATCAAATGCTAAATCCAGTATTCTATTATAGTAAGAGGACATCTGCGGCAGAAAGAAACTATAGCAGCTACGAACTGGAGGTTTTAGCTATCGTTGCTTTGAAGACGCTAAGGGTATACCAATATAGCCTCGAATATCGAGCAGGAAATAGGCTCAAGCACGTCGATGCTCTTATTCATAACCCGGTGATAATGGTAGTTGATATTATTCACAGGATAAGAGCGGCGCAGGTGCACGACGAAAGGCTGAGGCTAATAGCTAAATTGCTGGAGGCTGGCCCCTATGAAAATTTTACTGAAGAAGGAGGCATAATCTACGAGACAGACAGCCAGGATAACAAGCGTTTATGTGTACCCAAGGGAATGCAAGCTGAAGTAATAAAAGCTGTACACGATCAGGGACACTACGGAGGAAAGAAGATGCTAAACATACTGGAAAGGGAATACTCCATACCTAAAATAAAAGAAAAGATCGAAGCTTGTCGAAGAAACTGTATCCAGCGTATTTTATCTGAAAGAAAAGCAGGGAAACAGGAGGGCTATCTAAACCCCATCCCACAGGATCATATCCCACTTACCACATACCACATAGACCACTTAGGTCCCCTTGCCAGTACAACGAAGAATTATAAGTAAATTTTGACTATCGTTGACGCATTCAGTAAGTTTGTCTGGATTTACCCGGTAAAATCGACAACCACTTCCGAAGTAATTCAAAAGCTCGAGACACAAAAGGCAACGTTTGGAAACCCAGAGAGAGTAATCACAGATAGAGGTGCGGCTTTTACGTCAACCACGTTTAGGGAGTATTGTGAGTAACAAGGCATTATACACCTCTTGACCACGACAGGCGTCCCCAGGGGAAATGACCAGGTCGAACGGGTGCATCAGACAATCATCCCAGTCCTAACAAAACTTAGTATTGAAGATCCGGAGAAATGGTATAAATTTGCGTTCGACATGCAAAGATGCCTCAATGGCAGCTGGCAACGAAGCATTAATAAGACTCCATTTGAGTTACTATTTGGCGTATGGATGAGGAACAGAGAAGATAGTCATATTTTGGAAGCTATAGTGGAAGAAGCCACTAGCCATTTCATGGCTTCAAGGGACGAGATACGTGAAGATGCTAGGAAGGCTTTACAGGACATAGAAGCAGAAAACGGAAGATATTATAATAAACGTCGACGAAGGGCAACCAAAGTTTCTAGGCCCGAACAAAGTTACCAAGGTTGGACAGCATGACCGATATGAAGTGGAGAAGGTGGGCCAGCATGAAGGCCCACGTATTGTGACATCTAGCGCAGATAATATGAAACCATGGTTAGACTTCGATACGATCTCTGAGGAAGAAGATGAGCGCGGCCAAGGTGACCACACTACGTAATGGGAAAAAATGAATCAGATCGCGACTAAAGATGATGAACTCAATACCCACAAGCCAAAGAAGACGTATTTAAAGAAGATGACCTCAATATCCACAAGACGAAGAAGACGTATTTAAAAAAGATGAACTCAATATCCACAAGACGAAGAAGACGTTTATAAAGAAGATGAACTCGATATCCAGAAGACGAAGAAGGCACCACTGTTGAGACGAATTTTACCAAATTAAGACGATAACACACACAAGACAACAAAGTTATATGACTACATATCTGAAGTAGTTCACCGAGGTAAACAACCAGGATAGCCGATTGTACGGATTATAGCTTCCGAACCCACCCACTATCCAGCAATTACCTCAAGGGTCACCCTGTTCCAATGCAGGATAGGCAACACATAGATGACAACAAGACGACAAATTTTACTGAAGAAGAAAAGCTCGCTTCTACTCTGACGGCGAACGAGTGTACATCGCCTCCCTGCATCTTACGAAGATTGTAACCAAAGTGAAATAAAGTTTATTTTAATTTATTGGAAGTATTTGCTAAGGAATACACCACCTAATCCATCCTATCAAGGAAACTTACCTACATACATACCTATTGTCATACGAGTATTCCCTGCAAATTATCTACAAAAAATTATGTAACACTTTCTTCTTCAAAGCCACTAACTATTTCTCTCTGAAGAATACTCGAATTACAAAACATTAAAACATTTTCTATTTCAAGTAACAATGACTTCACCTTTTCAATTCATATTGATTGACAATAATTCCATCAGAATTATTGTCAACTCAACATTTTTCCATTTTTAATACAATAGCGGCAACGCGCTGCATTGTTTATATGAAACAAACCCCTCAACAAGAGACCAATTCTAGCCATGTAGCGGCAATGGACTGTCCTTGACCTACCATACAACCAGTGCTCTCTTGCTTTAATTGTTTTGTCATAAGTTGGGAAATACGCGTAATGTGCCTAGCGTTTGACCCACAAATTGTGTTCTGTTGTTCTTCGTCTTTTTCTGTTGTCACTCGCCTGCTCATATGTATATGGGAAATACTTTGAGCAATGTGTATGATGAAAAAACAATACTATGTGTAATATGCACAATGTTTTGATCCCTTTAATGGCGCTACATGAAGTTTCTGGTCGTGTATATAATATTAGCCAATAGCCGGCTTTCAAAATTCTTATATGCAGGGGGAATCGTTTAAAAATATTGCTTAGCCATGCAATATTGATTTTCGCCGTTATGTATCGATGCAATATCGGTAGGCGTACCCAAAATTTCCTCACACATTTAACTGGGGAAATAGTTAGAATATTGCTAATATTGCTGGAATTTTCCAAATACTCGCTATATACTAACTCTTCTTTAGCCCCACTATGAATAATTCAGCCTTTAGCTGATTATTCAAAATTTGGAACCAACTTTCCAAATAAAAAGCCGATGCGTCGCTAGCCAAAGGCAGTAATTTTTTGGCAGTAATTTTGGAAAGGAACCAAGTGACCCCCGATCGACGGTAAGGTCTCTTGCTCCCTATAAATTAAAAAATCAAGCTACATATATAAAAGAAAAGTGTAATGTAATAATAAACAAGTGAAAAATACAAGTTTAACGTAGAAAAATGAGTTTATTATATTGTAAAAGAGATCTTTTAAAACAGGGCTGGTGATTTTCTACTCAAAAAGAACTCCCAGTCCTTGCTGTAGCAATTGCACACAGTATTGAGGAACGACTCATTGCTGAGATGGTAAATGAGCACTCCAAATGGTCATACCCGTTGACCAAGTTAGATATGCGGATAATTATGCATGAAGTGGATATGTGGATTTTGCAATGAGCGTAGGAAAGATTCTAACTATACATGCGATGCCTGTTTAGACAATGAGTAGTTAATAACTTTCTAGAAATTTTTTATTCAGAAATACAATTAAAATACAATGTACATTATATTAAATATTATTATTTACTTACAAATCTCTGTAGAGACGTTTTCGAAAAGATTATTAAAAAAAAACCATAAAGCGCACAAGAAATCATTTTTTCCCTGATGATATTAAAACTAAACCCAAAATTACGAAGCTACCCCTTATCTAATTTATCGTTATCAACACAAAAGATTTAATAGCAAAACACACTAAAATATTATTCTGGTAAGAGAAATATATGTATGTGGTCTGTTATGCTATTATGTATTATTAAAAATATCTGGCGTTTGCTATAATTAATTTTATTTGTATATACTATTTATCGTTTGAGATACAAACTTTTCAAAATATTCCGAAGCTACCCCATTTTACGGTACTAAATCTATTTCCGCCATTCCATCTCTAGAGTCTTGAAAGCTTCGTCCGGCGTACCTAAACGGAGTCTTTTGGGTCCGTTGCTCTTTATTCTATCTATTGACGACATTCTCCCTGTTGTCAAGTACTGCAAAGTCTTGATTTATGCTGATGATATTAAACTTTTCTATCACATTAAAACTTTTAACGATTGTGAAAAGGTACAGGGTGACCTCCACAAATTTTACGATTGGTGCAAAAGCAATAATTTGGTACTCAATATCGACATATGTTACGTTATGACTTTCCACAGGAATCAGAAACCTATCATTTATGGTTATGGGTTCCCTGATTCCACGATTCGTCGTATTAGTTCTGTCTGTGACTTCGGTGGCAAATGTGACCAAAGATTGAATTTTGTCTACCATATAAACTTCATTAGTAAGAAAAACGCCAAAAAACGTTAAACAGCAACCTTTTTCTTTCCTTAATTTCTATCGTTCTAATAAATCATTCCACTTAAAAAAACACAAACGAACAAGAAATTCTGTCCCTGTTAGAATTTTATTGAAGAAAATAGAAACATTATAAATTATAACGTAAATTAGTAAAAGATATAAAACTAAAAATAAATATTAGTTTTTAGGGTTCCGTACCCAAAGGGTAACAACGGGAGTCCTATTACTAAGGCTTCGCTGTCTGCTCAACACATCCGAAAATGAGGTACAACTAAAAGAAGGTGCTATAATTGGAAATTGTGAGCCTGTTTATCAGATTGTTAATTTGGAAAATGGTAGTAATATTAAGGAGGCAATACGTATACCAGCTACTACTCAACAGGTTCAGAAACTTCTTTCATCTAGTGCCTTAAGTGAACAGCAACATAACGATGCCAAAGAGATGATCGATGAATTTTCGGAATTATTTACAATGAATGATGATGATTTCGGCAAAACAAATCTTGTCCAGCTTCGGATCAATACAGGAGATTCTAGGCCCATTCGGCAACCAACACGAAGACTACCATTAGCCAAACAACCAGAAGTTGCAGATATGATAAATTCCATGAAAGAACAAGGCATAATTGAGGAATCTAACAGCCCTTGGACATCGCCAGTTGTTTTGGTCAGGAAAAAGGATGGAAGCACCCGATTCTGTGTGGACTACCGCCAACTAAATAATGTAACAAGAAAGGATAGCTATCCGTTACCAAGGATTGATGACACATTGGACACCCTTTCTGGAGCGCAATGGTTTTCCACATTGGATTTGAAGTGCGGTTACTGTCAAGTAGAAATACACCCCGAGGACCGAGACAAAACTGCTTTTTCATTTGGAAGTGGTTTATGGCAATTCAAAGTTATGCCATTTGGATTATGTAATGCTCCAGCCACATTCGAACGACTCATGGAATGTGTTTTACGAGGATTAACCTGGACAACATGTCTTGTCTACTTAGATGACATAATTGTGATCGGAAGGACATTCGAGGAACTTAAAAACAACTTACGGGACGTACTTCAAAGACTGAGAGATGCGAAACTGAAGCTCAGTACGAATAAATGTGCTCTATTCAAGAATGAAGTAAAATATTTGGGGCAGATAGTTTCATCACAAGGAGTAAGAATTGATCCAGAGAAGATAAGAGCTGTGAAAAATTGGCCTGTTCCAAAGGACAAACATCAATTAAGGATTTTTCTTGGATTAGCTACCTACTACAGGCGATTTGTAAAAGGTTTTGCAGATATAGCAAGGAGCCTACATCAACTTACAGAAAAAGGAAAGCTGTTCACATGGTCAGATAAATGTAACAAAAGTTTGGCAAATTTGAAGCAACAGCTCTGTGGAACTCCAGTGTTTCACTTTCCAAAGCTGGCAAAAACTTTTATATTCGACACGGATGCCAGCAATGTAGGTATTGGTGCAGTGCTTTCACAGGAAGAGGATGGTCAAGAGGTGCCAGTACCTTTTTTTGGCAAATCACTCTCAAAATCAGGGAGAAATTATTGTGCTACAAGGAAAGAGCTACTTGCCATTGTAAACTCAACCAAGCATTTCCATAAATATCTCTACGGGCATCCTCCGCACTGACCATGCAGCGCTTAAATGGCTTTTGGAGTTTAAGAACCCTGAGGGGCAAGTGGCGAGATGGATAGAGCGACTCCAAGCTTATGACTTTGAAATCCAACACCGAAGAGGACGTATCCATGGAAATGCAGACGCCCTTTCGCGACGTCCATGCAAAGTTGAATGCAAACATTGCGTTCGGCTGGAAAAAAAAGAAACAAAAGCAACAATACAACTGATGAAGGTGGAACCATCGACAGGTTGGAACAACGAGAGCTTGCGAACAGCACAACGGGAAAACCCAGACGTATCACCTATTCTTGCTTGGAAAGAAGACATGGAAAGACCACAATGGCAAGATATCTCGGAGAGGAGTGAGAAACTGAAGAGCTACTGGGCTCAATGGAACTCTCTTCACGTTGAATGTGGTATATTAAAGCGCAAGTGGGAATCAACTAACGGCTAGTCATTCCGAATGCAGATAGTCGTGCCAACATCCCAGGTCAAAGATGTTCTAGAAGAAATGCACAGTGGATCATCTGGAGGACATTTGGGGGTGAATAAAACAATTTCCAAAATACGTGAAAGGTTTTATTGGTTACATATGCGAGAGGATGTTGAGGACTCGTGCCGCAGATGCACTATCTGTGCTTCTTGCAAAGGACCACTACACAGAAGTAGAGGAGAAATGCATAAGTATAGGAGCCTCATTTGAAAGGATAGCCGTAGACATCGCTGGACCTTTTCCAGAAACAGATAACGGTAACCGTTATATATTAGTTGCTATTGACTATTTCAGTAAATGGCCTGAAGCTTATGCAATCCCTAATCAAGAGTCTACCACAGTAGCGGATCAAGTAGTAATGAATTGGGTCAGTAGATTTGGTGTTCCTCATGAACTTCATTCGGACCAAGGAAGGAACCTCGAATCACGGACTTTCTGAGAGATGTGTAGAATTCTGGGAATAAGAAAAACCAGAACAACTCCTCTGCATCCACAATCTGATGGCATGGTAGAGCGCTTCAACAGAACATTGGTCGAGCATCTAAAGAAAGTAGTCGACTATCACCAACGCGATTGGGATCGATATATTCCCATGTTCTTAATGCCCTTTCGATCAGCTGTACACAACACGACCGGACAAACTCCAGCAAAAGTGATATTCGGAAAGGAGATGCGTTTACCTAGCGATCTCAAGTTTGGTATACCCAGAGGTGAGCAAAAGTTACCAGACGATTATGTATCGCAACTTAGACAACGATTAGCTGATGTACACAAAGTCACGAGAGCAAAATTAGCAATAAATACCGATCGGATGAAGACCCGCTATGACTTACGTGTTAACTCAGCAGGATTTTTAATGAAGGTGACCTTGTTTGGCTGTACAACCCGAAACGACGTAAGGGACGTTCTCCCAAATTACAACAACACTGGGAAGGACCGTATTCAGTAGTGACTAGAATAAATGACGTAGTGTATAGGATTCAGCGGGGTACAAGAAGCAAACGGAAAATCGTTCATCTAGATCGTTTATGTCAATACTGCGAGCATCAAGACCGTGGATCACCTGTTTTTCGGGACGAACAATTTTAAGAAGGGGGCAGTGTTACGCGCCACAAAGTGATACAAGCGACATCTATTGGAAATGGAAACAACTTTAGCTTAGTGACATCCTAGTAAACTGGGTTTGGAGAATGGAATATTCAGGAAGGTTCTACGATAATTCGTAGAGTATAAATACGGCGCTGCTCACATCCAGGAGGCGAGTATTATTTCAGACAGCGAAGTGAACGGAGTAAACTATTTGGATTGCGATAATTAGAAGTACAGTACAGTACAGATAAATGAAGAGTTGATTTGATAATTATTTGTGAATTTGTGAGAGTAAACAGTAAAGTTAAATAAAGAAAGAACTTTTGAATTATATCTGAAATATTGTATTTAAATAACGAATTAAGGCCACGCACGTAACAATATATTAAATAATAAATATTTGTAGGTCGCAATTAAACTATAGAAAAAAAGGTTACTGTTATAAACTATTATAAAAATAAATTTGAGCGATCTACAGCTAAAAATTTGTTATTTCTAGCATATAAATTTATATGTATTACAATATATTTAATATAACATATCCCTGTGTACAGCTCCTTCTTTACGATAAAGAAAGTTTTCTTTTAGAAAGAATAAAACTTTCTTTTCCCCCAGGGTGATGTTGTAACTCAATTGCCCAATGCCCCGAATCATAACCATTATGTCAATACATCTGCACAGTCGCAACTTAGTACAGACATCAACAATCAAAGTCTAAAAGCAATTAATCGCAACATAAAGTCATTTCTTTTTGCTAATTACATACATCAAGGTAGATATTCTCATCTTTTTTGCTTTAAATCAATATAGTTTTACAATTTAATCACGTCAGCCAATAATGTCGTAATCTTTCAAATTCTTTCAATGCAAATGTTAAATTAAATTTTACCGCTAAGTTAGTTTATCGAAATATTTTCAAGTTGCCAGCATAATTAGAGCTCAGGGCATTTGTTACAGTACAGATTCCCAAATCTGGGAGTCTCGTAATATTATGTATGTATATTTATACATACATACACCTCGATTCGTAATATTATGTATGTATATTTATACATACATACACCTCGATTAGTAATACTAGGTACATACATACATATACCTAAATTACCACTTGTATGCATCGAAAGTCTTCAACTTAAGATCATGCAAACTGTTGAAATGTACTGCATCAGCGGTTCATTCACCTTTCGTTACATTTTGCCTGCACTCAATCACCAAAAAATGAAACAAGCGAAAGCTCGCAATATCTATGCGCGGCCCGTTCAAGCTTACATTTCCATTCTTTAGTTAAATAAGAAAGCGCTCAAATTTTACGGTGACAAACCGTATGATCGAAAGAATGAAATGCAAGGTCGACATTAGAAAAACAAAAAGAAAATATATTTTGCGATCAGTTTGTTGGCTTCGAGATGAAATTGGAAATTGCAAATAAGCGAACTACGGGAAATTTTCAATTTAACTGCAGGGTCAGCGAATTGAACGATGAATGAAAAGGTAAACTGGGCACCAAAAAAAGAAAAGCCCAGAGAGTTGATTTTTGGACTTTAACAGGGATAGTAATGCGCCCGAGTTAAAGAGGTTAAAAATAAAAGAAGGTTTTTTTGTGATTTGTTCGGAGTTTAGATGTTTCTGATCGGTCGATTAAGATTAAGAATAAATTAAAGTTTGTTATAGAAGAAAAAACAAAATCAGAGTGTAACCAAATTGTTCTTAGGACACGTAAATTGGATTCGACTATGAAATAAAAGGTTTTATAAGGAAAGTTGAAGTGTTGTACCTTTCCCCAAGAAAGTGTAACAAAATTGGCGCAGCCGGTAGGATAGTGGAAGCCAGTTTTTTCAAAGCTAAAAGAAAAAAAACATAAGAGCTTTAAAATCCGCTATCCTGCGAACAACAAGCGGTTAATTAGATTAGGCCTGCTTGGTCTAATCGCCCCCAACGCTCGGGATAGTTCAACATTAGCTGCCTCTGCCTATTAGCAAGCAGACACCCCCTCAACAAAGCACAAGTGGGACATAAGTGGGCTTCATCCCTGCCCAGGATATCGGACGAAGTTAACTCCAAAGAAGAATAACAACTTCCACGCATTGAAGGAAGACGGTCAACAGTTTAAAGCTTGGGAGGACTGCGAAGAAGGCGAAAAAGCCCCCTTTCAAGCTACACCAAAGGGAACACGAAGAAGGCAATAAGCCCCCCTAGTTTAACAACCACACAGCACAGGGAATATAGGAAGCAGGCTTAAGGCCCCCCTGTGCCCAAAACCAGAAAGTTGAATGTCGGAAAACAACGCTACACCCGAGACTTCAGCCACAGAAACAAGAGACAACCCTAGAGGAACTCCAAGAATGGAGGAAATACAGCCACGAGTTCCAGATACAGAATGTGCTCCACCACCTTCTTCCGCATCAACTCCACAGAAGACATCGCCGCAGCTCAGAGGAATCACATTACGGAGCGGAACAATACTCTAAAGTTCTGCCCAAGTAAGCCAAAGCAATACAGATTTAAATTTATATTTAAAATATTTAGAAGGGAGAGTGAGAGAAACCCATAAACTAACTGTTCCTCAGTGTGACGTTTTAAATAAAAAAATTACTCAGACGGGTGAGCAAAGGCTCGCGAAAGTACGTCAGTTTAAAGAGGACACAGAGCGATTTAAAGAAGAGCTCTTAAAGTTTGAGGGATTCTCACACTCGCTCACTAAGGAAAATAGTGTTAGAATAAGTGAAAGTGAAGTCAGTGATAGCGAGCCATCCGCGGCTGAAATAGTTTTGAATTGGCTGGGCGATTCCCTTTTGGAAACCAGTTCAGACGACAGTTATATCGGAACGGAGTAATTTACGCATCAACCATGCGATTTGATGAAAAAGTCGAAATTAAAAATTGCAGACTACGCCAAAGTAGCCAAATTGGCAGCCCAATTGATTCCTCTTTTTTCGGGTGAACCACACCCAAAGTTGAGCTTAGAGCTCCACACCTTTCTGGGTTGCTGTAAGCAGGTTACCCAGTGCATATCAGTGGAAGAGCAAACAGCCTTTCTTCAAATTTTCCCCACTAGGCTTCGGGGCGAGGCATACCAACTGTTCACATCAAACATTCCTGCCACATTCAGGGAGGCAGAAGAACGGCTCAATCGAGCATATCTCCCTAGGGAAACTTATCAAGAGTTAGTAATTAGATTAATTACAACTCGTCAATTTCCACAAGAAGCTCTAGCCACTTTCACATCGAGAGTGAAACAATCACTAGCTCTCTGCAAAGATGCAGCAGAAACTAAGTACAGTGCAGCAGAAGCCCCAGCGGTTAATAAATAGGTGGAAGACTTCGCTAAAAACGCACTTAAGACTGGTGTTCATAAAACACATTTATGTCAATATCTGTTGACGATACGGGATGAAACACTTCAAAACTAAATACAAAATGCGTTGGATATGGAGAGGCTCCAACAAAGCGCTTTTCAGCTTCACTCACCCACACTAATTCCGCCCAGTTCATACGAACAGTTAACTACGAATTCACATCAGCCTTATTCACACACCCCTCTTACACCTACATTTCCAGCAATAAACCTAACTACGCACCACACACAGTACACCACAGGCCTCAAGCGCAAAAAATATACAAGACAGGAATTATAATTACAAACAAGGAAATATCCCGAACATTAAATGTAGTTTTTGTAGTAGAAGAGGACATACATATACTGACTGTTTTAAACGAAAAAACACCCCGTGCTGTGAAAAGTGCAAAGCATATGGTCATGATGTTCGCGAATGTAGGCGCCACCGTGAACTCCCAACAAATATTCAAAACTCTCAAAAGCCAAGAGATTCCCGAGATCACCAAAAACCCCGTGTCTACAATGTGAGACTCAAATGTGATTTCTGCGGTCGAAGTGGACATACTTGAAACGAATGTCGACAAAAACCAAAATGGGAAGCTAAGAGTCAGGGAAACGACATACAGTCGGCCCAAAACTCCCCGGCTCGACTGTAAAAACCCCACTAAGTAAAATAGGGTCCCCTCAGTCGCCCAAAACAGATGTACCTAAAATTAATATCCCACTAGATAGAGGCCTGAACGGCCCAACAAAACTAGTAGTGGACACTGGCGCTGAGGTTAGTTTAATAAAGAAAAAGGCACCAAGAAGCATCGAATCAATCAACACAAAAGAAACGAATAGCTTACAGACACCTTTCGGTACTGGAAAGACACTGGTGTTAGGGATTTTTCGTAAGTTATAACACACACAAGAGGTTAACACTTTTATTTGCTGATTTTATTAGTAAATTATTATGTTCTTCTTATATATTTAGCACTATAAATACATTATAATAGTTCAGTAACACCATTTTTAAACTTGCACTATTTCATATTCTTCTTTAATAATTCTTTTAAACTTTTTACAACACACCGAACTTCCACACAAATTCACGACCCGTCCGTAACTTAATTTTTTAACTACTCCTTCGCTTTTACTCCAAATCGTACTGCTTATTCATTATAAAAAACTCGCATTGAGGGTCACTGTTTCGGTTTTTCGCAATCATTAATTCTGCCCATTATTCGATTTCCGCGATAATTTTCGCAATTAATTAATAATTTTTGTTTATATGGGTCACAATTCGCGAAGCTAAGGTTGTTCCCCATCAATTGAACTGCAATGCAAATAAATGTGAATGATACTAAATATGCCAGGCTTGCAATTTAATTACATTTACTTTTGCCAAAACTAGGTCATGAATTTGTGGAATAATTACTTTCCTTACACTGGGGAGTTGCCAAGGGAAGTTCAATTTAAAAAGCAAAATTCCCTTCAAGTTCCAAGTTGTACAAAACTTGCCCGGTCTTTCCGACGACGGACTTTTAGGAAATGACTTTTTGTCGAAAAATTGTAATAATGAAGGTCCTAGCCACACCCTTAGGTTTACTCGCACGGAAAACAACTCAGAGGGGTTCGCATTACTTCTAACCATAGCAATGAAAAAGCCGTACCAACAAAAAGTCGAAGAGAGAACTGGCTGAAAAAATAGAACCTATAGAGGACAAGAAATCTATCTCCAAGGCATCTGAAATAAGAAATGCTGCCTGCCAAATTCAAAATGAGTTAAGGGATTACGTAGCAAGGAAGCGGGATAACACCAATGGAACCGGCGAAATAAGGAAGCAAAAGGTCTCGTTGAAAGAACCTATTTGCATACCTGCCCGGTCACACATTGTTGCCAGAAACCCATCGCAAGTGGAGCAAGAAATGCTTCGTCTATCTCAAGAGATACAAGAGTCTTCCTGGCAAACAGTCTACTTCGCACTGGAGAAGAAACAGCGCTAGTGGGAATCCTCAACATTGCCAACCATCAGGTAAACGCTTCAAAATTGGCATTACAGGTAGTTCCTACAACAGACTACAAAATAGCCCCCTCAACTCACCGAAAAGTCCTAAAAAAACCCCAAATGTCAATATTGGTATACAGTTGCAAGGCGTGTGTGAGAATAATTCAAAATATGAGCCCCACGGCCTCAAGGTACAAAAACCTCCAACACCTCGTAGTGATAAATCGTCGCAACAAAAGCCATCTAAAAATGCGGGCACGCTCACTAGAAACCCTGAACAACTCGTCGGTTACACGGAACAACGAGCCGCATCATCCGTAAATAATAAAACATATTACTTACTTTTAATTTCTATTTAAAGTTTCCTTTTTCGCTATATATATCCCCCAAATGGTACAACTAGTAAACCCGTCAAAGCCTGAACACAAAGACAGTCCCCAGGTGCACATTGGGGCAACAAAATTTAAGCCTAAGTGTTCAACATGGCCAGAAGCCCTAAGAATAACAGACATGGAGACGTCACTAAGCCTGATAAAAGTTATAAGATACACAACGACCCCATAGCACCTAAACAGAATGATAATATTGTACCCTCAAAGGGAGCCGAGAACAATTATAAGTCCCAAGTAGAGAAGAAAAGAAGCGTTAGGCAACCCACAAATTCTGCAGACACCACAGCAATATTGCACCACGTGAGATATTTATACCCGGCTTACGATGAGCTGGAAGACTTAGACAATAGCCCGCGTCCGCCAGATTAGAGCAGGAGATCAAGCTGGACGAAACTCTAAGCGCGGATGACAAAATTTCGATATCGGGACTCTGTAACGAGTATAAGGATATCTTTTTTCTCAAAGATGATAGACTCACTCACACGAATGCTACCACCCACAGAATACCCTTTCTACAAGATCAGGCCGCAATTAACCAGAAAATGTACAGGTAACCTGAGACCCAAAGGAAAGTTATAAACGAGCAGCTGAAAGAAATGCTGGAGAATGACAGTTTCCAGCAAAGCAAAAGCCCTTGGAATTCACCTCTCCTAGTGGTCCCCAAGAAGGCGGGCCCAGAAGGCGAAAAAAGGTGGCGAGTCGTGGTAGATTTTCGCAAACTGAACGAAAAGACAATAGGCGACGCTTTTCCGCTATCTCGAATCGAAGACATTCTCGACCAACTGGGTCACGCAAGGTACTTTACCGCCCATGACTTAGCCAATGGATACCACCAAGTTCTTATTGATCCCCGAGATAGATCGAAAACAGCTTTCAGCACAACTTATGGGCACCTTCGAGTTTAAACGAATGCCATTCGGGCTCAAAGGAGCCCCAGCTACTTTCCAAATGTTAATGAACTTCGTATTAACAGGTCTAGAAGGCCTGGAGTGCTTTGTGTACGTGGATGATATCGTCATTTATGGGAAAAATTTACAGGATCACAACAATAAACTTCGAAACGTCTTCAATAGACTCAGAGAAAACAATCTCAAACTGCAACCTGAAAAATGCCAGTTCCTGAGAAAAGAAGTGGTCTACTTAGGCCATAAACGTTCCAGCGAAGGCGCACTTCCTGATCCCAGTAAAACGACCTGCGTCCAAAACTTTCCTGTTCCGCGAACTGTCAGGCAAATCCAATCTTTCTTAGGACTTGCCAATTATTACAGAATGTTTATACCTAACTTCTCCAAAATAGTGCGTCCAATAACGAACTTACTTCGAAAAGATGTGAAATTTGCTTGAACGGAGAAATGCCAGGAAGCATTTCAAAGAATTAAAAAAGCTTTGGTTTCCCCACCACTTTTAATCTACCCAGATTTTTCGAAACCATTCAACCTCACCACGGACGCCAGTAATGAGGCCATAGGAGCGGTTCTTTCGCAAGGAGAAATGGGAAATGACCAGCCCATTGCCTATGCCAGCCGTACTTTAAACAAGGCCGAAAAAACTACTCTACTATAGAGAAAGAATTGTTAGCCATTGTATGGGCTACACGGAATTTCCGATGCTACCTCCAGGGCCGGAAATTCACGGTATACACTGAGCATAAGACCTTGAAAGGAGTCTTCAATGTCAAAGATCCTACTTCTCGTTTGGTGAGATTTCACCATAAGCTGTCAGAATTCGATTATAACATCGAACACAAGCCCGGGAAGTATAATACGAACGCTGATGCCCTGAGCCGAATCCCAGAAGAGGTCAAAGGAGACATTTCAGATAGTACCTTAACGGTAAAAACCACAGTCCACCATCGAATGCAGTCCGACGTGGAGGACAGTAAATCCCCCACCAGGAAAGAGAAGCCCGCTAAATGCTACGTAGTGACCCGAGCCCAAAACAAAAGGCACAGGAGGACAAACAGAATTCCACGTTCATGCCTGAATAATCAGTTTGCAATTTTGCAATAAATAGTCAACCACATACCTTTGTAAATTTGTTACTCTCAATTCATTAACCCATGTCGCAATTATATTCAATAATATTTTTATGCTTTGTGAGCAAATTCCGCACACATTGCACTCACTAGGTCAATGAAGCTAGCGAAAAATAAAATGTTGCTTAACACGGGTCAATGCATTGTGGACAACAAATTATTGTTTTTCTTTATGTAAGCATTTAAATTTTATATTTAAAGAACTGTATGGGAATAAATAGTCAGTCGGGAATCAAATTACGACGTGTATTAATTGTTCAGTTTTTTTTTCTTTCTCGCCTCTACGGTTAACGGGCTCAAATTAAGTTTGAGCTGCGTTACATGGTCCTTCGAGATAAAAAGAAAGTACAAGCAATAATTCATGAAATCTGGGACTAATAATATTTTCTTTTTATGTATATACTATATAACTCGTTTATTACTGGCTCTTTGGCTCTTTTAAAAATTTCTCAAAAATACGTGGCAAAAGGCTGTACAAAGTGTAAAAAAAAGACGCTAGCTAAACTAAATGGTATAAAACGTCAATAGGGACAAAAAATAACATTTAAAACAATTATAACAACTAATAAACATCAAAAAAGACACAAAAATGTAAAAAGAATGACACAAAATTCTCAAAAGAGACTAAAAAACGGACACAAGAATTTTGAAAAGGATCTCAAATATCTTCAAAAAAATTAATAGTCCCAATTTTGACAATTGGGTAAGTTCCAAATTTTCAAAATAAACTAATAAAAGTGTCCCTAAACGAACGAATTTCAACATAAAATTTTGTAATTTAGAACCGAAACCGAATTAAAAATAAGTGACCGAACGAATTTACGCGATACCGTTATAGAGTCCCGCGAGAGCAGCCTGTATTATCGTAGACCTCTATAAACTGCTCTCATCATCCCTCCAGCTTAGCATCTCTAACAGAGTGTTGTCCTTCCCACAGCACTTGCAACGATTCCTAAGCGGGGAGAAGCCCCGTGGACTAGTGTTGCAAATGCTGTGGCCTGCTATCACCAGCGAAAGACAAGAGCTCCGTCCTGCACCGACGATAGTGGTTGCCATGTGCAGTTGAATGTGTCTGCGTTCGTTGCCAGATATTCAAGACGTAAACGTCTCTTCAATCTGTCAACGAAGTGGCGCTTAAGTGCGTGTGCGTGGTGTTGTGGGTCAGTGTTCTGGTTCCCATCTTCGACTCTCATGTAGCACAGGTGAATTGTAGATTTGGCCAGTGTCAACACAAAGCTAATCAGACAATTCACCCGACTACAAGCCTTTGGCCCCATAGAAACGATGTTCTAGTAATGATGAAATTCGGGTGGATCAACTGACACATACCGCGCACGAGATCCTTTAGACCCTGCAAAGCCGGATAAGTGAAGAACCTGTGAAACAGGGTGCCTTCACCAGCACAAACTGTGCAAATCCTCTGAACCCGCCGGTCAATATGTGACAACTGATTAGGATGCAAAGGACTATGATGCAGCAATTTGAATGCTACATCAGCATCTTTGTAATTAGAAGAATAACTGTAGACTACTCTGCAAGTTGTCCCTCGCATCACGTCCATATTCACCCCGAGGTGTGTTCGCCATCTGCTGTATCCTGTATACTCCGGAGATCTTATTGACATAAGCACGTCACGGAGCACACGTGTTGTAAGTGAGCTGAAAGGTGTGTGTGGTGGTCTGTTCAGAACGAAAGCATCTTCCAACCTAGTGCCAGGGTCACTGGTCCCAAGTTGGCGAAATCTATCCCGCGCAGAAGCAGCCAGGTCGTGTAGTTGTGCAGTGTTAGTGTTTATTCGACAGTTTCCAGAGATATCAATAATATCCTCGAGAACCGTCAGTGTATGCGTATCAGCTTCAAAACCCCGAGCATTACTGAACACTGAATCTATTAATTCAGGATTAAACCTGATTGAATTTGACAGTAGTTGTTCTATGCGGATTCTGGATCACTTTTTCCATACAAAAAGTGCACAGAAAATTCCAACTCATTTGCATCTTCTTCTTCCTCTGGAGGTACGGCAAGCAATTTTGAGGTGGTTTTGGGGGTCGCTTTTGTACTGAAAATTAACATTATACTATGGCAGTACCAGCTCATTTTTTCCATATAAAAAATTGTCCGGTTAATTCCAACTGTTTTGGTTTACGTCAACAGCTGCCTGGGGGAATTCCTTTCCTTCTGGCTGACTAAGGTGATGACATCAACTGGTTGGTGCCCTGTAAGCTGTTCAAGCTCTTGTCTTAGCTGATTTATTTAATAAAATAACGTTGGATTTTTTGCTGGAATCGAACCGAGCACGCTTGGTTTTGTAAAATCCCAGGCGTTCTACCATGAGACCATGGAGGTGTTGTGTGAATATTCTTTAAAGTTGCTATATATGGGTAGAGTTCTGGACCAGAATTTTTATCTAGAACTCTCACCCGCAGATGCCGCCACCGTCGCTAGGTGGTTTTGAGTCCATACTAAATATATGCTTGTGTTTTGGATGTACCATTGAGTCTTGACTGGCTTATGTCTTGGATACACAATTGTGTCTTGACTGGCTTATGGCTTGGAGGTGTCATTTGGTCTTGACTGCGCCCTAGCGGCATTAGCCGGTACATCCAGCATGCTCCGGTACTACGGTTTTGCTGTTTACTTGGTGCGCCTAAATGTAGGCTTTTTATTATTATTTTGCGTTTTCAAGTATTGCGCCTAAATGTAGGCTTTTGGTTTTGAACTAATATTAGTAATAATTAAAGTTAACGCTAGGAAATTTTTGTTCATACCAATGGATTGTAGATGGTTGGGGTGTTAGTATTAGGGGAGATAAAATTTTCATCAGAAATCCTCTACGGGCTCTGGTTTTCGAGATATTAAGCGATTTTACTTTTGCAGATATAGTTAATATTATTAATAATTCTAGGTAGCTAGGACAGTTTTCTTCATGCCGATAGATTATAGAAAGTGTTAGAGGGGTGGGGGTTAGAGGGGGGATAAAATTTTTGTGGATAGGGTATTGGTACTGTTGGAGGACGAATTTTTCATCAGAAATCCTCTACGGGTGGGTTCTGGTTTTCGAGATATTAGGATATTAATAATTCAAGTTATTTTTGTTCATGTCAATTGATTCTTGGTGTTGTGGGGTGGGAGGGGGAACGAAATTTTCATCAGAAATCCTCTACGAGCTATGGTTTTCGAAATATTAGTGTATTAATAATTCAAGTTACCCTAGGGAGCTATAGATATCAGCATGATGTCGCCTTGGATTTGCTGTTTTCTCACTTGTAGATTTCTTAGCGAAGAATTTGTAGATATCAGAAGTTCTGGATCACTTTCAATGGGGGTTTTGGGTATCAAATATTAAATGTTTACCAAAGATTAGGCATGCTTCCCCTGTTTATGATGTAATTTGATATCACCGCTGTAAAAAAATTTGCATTTAAGCTGAATGGTTCATACACACCCGTGTAAACTTCCTGTTTACAAATTCTCATTTTAGCTGAATGAGTCATGCACACCTGTGCAAACAAATTTAAGCAATATCAGCACATTTATTCTTTTCATGTAATTTGATAGCACACTTACTGTAGGCGGCCAAAAAAATTTATTTTATTGTACCAAGAATTGTGTTTTATTGTTTATTCGATATCATCCCAGCCTGTAAGCAAATTCGTTGGAATTCATTCTGTGCAATGATTATTGTAGCAGCAGGATCATTCATGTTTACAAACCGTTCCTATAAAAGTTCAAGCAAACTCTTGGGGAGCATCAGTCAGTTTTAGTGAGTCTCCGTGATAGTACATAAAAAATAAAAATGTCTTCGGTGTTAGTAAATAAAAGTTTTTCAATAATTAAAAACTTGAGGAAGGATGTGTCGAAGTGTTTAACAAATTCAGAGAAAAAAGACTATATTGTTCAAAAGTGTAATAGCAACATGCATAGATTTCAAGTTGCATTTCGGAAGTGCAATAAGAGTGCTAGAAAACGACATTTCGAGAGCTGTATCGAGCAAATTAAAGCATTGAGAGCACTATTGAGAACTTCCCGTCGAGGTGGAGGAATTACTCGCGTAAGAAGAAGTGATTTTGTAAAGTGGGAAGAAATAAAGACAGCGTTCGCAGACAGAATTCGACCAGGTGTTATTGCAAATTTAAAACATATCGATCTGAAGCTATTTATGCAAGACGCTGCCAAATTATTTACGCGCCGTATTAAGAACACTCTTAAACGTTATTTTAATATTAAAGTTGCTACAACTTTTTGCAGCGAATTTATTAAACAAAGTGCTGACAATGAAAACATAAAAGACATTAAATATTTCCAAGCAAGAACTGCTCCAATTAGTGCAGATGATAATTTGGAGGAGTGGTTTAAATCAAACATTTTGGATCCAATAAACACTCAGCTGGAAGAATTCCAGGAAAAAGACAGTGGCTGGGCAATGCATTCTATAATACATTTAGCGGTGCATATCAACAAGTTTGAGCCGATTCGGGGATCATTTTATATACCTCTGCCAAAGGAGATTGCATCAAAGAAAGCATGTATAAATGTGAAAAACAATGATGAAGCATGCTTTGCGTGGGCAATAACATCAGCGCTATATCCTGCAAATATTAACACCAATAGGATCTCATCATATCCACATTATTCTACTGTGCTAAATTTAACTGGAATAACATTTCCCATGACGCTTAAGCAAATTACACAATTTGAAGGCCAGAACGATTTATCAATAAACGTGTTCATCCTAGAGAAAGAGCGCATCTTCACCACAGTTCCAGTTAGACTTACGAAACACAGGATGGAGCGACATTGTAGTCCTCAGCAGATATATCACTGTCAGTCATTTTATTATAGAATTGCTCCTGTGCCGGTAAGTGTTGGAAATCCAATTTTTCCCAATCGCCAACGAAGTCGTATGGGAAGACACCTTTGCGCGTAAGTAGTTTAAAGTCATCATCATCCAATTCCTGCCATACAGCTCATGTAATATTTAATTTATCCATTGGTAGCAATGATGATAGCTTATCTAATGATTCTGCCATAAAACGGAAGGAATCGATGAATCTGAATTTGATATGGCTGCCTTCAACGTGCTTGGTGAATGAGATATATCTTTCTTTATTTATTGGTAGGAGATCCACTTTCCCAGGAACAGATGTAGCTATATCCTTAATAATGAAGTGAGCAACATATCCAGATAAGTTGTGAAAAATTACTGGAACTATGGAGCAATCTTGGTACATCAGATTGCATGCATTGTGCGCTGGCCCTCGGTATTTTCCTGTTAAAAAAATTTATGAAAAAATGAATTGAATTATGATTCTCAGTATTTACCTGTTAAGTGTCAATGGTCTCGGACTCGTTCCTCATCGGCTGCAAACGTTTTTTCACATATATGGCAGCAAGTATTTTCCATATGTGAACGCCGTTCCTCTTTAGTCAGGGGTTGCATTGGCCTGATGTTCAGTTTCTCCTGCAAACCATTTTTGACAGTTCTTGCCTCAATATGCTCTGTAATATGAGAGCTTAGCATCATGTTTGCAGTGGAGGTAGGATCCTATGCTGTGAACTTCATGTTCCTGGATTCGCTGTGTATTTTGATCGTTTCCCTGAATCGGCTTCAATATTGATTCAAGATCAGCATACACACAAAACGGGACGGGATTCTTATGGTTATAATTCTTATATTGCAACCATTTCTTTTCCTCTGAGGGAAACATAATTCTGCAATCATTTTGCTTCTCACATTCGGATGTGTGTGATGCTAATTTTTCCGCAGAGTAAAAGTAGAGCAAACATCTATCGCATGTATACACTCTAGACTTATGTTTCGAAGTTTGTCCCGATACGAGGCGCGAAAGATCTTTAATCCAGCAGAAATGATATCTGCCAGCATCATCATCATCATCATCATCGTCATCATCATCCATATGATCTTCATCTTCATCATCATCCTGGTCATAGTCATCTTGTAGCATTAAGAGATTTACATGTTGCTCCATCCTGTGTTTCGTAAGTCTAACTGGAACTGTGGTGAAGATACGCTCTTTCTTTAGGATGAACACGTTTATTGATAAATCGTTCTGGCCTTCAAATTGTGTAATTTGCTTAAGCGTCATGGGAAATGTTATTCCAGTTAAATTTAGCACAGTAGAATAATGTGGATATGATGAGATCCTATTGGTGTTAATATTTGCAGGATATAGCGCTGATGTTATTGGCCACGCGAAGCATGTTTCATCATTGTTTTTCACATTTATACATGCTTTCTTTGATGCAATCTCCTTTGGCAGAGGTATATAAAATGATCCCCGAATCGGCTCAAACTTGTTGATATGCACCCCTAAATGTATTATAGAATGCATTGCCCAGCCACTGTCTTTTTCCTGGAATTCTTCCAGCTGAGTGTTTATTGGATCCAAAATGTTTGATTTAAACCACTCCTCCAAATTATCATCTGCACTAATTGGAGCAGTTCTTGCTTGGAAATATTTAATGTCTTTTATGTTTTCATTGTCAGCACTTTGTTTAATAAATTCGCTGCAAAACGTTGTAGCAACTTTAATATTAAAATAGGGTTTTAGAGTGTTCTTAATACGGCGCGTAAATAATTTGACAGCGTCTTGCATAAATAGCTTCAGATCGATATGTTTTAAATTTGCAATAACACCTTGCCGAATTCTGTCTGCGAACGCTGTCTTTATTTCCTCCCACTTTACAAAATCACTTCTTCTTACGCGAGTAATTCCTCCACCTCGACGGGGAGTTCTCAATAGTGCTCTCAATGCTTTAATTTGCTCGATACAGCTCTCGAAATGTCGTTTTCTAGCACTCTTATTGCACTTCCGAAATGCAACTTGAAATCTATGCATGTTGCTATTACACTTTTGAGCAATATAGTCTTTTTTCTCTGAATTTGTTAAACACTTCGACACATCCTTCCTCAAGTTTTTAATTATTGAAAAACTTTTATTTACTAACACCGAAGACATTTTTATTTTTTATGTACTATCACGGAGACTCACTAAAACTGACTGATGCTCCCCAAGAGTTTGCTTGAACTTTTATAGGAACGGTTTGTAAACATGAATGATCCTGCTGCTACAATAATCATTGCATAGGATGAATTCCAACGAATTTGCTTACAGGCTGAGATGATATCGAATAAACAATAAAACACAATTCTTGGAACAATAAAATAAAATTGTTTGGCCGCCTACAGTAAGTGTGCTATCAAATTACATGAAAAGAATAAATGTGCTGATATTGCCTAAATTTTTTTACACAGGTGTGCATGACTCATTCAGCTAAAATGCGAATTTGTAAACAGGAAGTTTACACGGGTGTGTATGAACCATTCAGCTTAAATGCGAATTTGTTTACAGCGGTGATATCAAATTACGTCCTAAACAGGGGAAGCATGCCTAATGTTTGGTAAACATTTAATATTTGATACCCAAAACCCCCATAGAAAGTGATCCAGAACTTCTGATATCTACAAATTCTTCGCTAAGAAATCTACAAGTGAGAAAACAACAAATCCAAGGCGACATCATGCTGATATCTACAGCTCCCTTGGGTAACGTGAATTATTAATAACCCAATATTTCGAAAACCATAGCTCGTAGAGGATTTCTGATGAAAATTTCGTTCCCCCTCCCACCCCACACCACCTAGAATACATTGACATGAACAAAAATAACTTGAATTATTAATATGCTAATATCTCGAAAACCAGACCCGTAGAGGATTTCTGATGAAAATTTCGTCCCCCAACCGTACCAATACCCTATCCACTGGCACATTCTAGAATCTATTGGTATGAAAAAAAGTATTCTAATTTTAACTTTATTTATTACAGTATATAAGCTATGTTCATTCTGGACCACTTTTTTAAGCCTCCAGGATTTCTCCACAGATGGCGCCTCCGTCGGTAGGCTGTTTGAGTCCGTGATAAATGTAGGTTTGTGTCTTGGTTGTATTGGTTTGTGTCTTGGATACACCATTGCGCCTTGGATGCACCATTGTGTCTTGGGTGCACCATTTAGTCTCGACTAGCGGGATTAATCGGTACTACCGGGATGTGTCATTTGGTCCTTACTGCGCCCTAGCGGCATTAGCAGGTACTACCAGCATGCTCCCGTACTACGGTTTCCTTAAATAGATATGTGGTGCGCCTAAATGTAGGCTTTTGGTTTTGAACTAATATTAGTAATAATTACAGTTAACGCTAGGAAATTTTTGTTCATGCCAATGGATTCTAGATGGTTGGGGTGGGGGTATTAGGGGGTGATGAAATTTTCATCAGAAATCCTCTACGCGCCATTTCTTGAGTAAGGTACCCTAGCGGTCGTAGCCGGAACTACCAGCATGCCTTGATTTTGCTGTTTTCTTTTATTAGCGGGAGAGTTCTAGATATCGGCATGACGTCATCATGGTTTTGCTGCACCTAAATAAGTTTTCTTAGCAGGGAAGTTGTAGATATTAGCATTATTCGAATTTCACAACATGACATCACCATGAACAGATTCTAGACGATGTCAGTGAGGGTTCTGGGGTATGTGTGTATTGAAAAGTCTTATGTTTTATAAACACTTGCTTTTATTTCCAAAAAATTTTCTTATTACTAAAGTATTTCTTATAACACATTGTCCAATATGAACTTGGCAAGATGGCGCATTTGTGTTAATCTGTATTTGTTTTCCACAGTTGTATTCATCTTCAACGATAATAATAAGGATTCACCCTCTCCAACTATCTTGTGCACCCAATGAACTTTTTCAGCTCCCTTTACATATACGGTTTTGTTTCGAAGCAGTGGTTCAACTATAGTGTACAGCTTGTGATACGGTATGTAGCTATCATCCCAGCGGAATCCATGAAAATTGTATTGAAGCCATTTTACTTGTCTCTTTTTTGCTGAAGTCAAATCTTTGTATATGTTGTTGAAATATAAATTGCTGCATCTGGTTTTCATTGTTTAAAATTGCCAGTTCTTTAGTGATGAATTCATTGAGATTTGTTTTGAATCCTTGGACGTCTACGATGACATCCATCTTCTTAATTTAACTTTCTAACTTCACTTGTCAGCGGACTGTATTCCACTATTCGATCGTGTAGAAGCAGGCAATATGCTGTTTTTGATTTGAGCAATCAATGACAGCGATCGGAGCATCGGTTTTGAACTTCTCCCATGTGAGGAACGGCTGATACTGATGACCATAGTATGATTGTGTAAACTTTATATACATCTCATACAGCAATGCGTATCTATTCAAATCAAATTTCAAATTCAAATCATCATAGGGATATGATTCTTAGTTCAAATGAACTGTAACATCGGTGAGTTTGCAGTGATCAAACTTGCTTGCATCTTTGGTTTTATCGTTCCTTCGATCCGCTTGTAATGTTAAGATGATAAATCGAGGTTTCTCCAGTTGAGTGGAAGTCTTAACTGACCAGGTTTGATGCGTGGATTCCGGTTGTACTGGATACGCATACATGTCCCAGCTGCGGAATGGTATTTGTATCGGGCGACCTCTCCCGATAGTTTTAAATAGTTGCAGCTTTTCATCATCGGATACTATAACATGCGGAATGCTCCATTGAAGTTTGGTAATTTCAATTTTCACCACATCAGTTGGTGATATAATTGCATTATTGTCTGTCCTGCTCCGGATCAATATGAGTTCATGTTTGGAATTTATCAGAATTTTCTTGTAATCTTCAGCGAATCCCAATAAATATTTCAGAGGTACACAATAGTTAAACAGTCCATTGGCTGGTATAACGGATGAATCTGGTGACCAGCTGCCGTTGAGTAGTATCCTGCTTACATTTGCATTTAGCGATACGTAGTTTTTTAATGTTGTCGCAATCCCAAGATTTCTTGTACGATCAATTTCCACTGCATTCAATTCATAGCGTATTTCCTGAAAAAGAAATGGTAGAGCGTTGTTAGCTAATTTTGCAGTTGCTGAAACGGTTCCATCCAGCTTTGTGAGCGACCCCTCAATGTAAAGAAAACTCCTGCTGGGTAGAAGATTCAAGTCCTGATGTACAGAGAAACGGATTTCATCGCTGTTTTTAAAAGATGTTAGAAATGATGAATAGGAGTGATGTTCAAATTTAGTAACACTGTTATCAAAGTGAGCGTCTGGTGCAATATCTAGTATTCCTTTATTCATTGTTTCAGCGTTAAGCCTATCGATTGTAAATATGCAGTATTTGCAGGTGTTAATGTAGGTCTTGACCGCTTCAAGGTTGTCCACTGACTAATGATCATGTCTGCTCCGAACTCGTATTTATCATTATTGTATATCAACATGCTGTGCCTTCAAATGTAACCTGATGGTTATAGTCTCTCCTCTGAAGTTGATTAAGTCATCGTCTTGGTCAAGGAGCTTCAATGTTAGAGAACTTATACGTTTGGTGTTCACAGGCAAATAGATTACATTTTTGGGTACCTCCACTATTTTGTACCCAGGTCCCACGTTCGGAGAGTGTGTACTTGTGTGTTGTTGAAGAATGATCCTGATATAATATTACTTTCGATGCGTATAGTATTTACTTTAATGACGTTGACTGGCAACTCTGATGTATGCACTATATTAGCAGATAAGTTTCTTTTACTGAATTTTAGCAGAGGAGCTATGGATCTCTGTTTTTCAAAATGTATTTCTTCAGTTGCCTTAACTTCACTCTTCAATGTATTATTGTTAGCCTTTATCGCAACCTTTATCCTTTACTCTTCTTTATCCAAGTATCCTCGTACATATTTTGCTATATCATCAATCTCGTAGGATCCAACAGGTATCTCAACAACCTCATTCCCTACATGAACCAGATTATTGCTCACATCAATATTTGGTATAGAGTTGTATGTTTGAAAATCAATTAATCCACAAACATAATCCGTTGCTAGCTCCAGCGGGGGAAAGTACTCAGCAGTGAGTAGAGATGAATTTCCCGTGAGAGTAAGTGTTAATGACATGGCGGTTGATAAAGAACGGTCACACTTTCAATATAGATACATTTATTTATAGATAATAATTAATGGCTATAACAATTATATAAAAACTCTAAACATAAATGACCGCAAATTACTGCATCATAGTTCTGAGAAGAACTGTAGTTGTACGTAATATTACTACCCAAGTAGTTTATGAGCTTCCTTGGTGGTTGGAGATTGCCAAAGCTATCAAAGTATTCGATGTTATCACCTTTCTTGTAGTACGCTACGCAGTGTGTACCTGATCCAGTTGAGATGTCCAAGTTAACAATACCGCTTTCTCGCTTCCATGGCTTTTTAGGTAGATTATCACGCATAAATACTTTTCTGAAGTGCGGCAAGTGTGTGGTATACTTGTGAAGATCCAACTCGTTTAGCGGTCGTTTGGGTAGCGTCTTTAATAGTTTTTTGGTTGAGGTTGTAGATAGAGTCCAAGTCCTTCAAGAACAGCCCGTTTCCACTTTACCAACCGCTATAGTTTCATTGCTTGGTTATGACGTTTGCTTTCTTCCAATTTTGCCTTTGCCGCACTGGTATCATTTACTGCGTTAGCTATGCCGCTGCACCTCCCGATAGTGCTCCCAATGCTGAAAGCCCAGCAAACAACGGGATGAGGAACGGAAGTGCTCCGCCAACCTTTGGTACAGGTATCACTCGTGGAGTTTTAATTAATTTCTTCTTTCTTTTCACAATATTTTTAGCTGCACTAAGAGCTATTTTTGTAGCTTCCATCAAGTCTTTTGGTTTTTTGATTTTTAAAATCTTACGTGCATTTCGTACTGCTTCTCGGAATGTGGGTTGGCGTTTATTTTTAGCCTTAAGACCCATACCTAGCTTAATTTTAGCCTTCATTGCGTTTGTTATAAGCCAGGCGTTGGCACGTTCACTCAAATTGGCATCTGTAGATTTTGCACGCTGCCAGGCTTTTTCAGCTAATATTTTATCAGCTATATGTCGATCACTTGTATCTTTATGTCGCGAGCATGCTATATCGTGTTCCTTGCAGGCTGCCAATCTTTGTTGTAACTTTGTTCCTGGTCCACAGTACTGGTATCCCGGTAGATGTAATTCTACAGGTAATTTGCTGATGATTGAATTTAATAGTGCTCTGCCCCCTTTCAAAGATTTGCTGGAGCGTTTCGATTTGTGATCCGACATCTTATAAGGTTCCGATGATACTGTTGAAATGTAATATAATCACGTGTACTTATAAGAATCACGTTAGTCTTCAATATGCGGTTCATTAAACAACAACAAGCTTTTCCTGTTCGAAATGCTGATGTAGCTGTTATGAAGGTGAAAAAGAAGCATGGTTCCCTATTGCCTAATAGTATAAGAAGCATCATTGTTGGACCATCCAATTGTGGAAAAACTAATGTTATGATAAGTTTGCTGGAACATCCCAATGGTTTGAGATATGAAAATATTTACATATTTCCAAATCTTTACATCAACCAAAGTATGAATACTTGAAGCGAGTGATGACTCCCATATCAGGATTGGGGTATTATACATTCTCAAACAACTGCGACGTTCTACCTCCAGAGGAAGCCAAATCACATTCAGTGTTTATTTTCGATGATGCAGCATGTGAAAAGCAAGATAATGTGCGATCCTATTTTTGCATGGGTCGCCACGAAGATATAGACAGCTTCTATCTCTGTCAAACATATACGCATATACCAAAGCACTTAATACGTGACAATGCTAATTTAATCATCTTATTCAAGCAAGATGACTAGAATTTGAGACATATCTATAATGATTATGTGAATGCAGACATGAAGTTTGATAAATTTCGAAGAGCCTCTGCTGATTGCTCGAAGGATGAATATGGTTTCTTGATGTTTGATAAGGATAGCTCATAAAACAAGGGGCACTACCGTAAAGGATTTGATACCTTCATTGTACTATAAAAGGATGAAACATGCGAAGCCTTCATAAGTCGAAGGTTGTAACTCAGTCGAAAGCACACGGAGTCCTGTGGACCTGCTGAGTAGATTAAAGCTGTTCACCGATTATCAGACCTGTTTGAAAAGCTGTTATCCTGTTATCCGAGCTGTTTTAGAAGCTGTTAAGCTGTTATCAGAGCTTTTTAAAAGCTGTTAAGCTGTTAGCAGAGCTGTTTGAAAAGCTGTTAAGCTGTTACCAGAGCTGTTGGAAAGCTGTTAAGCTGTTATCAGAGATGTTTGGAAAGCTGTTAAGCTGTTATCAGAGCTGTTTGAAAAGCTGTCACGCTGTTATCAGAGCTTTTTAAAAGCTGTTAAGCTGTTATCAGAGCTGTTTGAAAAGCTGTAACGCTGTTATCAGAGCTGTTTGGAAAGCTGTTAAGCTGTTATCAGAGCTGTTTGGAAAGCTATTAAGCTGTTATCAGAGCTGCTTGGAAAGCTGTTAAGCTGTTATCAGAGCTGTTTGAAAAGCTGTTAAGCTGTTACCAGAGCTGTTCGGAAAGCTGTTAAGCTGTTATCAGAGCTGTTTGGAAAGCTGTTAAGCTGTTATCAGAGCTGTTTGGAAGCTGATAAGCTGTTATCAGAGCTGTTTGAAAAGCTGTTAAGCTGTTATCAGAGCTGTTTGAAAAGCTGTTAAGCTGTTACCAGAGCTGTTGGAAAGCTGTTAAGCTGTTATCAGAGATGTTTGGAAAGCTGTTTACCTGTTATCAGAGCTGTTTGAAAAGCCGTTATTCAGTTAATATCGAAGATGAATGAAAATCTATTAAAAGAACTCATCAAGACAAGGAATGCAGTTCGAAGGAAATCTAAAGCTCTAAGGATGGGAAGGATTGAAGCAGAAGCTCAACTTGAAGAAACCTTTAAGCCAATCACTAAACCCTTAAAAGAGTTTGTTAGAGGAATCAATTGCGAGCCACCGGATATAGCCAAGTTTGAGACAAAAGACACAAAAGAAGAAGAAGCAGAAGAAGAAGAAGAAGAAGAAGAAGAAAAAGAAGAAGAAGAATCAATAGAAGATGAAGAAGCAGAAGAAGAAGCCAATGACATTGTGGAACCTTTAAACCTATAAATTATGGAGATTATTCCTTAACATCTGAAGAAGAATTCGCAATACCTAAACATTCAAGAACATTGACAGGAAGGTCTTCTGTCACCTCCCCCGATACGTCTGGATACATAGTTTCAAACTATTTAAAGCTATTCACTGATAATAGCCCTAAAATTGATCCAACCTTTGGAGTTTACTATGATGACAACGGGTGGAGAATCAACGTTTGATGTTGATGATGTAAGAAATATTGTTATCAAGGGGAAGAGCTATAAAACAACTTTGGGGTTATGTGAGCTGCTATCTATGAAAGATCCTGTAAAAAGTCTATATACTAAAGAGGATTTAACTAATTATGGATCTATTTTGCGAGACACCAATGCATATAAACGTGACTATGCTGAAGATGGGCAAATAAAGGGTACTAGAGCGGCTAAGTATAAAGCTATAATCAGTAAACTTATACAGCATAAACGGATGGGACTAATGCGTCTGCCTAAAGAAAACATTGATCACATTTACTGGGATGATCCAAATGAATTAGTGGATAGACTGCGTCTTCTAATGGCATCAAAGCAGGCTGGAAACACCAGTCACAACAATGAAATTTTATCTATCCTGGAGGAGTTGCGAGAAGCAGATATTATAGTTTAAATACTACTTCATTACCATATTTCATCACAATCTACAGATGAGCGTTGACAAGTTTGGACGTTTCTATAAGTGAGGATATCTTGGGAAAGCAGGTGAACGTGGACCAACAGGAGCTCAGGGACCAGCCGGTAAACAAGGAATTCAAGGACCAGATGGTAAACAAGGAGCTCAAGGTCCAGCTGGTGAACAAGGAGAGCGGGGTATTGGATTTAATTTAACGATAAACGGCGACTACGATCTAAACTCAAAGTGTATAAAACGACTTCGTGAGCCCCTTGAAAATGATGATGCTACTACCAAAGTCTATGTTGACAAGAAAATTAAAATACGTGTTGAAGAAATAAAAAAAACTATTAATATAGATGTGACAAATTTAACGCTATATATCAATGATGAAATCGCGAAGATTGAAAACTATCTGTTTACTTCAGTAATAAATAAGAAAGACTTGACACCAAAATATGGTGTATATGAGTAAAAACTCTTGAGAAATCTGTTTCATTTATAATTACGATTAGTAAGAGACAAGTGGTAAATGAGCTGCATAAACCAGCGAGAAAACATTTTAAACGACGTCGTGTGATTATCAAAGGACTAGATGGACTTGTGGCAGGCAGACTTGGTTGAAATGGATCCCTACAAGTATGTGAACAAGGGTTACCGCTATCTGCTGACAGTATTGATACCTTCTCCAAATATGCATGGGCAATTCCAATTAAAAGAAAAACTGGTGTAGAAGTAAGAGATGCCATGCAGTCTATATTAAGCGAGGGACGAATACCTAAAAACCTGCAGACTGATGATAGAAAGGAATTCTACAACAGCCTCTTTAAAAATCTAATGATAAAGCATGCAATTAATCATTACTCTACGTACAGTTTCCTCAAAGCATCAATAGTGGAACGATTTAACCGAACTCTAAAGGATATGATGTGGAAGGAATTCAGCTTTAATGGAACTTATCAGTGGATTGGTATGGTAAAGAAACTGCTCACTGAAAACAACTCAAGAATACATCGAACTACGAAAATGAGACCACGTGATATCAACACCTCCAATGAGAAACAACTGCTTTCAACTGTATACAGTCATATAAAGATTGTTGTTCCTGCAAAGAATAAAGTTGGAGATTTTGTACGCATCAGCAAATACAAGCATATATTTGAGAAAGGCTATACACCAAACTGGACAGCTGAGATTTTTAAAATAATTAAACTTCAAAACACAAACCCGATCACATATCAGCTGGAAGTTTATCAAGGAAATCCAATCACAGGAGGCTTTTATGAATTGGAGCTGCTGATAGTTAAACACCCGGACCTATATCTCGTAGAGAAAATCTTAAAGAAGAGTGGAGATAAAGCTTACGTTAAATGGCTCGGATTTTCATCAAAGCACAATTCTTGGATTAATAAAAAAGATGTTTTATAATTTCTTGAAAAAATACCTATAATACAATTTAAAATAAATATATATTTATAATACTTTATACATGTAGCTATAATGCAAATTACTTTAATAAATGAAACTAAAACTATAATACACAATTTATTTAGACTAGATTTAGGTTCTTTCTGGGGTTGCCACTTGTTGATCTGATGAAATGGAGTAATGCCCCAAGGTTAAGTATCCGCCGTTCCGCTCATAATATGGCGCTTATTTTCATAAGGATTCATATCCAAATAAATGCACAGCTACACACATCCACCCGCGCCTTAGGTAACGTTTCCTCAGCCACCAAGTAGCCCAGCCCAACATACCACAGGCACTCATACTAAAGTAAACAACTGAAACCAAACTCAAGCTGACAAGTATACAGCCCCCGATATAAATTCGCTTAGGGTATTTCACATCATTACATTACATTACATTCTACCCAAGCCTTGGTATAGGTAACGTAGCCGAATCCAACACACCACAGCAATCCTAGTCATAGTATCAGATATTGCCACTAAAGCTCTCAGCCAACCTCCAATACCTATCCCCAAAGTGATCTCGTATCCCAAAGCCCGAGATGATATAGTACCGACTAATGCCACCAGGGGACCTTGCTCAAGAAATGGTGTTTGCACTCGAAAGAGCAACTGTGAATTTTCTCTGCACGCACCCCCAAGACCCAATAATAATAATAATTTGCTAAGGTTGTGAAATTCGAATGACGCTGATATCTACAACTTCCCTGCTAAGAAAACGTGCAGCATTTGAAAACAGCAAAACCATGATGACGTCATGCTGATATCTAGAACTCTCCCGCTAATAAAAGAAAACAGCAAATCCAAGGCATGCTGGTAGTTCCGGCTAAGGCGTTTGCGCCCAAACAGATGTCGCTAATTTCTCGAAACCAAAGCCCGTAGAGGACTTCTGATGAAAATTTCATTACCCCCCCCCCCCCCCTATCTTTATTATCCCCCCACCCCCTGCGAAAAGCATAGCCCGTAGAGGATTTCTAACAAAAATGTTATCCCCCCTATAACCACCGCCCCTATAACACCTTCTAGAATCTGTTGACATGAACAAAACTATCCTAGGTAGCTTGAATTATTAATAATATTAACTATATCTGAAAAGGTAAAATCGCTAATATCTCGAAAACCAGAGCCCGCAGATGATTTCTGATGAAAATTTTATCTCCCCTAATAGCCCCCACCCAACCATCTAGAATCCATTGGTATGCACAAAAATTTCCTAGCGTTAACTTTAATTATTACTAATATTAGTTCAAAACCAAAAGCCTACATTTAGGCGCAACACTTGAAAACGCAAAATCATAATAAAAAGCCTACATTTAGGCGCACCAAGAAAACAGCAAAACCGTAGTACCGGAGCATGCTGGTCGTACCGGCTAATGCCGCTAGGGCGTAGTCAAGACCAAATGACACCTCCAAGCCATAAGCCAGTCAAGACACAATAGTGTATCCAAGACATAAGCCAGTCAAGACTCAATGGTACATCCAAAACACAAACATATATATAGTATGGACTCAAAACCACCTAGCGACGGTGGCGCCATCTGCGGGTGAGAGTTCTAGATAAAAATTCTGGTCCAGAACTCTAAACATATATAGCAACTTTAAAGAATATTCACACAACACCTCCATGCTCTCATGGTAGAACGCCTGGGATTTTACAAAACCAAGCGTGCTCGGTTCGATTCCAGCAAAAAATCAAACGTTATTTTATTAAAAAATCAGCTAAGACAAGAGCTTGAACAGCTTACAGGGCAGCAACCAGTTGATGTCATCACCTTAGTAAGCCAGAAGGAAAGGAATTCCCCCAGGCAGCTGTTAACGTAAACCAAAACAGTTGGAATTAACCGGACAATTTTTATATAGAAAAAATGAGCTGGTACTGCCATAGTATAATGTTAATTTTCAGTACAAAAGCGGCCCCCAGAACCACCTCAAAATTGCTCGCCGTAACCTCCAGAGGAAGAAGAAGATGCAAATGAGTTGGAATTTTCCGTGCACTCTTTGTATGGAAAAAGTGATCCAGAATCCGCACAGAACAACTACTATTGACGCGAATTGCGTGTACCGTAGAGCATTCCACTTAATGTGAAATGCTGGCCTGACTCTGCCACAGGTCTGATCCTGTGGCCAGTCACGAGGATAAGGTGGTCGAACAGAGAGTAGGTAGTAATACTCCCCTATGCCGATCCCTTCCAGTACATTCACCCACAGTTGAGAAATCAAGCTGTCTCTCTGGCAAAACACTCTTTGGAATGCACGCACTTGGAGACACCTTGATTTCACAACCTAAGTAGTGAGACCTAATCCACCTATCTTGACTGGCAGACAGAGCGTGCTGTCAGCAAGTCATCGTCTTCCGCACCAAAAGGCGGCCGTCGCTTTTGCTTGAAGAAGACCTACGAAGCCTTCATCAAACATCTCAGACTTTAGCAGATGAACGATGGACGAGGTAATCAAATAGTTTATCACGACTGACCTACCCATTAAGGATAATGGAAACAGTCGACTACGCCATAAATTTAAAGCTCTACAGAGTTTCTCAAAAGCGATGCGGCTATTATTTTATTTACTCTCGCGTCCGATATACACACCTAAATACTTCAGGCAAGTATTATTCCATTGGATGTTCAGTGGAGTATCTGCACGATCTCTCCACCTTCCATACCACAAGCCTTGACTCTTACTAAGGTTAATTTTAGCGCCCAGTATACGTTCGAACTGTTCGAAAACAGCACGAGCGACCGGAAAAGCTTCTTCTCTTGTCACGAAAATAGACACATCATCCGCATACGCGAACACAAGAGGCCTCACATTGGTATATGGCAGATGAACCGCATACTGTCCGAGCATTCGACGAAGATTCACCAGTAGCGGCTCCAACGAAAGATCATAAAGCATACCTGACAACGGACAGCCCTGTCTGATACCTCGATGAAACGAGATAGGAGCCAGAACTTGTCCTTGATGTTTAATCAAAATCGCTGAATCTCTATACAGTTTCCCGATGATATCGAGCCACCTGGGCGGAAACCCAAATGTCTCGAGAGCAGTCAAGAGATACTCGTGCGAGACACTATCAAAAGCCTTTTGCTGGTCAAGTGAAATCATGCCCATTTGCGTACCTGCATGTTCATGGTAGGCAAACAAATGCTTGGCTACCACGATATTGTCGTAGATACTACGACCAGGTACACAATAGGACAGTTCCGGGTGTATTACCGAAGCAATCACTGAGCGGAGTATCGCCCCTAATGCTTTGCAGAGGACAGTTTCACCGCTAAAATTCACCAGACAGGACTGAACACTATCAAGAACTTGTCTTGTAATGTCCTGGTCGGAGGAAGGTACACGTTCACTACCTTGATAGTTTTGTCTTGAATGCCAAAGTCCAAGGAAGAAGCGAAGCCTGGAAAGATATCTGTATAGATAGGAGACGATAGTGTAAATTTGTCGGATACAATGATTGCCACCCCTGAGCCTCGGCGAGGCGCAGGTGTGGCAAACATTGCATAGCCAGTGTGTAAATAAGCATAGCGCTCAAGCTGTGTATATGTGTCTTGAGTGAAATTCGTCTCCTGCAGCAGTGTAATGTCAATGTCGAACATTTTGACATGTTCGATAGTACTGTGTAATCTTGTATGAGCACTTAAACCACCGGTGTTGAGAGAGCCTATCTTACACATTCAAAGAGATGAAAAGCTCAAACGATAAATGTTCGACATCTACTGACGAGGAAAATCGGCCAAGCGATGCTCCGGAAGCAACTCCTCCACCTTCCTATAGAGACGATCTAACCGAGCTATATGGTTGTACTTCCTGCTCTTCTTGGACTCCTGTTGCAGGATTCGAAGCTGAGGAAGTAACAACTCTGGCCTCTCCAGCTCCTTTAAAAAATGCTCCAGATTTTATCTGGGTTCTTCTTGTACTGGAGCTGGCCAAGAATTTCAGAGATCTTCTCCCTACGAATGTTTTCCATCCCTTTCGAGACCTCAAATTGGCTACCAGTCGAAATGGTGCTACCACACGACTTGTAGCCACTGAAGCTCGAGAGACCAGTCTCATCCAAACCGCGATTTCCACTATCGTCCTCCTCCGAGTGGGGCCGTTTTGGAGCGACCGGCTTTGCTGGCTCCGGAGGAGGCAGCATCGCCCGGTCCACCTTCGTCTTCCTCCTCGTTCTCTTTTTTTTTCTAAATGGCTACTCGACTCCTCATGGGAATTGGCCGTGTTTTCACGTGCCGACGTGGCGCCGTTTACAGCCATAATTATTTTTGCCTCTAGGACAACCTCAGGCACCCTATCCACTGGCTGCTCCAAAATAGCAGGTTGAGTGCCGGCCGAAGGCTCCCTCTCCAGATCCACTAATGTAGTAGTGGCTTCCTTCGAGGGAACCCTCGGTTCATCCTTCTTCCCGGTTCTCGTGGGGCAGTCAGCAATAAAATGCCCTACCAAATGGGAAGCATGGCATTTCGCTTCAGTGCCCACGTCTATCCAGTGCCTCGAGCCGGATGAGCTCAGGTAAAAGCCCCTTGGAAGCGTACACCCCTTATTCAAGGTGATGGACGCCTCCCGGTTAGTACCGAAGATACCCCGCCCGAGACCCTCGTCCACAATTTTTAAGGGAAGGGCACGAACGTTGCCATGAACCTTCCCAAATCTTCCCAAGAAACTTAGGAGGTCTTCATGGCAAGCTTGCATAGGGACCTGTAAAAACACGACCTTCGTGGGCCTTTCTCTGAGTGGGAACGGCACAAGGTGTCTACCCTCCACCTCGATGCCCTCAAGCATTAGCTTGGTAGCACTCTCGGGGGTTGTGGTATACACCTCAACCATTCCCCCAGCTATTATCCGCATGGAGAATAGCTGCTCACAGGAGATGACGCGGAAGATTGCCTTCAGGTATGCGCTCTGAGGACACCCTCTGATGTGCTCTGGAGACCCGCACGGGTCTTGGGCCGAGGCTTACCTGCGTGCAATGGGGCTGGACTAGGAGTGATACCTGTACCTAAAATTTCAATAACAGACTCTTTTTTGGAACTGCCTGTTGCTGTAGCTACTGATGCTGTAGCAATATCCGTGGGTGTTGGAGTTGTTGCCCCAGACTCTTGACGGACAGCCATGCTTGTCCTGGAGATATTCTTCTCCATTGGAGCTGACTTCAAATTTCGAATTTTGGCCTCTTCAATTTTCTTTGGAAGAGGAAGAAGAAGGTTTATTATTCTTCTTCCCCCTTTGCTTTGAATTGAGGGGATCATCACTCCCCTCAGCATCGTCGCCGCTCGTACTCATTTAGAGTGCAGCAGAACAGGATTGTATCCTCTTTGTATTATTTAATAAATTTATAATTTGCAATGAATTTATTTTTTATTAATTTTTTACTATTACTACTTTAATTTATTTTGTAATTTTATTACTTTTGGCAACTTCGAAACTGAGATTTTTTTAAGGTTTCCATGTTACCATGGCAACGGCAAAATTTTAGATAATTTTCACAAATGTCACAAAATTGATTTGTTTTCACTATTTTCTCCAGAATTCTTATACTTCTTAAAACAACAATTAAGTAACACAAATTATATTTTCCCAACACAAATGTTCGTGTAAGCACTATTACTCACTTATTTCGCTTTTGAGCTATATTCCTGCTGTAATTCTTCTTAAAATTCGCGGCGCTCAATTTGACACGTCCGGTCACAGGAATAATAATTTTTTTTATTTATATAGGGTCTTTATTTTTGGCTCTTTTTTGTGGCTCTTTTAAATATTCCTTAAAACTAATTGGCAAAAGGCACAAAATTGTAAAGGAAAAAAAAGACACTGGCTAAACTAACTTATAAACAGTCAAAAGGGACAATTAAAAACAACAAAAGTGACACACAAAAAGTAAAACAAATTCAAACAAAATTCTCAAAAGAGCCTAAAAAACGGTCACAAGAATTTTGAAGAAGATCTAAATTATTACCAAAAATTTAAAGCCAGTCCTAATTTTGACAATTAGGTAAGTGGCAGTTCCAAAGGTTCCAAATTTCCAATACAAACTATTAAAAATGTCCCTAAACGAACGAATTTCAACATAAAATTTTGTAATTTAGAACCGAAACCGAATTAAAGATAAATGACCGTGTCGTGTCCCAAAAGCAATCAATTAAGTAACTATAGAAAATATCAATTATGAACCGAACTGAATAAAACTCTCAACTTCTTTACACATTAATTCTTTATTATAATACAACGAAACTGACCTATCTTAACAACTTGAACAATCTAATCCGAACCGAAACTTGACACTGCGATGACTGATAATAAAGCGGCACTCGCCAGACCAGTCTTTGGTCTTTTATGCCCCCATATTCGGAAGTAGACTTTACTTAAAAACGCGGATGTAAATAAACGACAACAACCTTGCCGTTTGTTCCACCGGTTGCAGCACCTGAGTCGCTCAGTAGTAAACAATCGCTTTACATAATAATTACCATGCTAGGTTAATTATTATTGTAATCGTCGATTGCTCCACTAAGCGCAATTGCTAATTATTTCACTAAAATGCGCCCTTGGCTGCTGGAAGAATCTTCCTTATATTGGGCCATAACATCCCTCCCCCCTTGGAAAAACTAGTTTCCGGGAACTAGATATGGAGAGTGCAATCTATCTTAAACTAAAAACTGAGATCATTTTAAACCGCGTTCGGTTCAGATTCTTTTACATTACATACTTATTAAATTTTATTATTTTTCTATAGTTCATTTCCTACATTGTCTTTTTTTTATTCTTACTTTCTGTATTACTATATATTTTCTTTCATATTTACTTTATTTCTTATTTTCTTCTCATAGTTAATTTTTTCCTATTTGCTTCTCACATTAAATTTCTTTTATATTACCTTCTTACAAAATATTTATATTGTCTTCCAAATTATTTTAACATTTGTGTATTTTTTAATTAAAATTTCAAGATTAGAAAAAAAAAATTCTTAATTAATTCACATGCATTAATATTATAATATATAACCTTACTTATTGTTTATCTAATCACAAAAATAACAAAAATGCAACAACAACAGAAAAGTACATTTTACAATCATTCTAATATTTTTTTTTCTTACTATAATTTTTAATTAATAATCTTCATGCACTTTAACGGTGTTTTTCCCCTTTTTCTTCTTTACAATATATATTCTTTTAAACAGTTATAAACAGTTATAAACAGTTATCTTCCAATTTTAATTTCTATTTAGCTTTAAGACAAAAGTATTTCCATAATATTCTTATCCATTTCATTTCTTTATATTATAAACTGTGATATTGCATATATGAGTTATATAAGTACCTTAATTTTTAATGTTCAGTGTAGTAAGTAGTTCACAAATAGTATTCTCTATAACTATACATAATATGTCTATTTCTTCCTTTTTATTTATTGCTTACAAATTTATTACTTGGCTTAATATAGTTCTACCTTGCTGCTTTTTAACACAATTAGTAACCTTAAATTTACTGTAGTCGGTCCAATTGGTCGTTAATGATGGCGGAAAGTACGGTTTTGTCTCGCTGTAAAGGCCGTATCCTATCAGTAACGTCGCGTCCGATTTCTGCTTTGACGTGCAGCTGCTCTGCCTTGGGAGTTTGGAAACTTTCGCTGTAGTGGGTAGAATTTCTAATCTGTTGCTGTTGGCTTTAGTTTGCTGTTCTGAGTCTCCTTCGATACTTTAAAAATCTTATTGCAATCGATCTTATACTGCGCTTATTGAACTTCCAGGTCTTGTTTCCTTTGTTATAGCATATCCTTTATAATGTTTACATCTTGTACTGATCGATTATTGAATTCTGACGTTCAAGATCTTTTTCCAATTATCAATCGGAACTAGCAATACTGCTGTCATTTGATCGCGTTTGAAATTTATATCTGATTGAACGTTGATTTATTTGGAATGCTGATTTATTTGGATAGAATATTTTCTTCTACACTGCTTTCCGGAAACATTTAAACCAGTTTACAGATTTTAAGATATGATCATAATAGAACGTGTGAGCATTCCTTGTTATAGGCGCTTCTTTGATTTCCTTATCATAAACATGACAAAAGTTATCTCATTACTATGACGGTAGATGGCTGAAATGATTGCTGATATTGTTTATACCAATATTAATTCTCTTTTCTTCATTATCTTATAGGTACGACGGAGTTCTCTCAATTATATCGAGAGTCCATCCGTACCAAAAGAATATTATTTACCATGAGCGTAAGATTCTCAACTAGAAATTATATATGCTTCTGATTTTACTGGCCCAACTTCCAAATTTACATCCACATGTATGCAAGTTAAATCAATAGTCCAGTCCTCTGCATAGCCATTGTTTCTCCTCTCATTTCCCTACTTGTACTGCATACTTGATGATGTTGCTCTCTTCTGCATACCGGAACTTTCCACATCTCATTTGCCATATTTTTTTGCAATTTATGTCTACCTCCATCCAGTTCTTAAGGCTAACATTACATATTTTTTATAATTTTCATCCTTCTTAACCTCTAAAGGATACTATTACAGTGGCTATTATTCTTCTTTGCTTATAAATATCAAATTTTAACATTATTTTTTCCTATATTTATTTCCAGTACTATGTTGTGTTTATCTTTCTTTCGTACTATTTAGTTTCCGATAACTTTAAACATTTAACTCTCATGGTATATTTAATATCCTTCTAACTTTTTCTTGTTTTTCCTTTCAATTTCTCTCTTTCTGAATATCTGCTACACATTTTGGGTTTTTCACATTCCCATTTTTTTTTCTAAATCTTCATTTTTTCATTATTCAGTTACTACCTTTTCCGTGATTCTCATATATATATATTTCAAAACATTTTCTTACCTTTACCTCTGTAAATTTACCTTGCTTGTTGTCTTGGTTCGCTCTCTAGTAAGAATTTGACTACCATCAGATCTCCTTTCATACCCCTTCTTGGCCTGTAAATCTGTAAAGCTCCGTAATTTAACTTTATATTTTAAACAAGCGGCCCCTCCAAGCTCTTCCAGAACTTGAAGACCCCTGCTGAGAACCTCGACCTAGCATTACATTTCCTGGACACTGACCAACACTTACCCCATGACCAGTCACGAACCTAGCAGTGGAATTGCAATATTCCGTAAGACTGCAGTTTCGATCCCATAATTGCTTCTTAACCTCTGATCTAACCGATTTATGCCTATATCGTTGAGATTTAAGCTTACCTCTTCCACAAAGCCCCTGAGCTTGCATTTGTTGTAAAGATAAATTTTTCCTACCTTCGTAACTCCATGCAGGTCTCTCGGAAAACTTACGCGGTTCTTGTTCATTGGCAGAATTTGGTGCTTTTACCGGACAGGCTCTTGCATTAGCGATTCTTACAAATGCAAGTCTATCCATCAGACTATTTCCGCTGTGTCCATGATATTTATGATGCCTGCTCCTCTTGTCTTTAAATCCTTCGTTTCTATCAAGCCCCACATTTTCGTGAGCAGTAGTCAAGGTTTTCTCCCATGTTGGCTTCAGAAATAGGTCACCCAATGTAGGTACACTTTTCAATCCGTATCTTGAAATATTGTCAACAGTATGTGCCAGTTTCTCCCATTTGGAGTATTGGTCATTAACGCCTACGGTGTTGTTTTCTGTTGTGTTGATTTTAATATCCCCTATTCTGGTATGAAACGGAGTTGCTTGACTGCTATCTTGCCAAGATGTGTGTCCTAATTGTGCGGAAGTTCCGAAATATCCACAAGAGTCATTGGCTGCCCTGCCTTGGCTGGCGTCTTGTATCAACAGCTTCATATTTATACAGTCGATTATAGCTCTTTCCCTCAGGAAATCCATTCCAGTATCCCGTCGGCTGGAATTGAATCAGTATCACCAATGGCATTAAATTGACAAGCGTGCTGATTGTTATCTATCTGTAAGTTCGCCTGACAAGTGCCTAGGGAACTTCTAGCGGATCCGAACAGTCCTCCAATTCTAATTTTACGATGTGTCTGTATGGGTGTATTCCTCTTATTGCTATTAACTTTAAATATACTACAGCTGGATCCGGTATCTATCAAAAGTCTTAACTTACCTTGTACTGCTATATCCGATGGAACTGCGATGATAAACTTGTTCTGTGAATTTAATATTTCACTTTTTCTGGCGAAGTGTCCCTGCTGCCCGCAATGGCTGGGTCTATGTCCATATGCACTTCTAGGAAATCCTCTGAAAGGTTTTTGGTGAGGTGTAGATACATCTCCGTCAAAGTCGTCGCTTCTCAATCCTTGCTGTGAAAACCCTGTATTGCATGGTACCCTGAGCTGAAGTCTTATCGCGTCTTTTTCGTAAAATTCAGCTTCTGCTCGCACCGCCTTTAATGAGTCAAACTTTTGTCCTGTTAGGAGAGTCCGAATAGCCTGATTCCATACTACAGCTTTAAATGTGGCTATCGCATCCGCTTCCAACTCCGCCAGTAATCCTTCATCTTTACCTGGTGGGTACTTAGCAGAAACGGCACTTTTAATCTGATCCAACAGTTCCTTCATTTTGTCCGCAAACTCTGGGATCCCTTCTCCTGGCCTTTGTCGACACGCTAGCAACTCTGTCCGTAGCTCGCTGAATGATATCCGTGGCATATAAGCGGCTTTGATTGACTTTTGTAATGCCTCCAAGTCCTTTGGCTCATCAGAGCTTATCAGATAGTAAGCATCTTCTGTCAGTCGATATTTCACACACTTCATAAAGATGCCTTGCTCTGCGGTTTCCAGCCGGTCGTATAGATCTTTACAAAAACTCAGAAAGCGATGTACTTCCTTCGCTAGTTTCGGAGACCTTTCTCCGGAAAACGGCGGCACGTATTTAGATACTTTGTCAATGATTTTTTCATATATGTCAGCCATTTTTTTTTTTTTTTTTTGTAAGCGTTCAATCCCAATTTCTGCTGTACTTGACTCTCAGAACTTTTGCTCAAAGCTTCGACATCAACAAACTTCAGCGGAAACTTATGCCTTTTGTGTCATTAATATTCACTAGATTAACAATTTAAACACTAACGTTAGAGCAGACTTGACTTTGTGCGGCAAACACGAACCCGACACTTCAGCAGATATCAATCCCGAAACTCATGATCTTTGTTTGAAATGTTAACGACTCAGACGAATGTAGCATATACTCTGCCGATGCTACAATAAACGCGAGGAAACCGAAAAGGAGTGAGACTCAACTTTTAAGGAGAATAAAAGAAAACAATGTTATTCTTACAAAAATCACTACTTCTTAACAACTACATTTACTCTATTCAACATAAAAGAAAACTTTACCGTTTCACTTACGTTTACCAATTCATTCAAAAACACAAAAGCCAAATAACTTATACTACACTTCTCTTTTATAATAAAAACATGAAGGCAAACGATGAGAACACAAAACTTTGTTTCCCCCTATTGAACGAAAAATATCAAAAATCGCCGCAAACCAAACAAAGAACATAATTCTGAAAGCCCCCGATGAATCAATTACTTATACCTTAAATTTTGCATCTAGAGCACACTGAAAAACTTTCAAATGCCTATAATTAACCTTTGATACACAAACTCACACTCAGCACATAATTATTATAAAATTAATATCACACTCAGCACTTAATCTAGCACTTCTTAATTTTAATCTGAAAAGTTAATGGAGCAGCTAAAAAAAAGCGTTAACTCCCACAATTAACAAAAATAAACAAATATGGAGGAGCTATAAAGCATAACTCCCAAAATTAAAAAAATGGAGCAGCTAAAAGAAGCATAACTCCCAAAAAATTCAATTTTAAAAATTACCATACCTTTTTTAACCGGCTGCGCCAAAATGTCGTGTCCCAAAAGCAATCAATTAAGTAACTATAGAAAATATCAATTATGAACCGAACTGCATAAAACTCTCAACTTCTTTACATATTAATTCTTTATTATAATACAACGAAACTGACCTATCTTAACAACTTGAACAATCTAATCCGAACCGAAACTTGACACTGCGATGACTGATAATAAAACGACACTCGCCAGTCATTGGTCTTTTATGCCCCATATTCGGAAGTAGACTTTACTTAACAACGCGGATGTAAACAAACGACAACAACCTTGCCGTTTGTTCTACCGGTTGAAGCACATGAGTCGCTCAGTGGTAAACAACCGCTTTACATAATAATTACCATGCTAGGTTAATTATTATTGTAATCGTCTCCACTAAGCGCTCATCGCACCCAGCTGTTGAGCTAATCAGCAAAATAACCGACAGTTGCAGAACAGTACCATGCCAGGTTACTGTTTAGCGTTACTGATTAGCAATTGCTAATTATTTCACTAAAATGCGCCCTTGGCTGCTGGAAGAATCTTCCTTATATTGGGCCATAACGGACGAACGAAAAATTTACGCGATACCGTTATAGAGTCCCGCGAGAGCAGCCTTTAGTATCATAGACCTCTACAAGCTGCCCTCATCATCCTTCCAGCCTAGCATCTCTAACAGAGTGCTTGCCTTTCCCACAGCACTTGCAACGATTCCTAAGCGAGGAGAAGCCCCGTGGACTAGTGTTGCAAATGCAGTGGCCTGCTATCACCAGCGAAAGACAAGAGCTCAGTCCTGCACCGACGATAGTGCTTGCCATGTGCAGTTGAATGTGTCTGCGTTCGTTGCCAGATATTCAAGACGGAAACCTCTCTCCAATCTGTCAACGAAGTGGCGCTTAAGCGCGTGTGCGTGGTGTTGTGGGTCAGTGTTCTGGTTCCCATCTTCGACTCTCATGTAGTACAAGTGAATTGTAGATTTGGCCAGTGTCAACACAAAGCTAATCAGACAAAAACTACAATCCTTTGGTCCCCATAAAGACGATGTCCTAGTAATTCCGAAATTCGGGTGGATCAACTGACACATATCGCGTACGAGATCCATTAGAACCTGCAAAGCCGGACACGTGAAGAACCTGTGAAACAGGGTGCCTTCACCAGCACAAACAGTGCAAATCCGCTCAACCCGCCGGTCAATATGTGACAACAGATTAGGATGCACAAGACTGTGATGCAGCAATTTAAATGCTGCATCAGCATCTTTGTAGTTAGAAGGATAACTGTAGACTACTCTGCAAGTTATCCCTCCCATCACGCCCATATTCACCCCGAGATGTGTTCGCCATCTGTTGTATCCTGTATACTCCGGAGGTCTTATGGACATAAGTATGTCACGGAGCACTCGGCTTGTAAGTGTGCGGAAAGGTGTGTGTGGTGGTCTGTTCAGAACGAAAGCATCTTCCAATTTAGTGCCAGGGTCACTGGTCCCAAGTTGGCGAAATCTCTCCCGCGCAGAATCAGCCAGGTCTTGTAGTTGTGAAGTGTTAGTTTTTATTCGACAGTTTCCAGATATATCAATAATATCTCCGGGAACCGTTAGTGTATGCGTGTCAGCTTCAAAACACCTAGCATTACTGAACACTGAATCTATTAATTCAGGATTAAACCTGATTGGAATCGACGCGAAATGCGTGTACCATAGAGCATCCCACTTAAGGTGAAATGCTGGCCTGATTCTGCCCCAGGTCTGAATCGTTGAGATTAGATCCTGCGGCCAGTTACGAGGATAAGGTGGTCGAACAGAGAGTAGGTAGTAATACTCCCCTATGCCGATCCCTCCCACTACATTCACCCACAGTTGAGAAATTAGGCGTCTCTCTGGCAAAACACTCGTTGGAATGCACGCGCTTGGAGACACCTTGATTTCATAACCAAGTTAGTGAGACCTAATCTACCCATCTTGACTGGCAGACAGAGCGTGCTTTCAGCAACCCATCGTCTTCCGCACCAAAAGGCGTTTATCGCTTTTGCTTGAAGAAGACTTACGAAGCCTTCATCAAACGTTTCAGAAACAGTCGACTACGCCATGTGTTTACAGCTCTAGAGAGTTTCTCAAGAGCGATGCGGCTATTATTTGATTTGCTCTCGCGTCCTATATACACACCTAAATACGTCAGGCAAGTATTAGTCCATTGGATGTTCAATGGAGTATCTGTACGATCTCTCCACCTTACACACCACAAGCCTTGACTCTTACTAAGGTTGATTTTAGCGCCCACTATACGTTCGAACTGTTCGAAAACAGCACGAGCAACCGGAAAAGCTTCATCGCCTGTCACGAAAATAGACAGATCATCCGCATACGCCAACATAAGAGGCCTTACATTGGTATACGGTTGATGAACCGCATACTGTCCGAGCATTCGACGAAGATTCACCAGTAGTGGCTCCAACGAAAGATTATAAAGCATACCTGACATTGGACAGCCCTGTCTGATACCTCGATGAAACGAGATAGGAGCCAGAACTTGTCCTTGATGCTTAATCAAAATCGCTGAATCTCTATACAGTTTCCCGACGATATCGAGCCACCTGGGCGGAAACGCAAATGCCTCGAGAGCAGTCAAGAGATACTCGTGCGAGACATTATCAAAAGCCTTTTGCTGGTCAAGTGAAATCATGCCCATTTGCGTGCCTGCATGTTCATGGTAGGCAAACAAATGCTTGGCTACCGCGATGTTGTCGTAGATACTACGACCAGGTACACAATAGGACTGTTCCGGGTGTATTACCGAAGCAATCACTGAGCGGAGTATCGCCCCTAATGTTTTGCAGACGATTTTGTAGTCTACATTGCATAGGGTTACTTGCCTCCAGTTCCCCATCCTCTGCAAATCTCCCTTCTTTGGTATCAAGCGCATAACATGTCTCATCCAACTAGAAGGAAAATCTGAATGCGTCTCAACCGACTGTGTGCTGTGTCGCCAAGCGTTCCTTTATTCTATTGAAATAAAGAATCAACCCCGGCTGAGTTGGGAGAAGAGCTGCCACCCAAGAGACCTCGGCGCACAAGCGAGAAGCTCGATAGCCACTTCGATTGAAATTCGTCTCGATAAAAGACCGAATCTGGAGCTTTCCAACATCCCACCATTGACTAAGAAAAGGAAAGTCAGCTTTCCTCTTTTCCCAATCGTGCCAGAAATCAATGTACTCTTTGATGAACTGCTCGGAATTCAACAAATAGTTGTTTATTATCCAGTATGCAGTTCGTGTTTCAACTAGACTGCTGGTCGCCACTACAAGAAGATGATCACTAATCGAACACACTTCATGAGTGACACCAATGAAATATTCTAGTATTGCAGGTGAGACGTAAAGTCTATGAATTCTGGAGCCTGCGAGACTTCCATGGATATTTCGCGAGACCCTCGTGTATGATCTAGTCGTAGTGTTGTATACCTAAAATGGGTTAAAAACGATAATTATAATTAAGAATTATCATTTTTAAAAGAATTGGAGAATATTCATAAATATTTCATAAATAGAAATAAGCTAATCATGCTCAAAACATGGTTAGCTTATCTCTCTACAAGGCGAAGAAATTGCCATCAGCAATTTCTTCAAATTCCTTTGCAACAAATAAAAATATTTTTCCCACAAAACGACTTGGGAAAAATAAAAGTTTTAGATTTCAACCCAAGTCGTTTCAATGAAAAAAAAGCCCCACGACCAGTAAGATTTGCCGTATATACGATATGTATGCACATGATGAAACGATCGAGTCTTCACCGAAAAAAGCTCTTATCAGCAAATTGTCGCGAGCTGCATACATTGTGATCGCAACAATGTATGCACGGTAGCAAGACGATGGTTGATATTTATGAAAATATCAAATTTCAATTTCAACCATCGTTCGTCGCGATAATTCTGGGCATGTTTAAACATGCCCAGCGTAAAATAATTTTCTCAGGATAGGAATGCTAATTAAGCATTTTCCTATCCTGAACGAAGAGACTTACGATTGAAAAATCTAAGTCTCGACACCGTCGGTTTGATACATCTGATCAAGGTACGTGTTCGGGTCGTCGCGCTAGAAAAAAATATTCGAAGAGTTTAAGAGAAAATTAAGGAAAGTTAGAAAATCAAAATAAAAAGGTGTTAACAAATTTGTGGATGGTTTAGTCGGATCGGTAGAAAGGAAAGATTACTATGTTATATTAGAAAAGTGTAGAAAACCTCAAAAGAGGTTATGCCAATATTAATTAAGTGTAAACAACAGAAAGAAAATAAAAATAAAGAGGTGTTAACAAATTTGTGGATTGTGTCTTTGTGGTATGCGCCCGACAAATAAGGATAAAAAAAAGGGTGACTAAGCAGGTAGGAGTATGGCTAAGGACAAAACCCTTTATAATATATAACAAAATTGGCGCAGCCGGTAGGATTGAGGAAGCTTGATCTAGTCAAAAGGATCGTAAAAGCTTGAAAAGCCTTAATCCTTCGAACCTAAGGGGTCCCATTGCCTAAGCCACTCAGGCCCAGTCACCCCCAACACTCGGGTAGATACCATCTCAAAGCGCCTCTGCTCCAAGCGGGCAAGCGTTCACCCCAATTAGTGCACAGGCACCACCGAGGCATACCAGTGAACAGTCCACAGAAGGAAGAGGAGAAATATTTCAAACTCCCCCAGAAGGACGAATACAGATCAGCCAGGACACAGCTCGATAAGCAGCCTGAAGTTTCAGCCAAACAGACGATAAAACGCTAGCAGTCAACGATCCTGACTTGAAGACGAAATCGAAGACGGCTCATAAAGGGGGCTTATAAAGGGGCTTCAACTAGATCCAGGGGAAGTTAAGACGGCCCAAAGGCCCCCCAGCTGCAAAACAAACCGAAATCTACCGACCAGGATTCAGAGGGAACTCGAAGGCGGTTAAAGAAACCCCCCTCTCAATTACAGCAAAGGGACTTAAGCAGGCAAGGAGCCCCCCTTTCACCAAATAACGCATCATATGCCAGCCGACAATCCTGCTCTACCTCAGCAGGAAACAGAAACAGCAGCGAGGGAATATTCTCCATCTTTAGCCGACGCGGGATCAGCCCCCGGTGCAAAAATACAGCACCCCGGTGAAGGTACAGCATCTGTTGCTGAATCTTGCCCAACAGGACCTCGACTCCGAAGCGGAACCGTTCTGCCAGGTCCGAATAGTCAAGTAAGTTTAGCTAAATTTTTAAATAAATTATACGAGAGAGCGCGGGAATCGGATAAACTGACGATTACCCATTGTGACGCCTTAGATCACAAATTAAAAACAGAGCGTGAGACCAGACTCGCCAAGATAAATACCTTAAAGGAAAAAACAATAAAGTTCCGAGAGGAACTAGAACAGTTTTCCGAATCTCGACGCTCACTCAGTTTAGATCTAGAAAAGAATAAGAGTGTTAGGTTAAGTGACGGTGATAGTGATAGTGACAGTGACGGTGAAGTAGCTGAACCAACTCCCGAAGACCTGCTGATCGATTGGCTCGAAGAATCCTTAACGGAAGTCAGCCCAGAAACAAGCCCAGCTAGTCCACCCAAATTTAAATTTCCAGTCAATAGACTACGCAAAATGGTGGACTACGCAAAGGTAGATAAGCTCACAGCTCAACTCGTCCCCTTATTTTCGGTTGAAAATACCCCACAAATGGGACGTGAATTACAGACCTTCATCGGCTGCTGCAAGCAAACTATGCAGTGCCTTGACGATGAGGAAAAGGTGGCTTTCCTACAGGTTCTCCCCACAAGATTAAGAGGTGATGCATATCAGCTATTCGCTTCAGACGTCCCTACTTCATTCACTGAGGTAGAGGAACGTTTGAACAGAACATACCTTCCCCGTGAGACTTATCAAGAATTGGTGAATAGATTGATCACCACACGTCAGAACCCATTGGAATCTTTCACTGCTTTTGCTACAAGGTTGAAGCAGCTGTTGACGATCTGCAATGAGGCTGCGACACAAAAGTATGGAGCTGAGGCAGTCCCGGCTGTGAAAACACAGCTAATGGACTTCGCCAAAAATGCTCTTAAAAGTGGAGTAACTAATCCACATTTGTGTCAATATTTACTCACACAGGGAGAAGGTGATTTAGAAGCATTAATTCAAAAAGCCCTGGACATGAAGAAATTACAGCAAGGTGCTACATTCGTCCAGAGTCCTCTGGCACAAGCCCCTCCAATGGCTCCAGTAGACCAAGATTTACGAGTGAGAGCTTACTACAGAGCTCCTTACTATCAAATGCCACCTACACCTATGTTCGCATCACCTCGAGCTCCAAACCCAAATCAGTTTTCACGCAATGTGAATAATCCAGGTTCATCACAGTCACGGCAAAGGCCATTGACAAACACTTATGCCAGAAACTCGGATACAGATGCACTGGTTCGTAACATCACGTGTAATTTCAGCCAGCGAAAGGGTCATACGTGTTCAGATTGCCTTAAGCGCAAGAACACCCCTTTCTGCTCAAACTGCAAAATCTATGGACATGACGTCCGTGATTGCAGAAAAACACAACAAACGCAACAGATTGTTCCTCCACGCCTCTCCAACAGATCTACACAAGAGCAACATAACACAAAAAGTCCTCAAGTCTTCAACATAAGACTCAAATGCAGCTTTTGTGGTCGCCGAGGACACGCAGACGAAGATTGCCGCCAAAAGAAAAAATGGGAAGCCCGGAGTCAGGGAAACGACATGCAGTCGACCCAAAACTCCCCGGCTCGACTTTAAACCCACAACGCAAATCAAAAGGGTCACCTCAAGCGCCCGAATCCGGTGTCCCTACAGTGAAACTTCCACTGGACATAAGCCTTAACGGCCATACAAAACTAGTAGTGGACACTGGCGCTGAGGTTAGTATTATTAAGAAAAGAGCAATTAAAGACCTCAAAATAATTAATTCCAATGAGGCATGCACTTTACAGACCACTTTTGGAACCGGAAAGACATTGGGAAATTGCAAGGGCAACTTCAATTTTAGAAATAAGATTCCCTGCAAGTTTCAGGTGGTACAAAACCTGCCAGGTCTTTCCGATGACGGCCTATTAGGAAACGATTTCCTATCAAACAATTGTAATGTTGAAGGCCCAAATAAAGCACTCAAGTTTCCTTGTACGGAAACAAATCCCGAAGAGTTTACTGTGCCCTTGTCATGCAAAACGGACAAGCTGTATTCCAGAAAAGCAGTCGAAGTGAGGTCACTTGCAGAAAAGATGGAACCTAAACAGGTTAAGCTATCTACATGCAGTGTCTCCAAGGCATCTCAAAAGAGTAATGCTGGCTGCCAGTTTCAACAAGAGCCGACGGAATGCGAAAAGAGCTGTCTGGGTGATCAAGAAACCTGCGAAATGAGGCAGCATCTGGTTACTTTAGAGGAACCAATATGCATACCTGCTAGGTCACAAATGATCACCACAGTCCCGTTGCAAATGAAGGAAGAAATGCTCTGTCTATCGAAAGAGATAGGCGATGGAGTCTTCCTGGCCAACAGTTTACTCCCTACTGGGAAAGAAACAGTGCTAGTTGCCATACTCAACATTAACAATTTCCAAGTAGTCATCAACAGTTTATTGTTACAACTGCTCCCTATACATGATTACGCCGTCATCCCAATAGGAGAAGCCACTGATACACAACACGTTCTCAAGCCGAATAAATCGCAAGCGAGTAACACGAACATCAGTGAGCTTCCCAAGGCGGAACAGAAGTCAGGCAAGACGTGTTTTTCCAGAATACCTAGACATAAGCTACTAACGAGGCCTAAGAGCCCTATACAAGACGCGTGCGAGCTCAGTAAAACCCGAGTAGAGGCAAAAATGACTCCACCGTCCAAGAAAATAAGTTACAAAAATTTTGCATGGCCCCATAGCCAAATTAAACATGCGAACGAGCTCAAGAACCCGACAAGCAAAATGCAGCTGACTCCTCCATCCAATATACCTAGATGTAAGATAACCACAAGGATAAGGAGCGAAACAACAGGTGCGTGTGAGCTCAGTAAGACCTATTCTCAGGCAAAGACGACTCCACCACCCAGCAAAGTTAGTGTTAAGGAACAACAGTGGCCCAAGAGCCCCATCACAAGTGCGTGCGAGCTCAGTAAGACCTATTTAAAGACAAAGTTGACTCCACCACTTAGTAACATTAGTGTTAAGAAACGACGTTGGCCCAAGAGCCCCATCAACACTGCGCGCGAGCTCAGTAAGACCTATTTAAAGGCAAAGTCGACTCCACCAATTAATAAAATTAGTATTAAGAATAAAAAGTGGCCCATGAGCCCGATAAAAGACGCGTGCGAGATCCGTAAGACCTCATTGAAGGCAAAATTGGCTCCACCGTCAAATAGTATTAAGAAGACCAATTTTTCAAGGCCCATAAGCCAAAATACGAATGCGTGCGAGTACTCGGACCAATCAAAAGTACCCATAAAACATGGTACTCCACCATTAAAACTACAGGAAGCCCATTCCCTGACATCTAGTAATGTAAGTAAAACAGATAGTAAGTACACAGCTACACAAAGTGAGAAAAGAAACGTAAGCTTGTCGGAAAACACAGCTATCTTATAACACGTAAGATACTTATTTCCAGATCAGGAAGATCCCACACATACTCCGCGAGTCAACAGGCTAGACCAAGAGCACAGCCTAGACCCAAATCTAAATGGGGAAGAAAAAGCTTCGGTATCCGAACTATGTTATGAGTACAATGATATCTTTTACCTTAAAGGTGATAAGCTTACATATACAAACACTATCACCCGTAACATTCCATTAAAACAAGATCAGGCCCCAATAAACCAAAAAGCCTATCAATTACCACAGACCCAGAGACAAGTAATCTACGAGCAATTAAGAGAAATTCTAGACAACGGGATAGTCCAAACTAGCAAAAGCCCTTGGAATTCACCCTTACTAGTAGTCCCCAAAAAGGCGACCCGATGGTGAAAAAAGGTGGCGCGTCGTTGTCGATTTTCGTAAATTAAACGAAAAGACAATTGGCGATGCATTTCCGCTACCGCGAATCGAAGATATTCTTGACCAACTAGGTCATGCCAGGTACTTTACCACTCTCGATTTGGCCAACGGCTATCACCAAGTCTTAGTCGACAAAAAGGATCGACATAAGACCGCGTTTAGCACTAATTACGGGCACTACGAATTTAAGCGTATGCCATTCGGACTCAAAGGAGCTCCTGCTACATTCCAACGCCTCATGAACCTCGTTCTGACAGGCCGACAAGGCCTCGAATGTTTCGTTTATCTTGACGACATCGTCATTTATGGTAAGAACCTAAATGACCACAATGATAAGCTTCGCAAAGTCTTCAACAAATTGAGAGAAAACAACCTCAAACTGCAGCCAGAGAAGTGTCAGTTCTTGAGACGAGAAGTTGTTTACCTAGGGCACAAATGCTCTAGCGAAAGTGCATTACCAGACCCCAGCAAAACGGCCTGCGTTCAAACATTCCCTGTTCCTAGAACAGTACGGCAAGTTCAGTCCTTTTTAGGACTTGCCAATTACTACAGGAAGTTCATTCCGGACTTCTCAAAAATAGTTCGTCCAATTACGAATTTACTCCGCAAGGATGTAAAATTCACTTGAACCGAGAAATGCCACGAAGCATTTCAAAGCATTAAACATGCCCTAATTTCCCCACCACTCTTAATCTATTCAGATTTTTCTAAACCATTCAATCTTACAACGGACGCCAGCAACGAAGCATTAGGCGCTGTGCTTTCCCAAGGAGAAGTGGGAAAAGACCAGCCTATCGCCTATGCAAGCCGAACGCTAAACAAAGCCGAGAAAAACTAGTCCACTATTGAAAAGGAGTTATTGGCTATAGTCTGGGCAACTAGAAATTTCCGATGCTACCTCCAAGGCAGGAAATTCACGGTCTACACTGACCACAAGCCTCTCAAAGGAGTCTTTAATGTTAAAGACCCAACTTCCCGTTTGGTGAGATTTCACCACAAATTGTCAGAGTTCGATTACACCATCGAATATAAACCAGGGAAGTATAATACCAATGCGGATGCATTAAGCCGCATTCCACAAGTATTAAACGAAGACTATACAGGCAATACCATAACGGTACAAGCCCAAGTGCACCACACTATGGACTCTGATTTGGAAGAAAATAATTTCCCAAATAAAAAAAAAACAAAGAAACCCGCTCATTGCTTCGGCGTGACCAGAGCTCAAAAACAGAAAGCCCAAGAGGCCAATACGAGCCCCAGCGCTGAAACACAGCCCACGGCAGCAGAACATAAAGAAAATGAACCCCCAGAGGCAGAAATACAACCCACGGCTACGCTTGAAGAAGAAATATGTCCAGTCAAGCCACCTGAGATAATCACGAGCCCCAAGGAAGTCCAAACAATCCTAAAGGATTATCACGACTCTCCTTTCGGCGACCATCAGGGTGTCATTAAGACCTATAAACGCATTAGACGCAAGTATTGGTGGAGAAACATGCTTAGCGATATAAAAAGGTACATAAAGAAATGCCCTAAGTGCCAAACAATGAAAGCATCTCCACAATTCAAGATGCCCATGGTAATAACGAACATCGCAGAACAACCTTTCGACAAGGTTTACCTCGATATAGTAAGTCCACTAGAAGAGACCGTATCAGGTAATAAATATATCTTAACTTTTCAAGATAACCTTACCAAATTTGTCGATTGGTATGCCGTACCTAATGGAGAAGCAGTAACGGTGGCGCAAATCTTTTTCAATGAGATTGTCACGCGTTATCGCATTCCAAAGAGAATAGTCACCGATCAGGGAACTAATTTCCTGAGTGAGCTATTCAAGAAGGTCTGCAAATTGCTAAAGGTAAAGAAGTTACAGACTTCCGCATACCATCCACAGTCTAATGGAGCACTAGAGCGTGCCCATAGACCATTAATCGAATATCTGCGTACAATCGTAGATGAAAATCCTAAAACATGGGATCAATTCCTACGAACCGCTGCATTCGTGTAAAATAACAGTGTACACTAGGGTACTAAATTAACCCCGATGGATTGCCTTTACGGCTTCACAGCGGATGTCCCATCTAATTTAAAACGGTATCCTGAACCCGTTTATAACCACGAAAGTTATTACCATATGCTAAAATACAGATTACAAAAATCGTATGCCACGGCTCGTAAAAATCTTTTATCCAGCAAACAACGCTCAAAGGCATATTACGACAAAACAGTCAGGCCTCTCACTTTCCACCTAGGAGACAAAGTCCTCCTCAAAAGTGAAAGCCGTAAACACAAACTGTCTCAAATCTGGGTTGGCCCATATCTGGTAATTAATGTACCCAGTCTAACAAACACTACCATAAAAATAGGCAAGCGGCAGGTTGTCGTACACAACAACCGTTTCAAGCCCTATTATGAGTAGTATACTGGTACATATATCTCTAGAAAATAAGTTCCACTGAAACAAAATTCGCCAATTAACTAGCCACTACCTACTTAAACGTTCCGCACTCGGAATTATTTACTATGACTCACGAAGTCAACCATTACCTAAATTTTATTTAAATCAATAAAAAATACGTTAAGTAAACGTGCCCATATATACACTCTTACTTCTTAGTAGCTATGAATACATCAAATATTCTACCAATAAAATTTTTCTTGCTTGCCTAGACTTGCATCCCTCATACCTTGCCTTGAGAGTTTCGTATTCCTCTTCATGATTTACTCGTGGTTGTAAATGAAACTTCCCTAATTAAATTTTTTGAAAAGGTACAATACTCATCGTCTTAAAAGTTCATAGAGAAGATGATGGAGTTTGGAATGCTTTGACTTGCATCCGTCATACCTTGCCTTAAGAGTTTTGTATTCCTCTTCATGATTTACTTTTACTCATTGTAGTAAATTAAACAACCTCCCAATTCAATTTTTAAATGAATACACTGCTCCTACTTTGACGAGATTTAGCATGAACTGACTTACAGTCCTCCTACCCTGTTCTATCTCGTCTTCTTTTAGCAACTTAGCCCCCACTATACAACTATCGACGATTCAATTAAGCAATACAATATTTAAATATTATATGCTATGTAGTATGACCAATTGACTAATGAAGCCTCTCCTTCATTTTCTACAGAACATGAAGCACATATTAGTGTTAATATGCTGTTTCCATCTGGCAATGGGACAAATTCAAACGGAACCCTACACAATAGGGCCCCGAAACAATACAGGTATACTGTATGATGATCTAGGAAAATTACAAGTCTACCATAGTACATGGAACATCTTAACAGAGATCAATCTAATAGAACTGGACAACCAGACGCTTATGGCAGAACAGGCGGAACACTTAGTTCACCGACTATGTGCAAATCGCTCTCAACCGGATGAGCTATGCCTGGTTCAACAAAAACACGTTCATTCTCTCTTGGAAAATATCAAGAGAAGAACAAGTGTCATTCGGGAAGTGGTCCCAAAATCAAGATCAACAAGATCTATCTTTGATGGAATAGGGAATGCAATGCGCTACCTATTCGGGACCATGGACAGCACTAATGAACAAGAGGTATACAGTCGACTCGAGGAGCTCGAAACAAATTCAAAAGCACTAGCCGACCTGGAAAGACAGCAGATCAGTATAGTCAAAACTACACTACAGCAAATTCAAAAGCCATTGACATCTCTGCAGGAAAGACAACGTCAAATAAATCTCCAGGTAAATAGAACGCAAAACATAACAGATGATTTACTGATGAGACAATTGAGGCAGGAAATAATTTCAAGCCTGACCTTACAAATTGTCGAGATTGAGTACAGGCAGCAAGCCTTACTCGACATAATAATCTCTAGTAAAAATCACCAGTTACATCCGCTAGTGGTGTCTCCCAAAAGTCTATTACAGATATACCACAAGTCCCACGCTACTTGCCCAAATGAACAAAATTGTCTCTCCCTGTTATATCAGACAGCGGAAACAAAGGCACGTCTAGTCCAAGACAAATTAGTCATCCGAATACAACTTCCGATTTTCCATCTACCACAAATGAAGTTGTATAGAGTACACAGTTTTCCCATACATATTAACAAAAAACAATCATTGGTACCCGATATACAGTACTCGCACGTAGCGCACCAGGCACAGACACAGGATATTCTATTATTAAAAACACAAGATCTTAAAAGCTTTAAAAAGATCACTCAATATTCCAAAGAGGACACTTACATCGCTAAGCTAGGCATTCCCGTAACAAAGGCAACTCTCTCTAAAGAATGCATAGTGAAGCTGCTCTTTAATCCATTAAAGGAAGAGCCTCAGTGCCATTTCAGAGCACAAATACCTCCTAGAGACCTACTTATTAAACTAAGTAAACCGAATTCTTGGATATTTTCGTTGATAGAACCAACAATTGTACACCTTCAGTGTACCCAACAATTCCTAACTTCAAAAAAAAAAGGCCAAGGAATAATTACTATCAACCATCCCTGTCAATTACAAGTAGGATCAAAAATCCTACACTATGAGGCAGAAAATATCCAGCAATTGAGTCTCAAACAACCCACTTATTTTCCAAATATAACTCCATTAGAACAAATAGTGGATAAATATCTTAATGAAACTAAAACCAAAGTACAGTCTGAAAAAATACAGACAGAACTATATTCAGGAGATGACACTAACAGCATCATCCTAGAAGGTACCCAGTCATTAAAAGAACTGGACGAAAAATTAGAAAAAATAGTTTCTCATATCAGTCACCACCCTACACATGTCCTAGCTGCAACATCAGTATCCTTAACTGGTGTTGTCATCACATGTATGGTACTGTACCTGGTCGCCAAATGGCTAACACCATTCATAACAAAATTCCATTTACGCAAACTTACAAAAACCCCAGAGGCGGAGGAACAAATCGAACAAATCGAAATAACCGAACCTACCCCTCTTAAAAGGACCCGCACCCTAGGTCAGTGTAACTGGCCTAATGTCACCATTTCAAACGGTCACAATAACGAAGCACTATCACTGGAAGTAGAACACACAAAAAAATGTAAGTGGTTTCGACAAACCCCAAAAAACCAGTTAGTACTAATAAAATAATAATAAAAACAAAAGGGGAGAGGACATACATAAACAATTATTAAAGCATAGATGTAAGGAAAACTAGTTTAATAAAAACATATATACATATATTAATATAAACTAAAAACAAAAGAAAAAAAACAAAACCCTCCCCCGCTAGTGTTAAATAATAATTAAAAAATAATAAATAACATAAAAATATAAATATTATAATTATTAGCCTAGAATAAAAATTTAATAACGACTAACTTTAGAACGTAACAAAAATACAAGTTTAACAAAAAAAAAGATATATATTCATAAAGTACAAAAAAAAACAGTAGAAATTAATAAGGTAATAAAGGAATACAGTAGAATAGTAATAGATATTTAGATGAATTAAAAAAAACAAATTAGGAAATAACAAAAGAAAATTTTAAACTAAGACAATATGTAAACCCGAAAACCTGTGCCGAAGCAACCAATAGCCGAACACCGATATAGCCCCAACAACAACTTCCCCTGAGAATTATTCCTCTTCAAAGAATAATCCTCTTTTTCGCAGGGGAGGGGGGGGATTGTTGTATACCTAAAATGGGTTAAAAAGGATAATTATAATTAATAATTATCATTTTTAAAAAAATTGGAGAATATTCATAAATATTTCATAAATAGAAATAAGCTAATCATGCTCAAAACATGGTCAGCTTATCTCTCTACAAGGCGAAGAAATTGCCATCAGCAATTTCTTCAAATTCCTTTGCAACAAATAAAAATATTTTTCCCACAAAACGACTTGGGAAAAATAAAAGTTTTAAATTTCAACCCAAGTCGTTTCAATGAAAAAAAAGCCCCACGACAAATCTTACCTTCAGTAAGATTTGCCGGATATACGATATGTATGCACATATATACATACATACATATCGGGCGCATGAAAATTTTACGTCGGTGAAGACTGAAACGATCGAGTCTTCACCGAAAAAAGCTGTTATCAGCAAATTGTCGCGAGCTGCATACATTGTGATCGCAACAATGTATGCACGGTAGCAAGACGATGGTTGATATTTATGAAAATATCAAATTTCAATTTCAACCATCGTTCGTCGCGATAATTCTGGGTATGTTTAAACATACCCAGCGTAAAATAATTTTCTCAGGATAGGAATGCTAATTAAGCATTTTCCTATCCTGAACGAAGAGACTTACGATTGAAAAATCTAAGTCTCGACACCGTCGGTTTGATACATCTGATCAAGGTACGTGTTCGGTTCGTCGCGCTAGAAAAAAATATTCGAAGATTTTAGAGAAAATTAAGGAAAGTTAGAAAATCAAAATAAAAAGGTGTTAACAAATTTGTGGATGGTTTAGTCGAATCGGTAGAAAGGAAAGATTACTGTGTTATATTAGAAAAGTGTAGAAAACCTCAAAAGTGGTTATGCCAATATTAATTAAGTGTAAAAAACATAAAGAAAATAAAAATAAAGAGGTGTTAACAAATTTGTGGATTGTTTCTTTGTGGTATGCGCCCGACAAATAAGGATAAAAAAAAGGGTGACTAAGCAGGTGGGAGTACGGCTAAGGACAAAACCCTTTATAATATATAACAGTAGGATGCATCCAACGATAGATATCCACGAGTCTGAAAACACCGACAAAATTCCTTAATCGAGTAGCATTGACAGATTTGAACTCAACTCCAGAGTGCCGATCCATTGAGGAATTCAGAGTGCAGTTGAAATCACCTCCGAGGACAGTTTCGCCGCTAAAATTCACCAGACAGGACTGAACACTATCAAGAACTTGTCTTGTAATGTCCTGGTCATGAGGAAGGTACAAGTTTACTACCTTGATATTTTTGTCTTGAATGACAAAGTTCAAGGAAGAAGCGAAGCCTGGGAAGATAACTGTGTAGATAGGAGACGATAGTGTAAATTTGTCGGATACAATGATTGCCACCCCTGAGCCTCGGCGAGGCGCAGGTGTGGCAAACATTGCATAGCCAGTGTGTAAATAAGCATTGCGCTCAAGCTGTATATATGTGTCTTGAGTGAAATTCGTCTCCTGAAGAAATGTAATGTCTATATCGAACATTTTGACATGTTCGATAGTACTGTGTAATCTTGTATGAGCACTTAACCCCCCGGTGTTGAGAGAGCCTATCTTACACATTCAAAGAGATGAAAAGCTCAAACGATGAATGTTCGACATCTACTGACGAGGAGAATCGGCCAAGCGATGCTCCTGAAGCAACTCCCCCACCTTCCTATGGAGACGATCTAACCGAGCTACATGGTTGTACTTCCTCCTCTTTTTGGACTCCTGTTGTAGGATTCGAAGCTGAGGAAGTAACAACTCTGGCCTCTCCAGCTCCTTTACAAGAATACTCCAGATTTTATCTGAGTTCTTCTTGTACTGGAGCTGGCCAAGAATTTCAGAGATCTTCTCCCTAGGAATGTTTTCCATCCTCTTCGAGCCCTCAAATTGGCTACCAGTCGAAATGGTGCTACCACACGACTCGCAGCCAATGAAGCTCGAGAGACCAGTCTCATTCAAACCGGTCATATCGCAGTTCGAAAGCAGTTCGAGAGACCCTTCCGCCTCTCTCGCAACAACCTTCGAACCGCGAATTCCACTATCGTCCTCCTCCGAGTGGGGCCGTTTTGGAGCGACCGGCTTTGCTGGCTCCGGAGGAGGCAGCATCGCCCGGTCTACCTTCGTCTTCCTCCTCGTCCTCTTTTTTTTTCCTAAATGGCTACTCGACTCCTCGTCGGAAGTAGCCGTGGACAGCCTCTAGGACAACTTCAGGCACCCAATCCAGTGGCTGCTCGAAAATAGCAGGTTGAGTGCTCCCTCTCCAGATTCACTTCTGTAGTAGTGGCTTCCTTCGAGGGAACCCTCGGTTCAGCCTTCTTCCCGGTTCTCGTGGGGCAGTCAGCAATAAAATGCCCTACCAAATGGCAAGCATGGCATTTCGCTTCGGTGCCCACGTCTATCCAGTACCTCGAGCCGGATAAGCTCAGGTAAAAGCCCTTTGGAAGCGTACACCCCTTATTCAAGGTGATGGACGCCTGCCGGTTAGTACCGAAGATACCGCGCCCGAGACCCTCGTCCACAATTTTTAAGGGAATGGCATGAACGTTGCCATGAACCTTCCCAAATCTTCCCAAGAAATTTAGGAGGCCTTCATGGCAAGCTCGCATAGGGACCCGTGAAAACACGACCTTCGTGGGCTTTTCCCTGAGTGGGAACGGCACAAGGTGTCTACCCTCCACCTCGATGCCCTCAAGCATTAGCTTGGTAGCACTCTCGAGGGTTGTGGTATACACCTCAACCATTCCCCCAGCTGCTCACAGGAGATGACGCGGAAGATTGCCTTCAGGTATGCGCTCTGAGGACATCCTCTGATGTGCTCGAGCTGTATACCGTAGCTCTCATCCTGCCACCTCCCGTGGAAGAAGCTCTGGAGACCCGCGCTGGTCTTGGGCCGAGGCTTACCCGCGTCCAATGGGGCTGGACGAGGAGTGATAGCTGTACCTAAAATTTCAATAACAGACTCTTTTTTGGAACTGCCACTTACCTGCTGGGCATAAGAAATCCCTGCAATTACGCCGTGGATCGTGGTGCTGCTGCCGGTTTTGTTGTTGGTGCTGGCTTTTTGCTCTGGCCAGTTGGCTTCGCTGAAGACAGTGGTGGCCTCATTATGACTCCGCTCGGCTTTGGCGCAGAAGTCAAAGCAGTTTTGACGACTTCAACGTAGGGTGATCGTGAAGGCTTGGAGCCATCGTCAGTGCATTTGCTACAGCTGCAGCTACTGATACTGTAGCAATATCCGTGGATGTTGGAGCTGTTGCCCCAGACTCTTGACGGACATCCGTGCCTGTCCTGGAGATATTCTTCTCCATTGGAGCTGACTTCAAATTTCGAACTTTGGCCTCTTCAATTGGGCCCTTATTGGCCTTTTCAGTGAGCCCTTGTGCATTTTCTTTGGAAGAGGAAGAAGAAGGTTTATTATTCTTCTTCCCCCTTTGCTTTGATTTGAGGGGATCATCACTCCCCTCAGCATCGTCGCCGCTCGTACTCATTTAGAGTGCAGCAGAACAGGATTGTATCCTCTTTGTATTATTTAATAAATTTATAATTTGCAATGAATTTATTTTTTATTAATTTTTTACTATTACTAATTTAATTAATTTTGTAATTTTATTACTTTTGGGAACTTCGAAACTGAGATTTTTTTTAAGGTTGCCATGTTACAATGGCAACGGCCAAATTTTAAATAATTTTCACAAATGTCACAAAATTGATTTGTTTTCACTATTTTCTCCAGAATTCTTATACTTCTTGAAACAACAATTAACTAACACAAATTATATTTTCCCAACACAAATGTTCGTGTACGCACTATTACTCACTTATTTCGCTTTTCAGCTATATTCCTGCTGTAATTCTATTAAAATTCGCGGCGCTCAATTTGACACGTCCGATCACAGGAATAATAATATTAATAATGTTTATTTCATAATTCATGCATGCATACTTAATAATAATAATAAAAATAAACTACAGCAATGGCACCGAAGCCGTCTGCCGGGATTAGCAACTTATCTAGCAACTTATTAGTAACTTAGAACTTACAACTTACAAGTTAGCATAAAACCTATTTAAATTAACTACTTATACCCAATATAATAAAGCGAAAAAAAGACAGAAAAAAATGTGTATAATTAGTTCAATCCAATTTAATTATTAAATTCTTTCACCAAGAAGTCTCGATATTTCCAGGCACTTATGGCATACAATTGTAATTATTTTTCCCGTTTAATATCTCTATAATTTCTTCCTCTATCAGTTTTCTCTTTCCGAATTCCCTAACACGAAATTCGGTTAGGATGGGACATGTTCCAACAAAATGGATCAAATTTTCCTCCTCGTCTAGATTACACAGAGAACAGATTGCGCTGCCTTCACGCCTAAAGGAATTGGCATTCAAATTAATAAGACCACCTCTATACCTACAAATTATATTAATTTTTTTAATGGAATACTCATCACGGAAGTAGCTATTTTCATTCAAGTACTCCAGTTTACTGTACAGCTCATGTCGTAAAGAACCCCTTGCTTTATCAATAGTTCTTTGTTTTATTTTGTGTTCTTCCCTTTCTAAAAGATCAGACAAAATATTTCGCATGCCATCATATCCGGATGTGTGATCCAATAAATTTAGCTCAACGTTATGAGATCTAGCTAATTCCTGCCAGGACTGGTACCAGAATACATGGTCGCGAACAGTCCTCCAGGCTAGTTCATAAGGAAGCCTATCTGGAGCGAGGCGGAACAAGAGCTTCAACATATAATCAAAGATAAGCCAAACTCAAGATCTAACATATAGTTAGGTGTATTTTGAGGTAACCGAAGCAATTTCTTTACAAAAAATCTCAGTAAACTTTCAACAATATCGCTTTGTAGAAACCCCCACACTTGAGCTCCATAGCAAAACACTGCCCTCGAGACAGAGTTAAATAAAGCGATCTTGTTAGATGGTGTAACTTCATCTTTCCCAATAAAATTTTTCCAGGTCACATTCATCGCAACTTTAGCAGATTCCAATCTATTCTTAAAATTGGAGGTAAGGCAAGTTTTGGTGTCTATGTAATAGCCAAGTAAGAATACTTTGTGACAATCTCTATCTCTTGTGTCCATATAAACCCAATATTCATTAGTCTTTCTCGGACAATTTCCGCGTTGGAAGATCATGACCTTAGACTTTTCTAAGTTGATAACTAGGCTCCATAACCCGCAGTATTCATGAAGATTATTAATCATACGCTGTAGTTTGCACGGATCATCAGCCAATATGACAATATCATCAGCATATTTTAGCACTTTTAATCTAATATCACCAAGAGTAAGACCAACTTCCATTGAGTCCTCCAAGTCATCAATAAATAGCGCAAACAAAAGCGCGCTCAGAATACAACCTTGTTTAACCCCCAATCTGGTATGAAAACCTGTCGACAAATACTCTCCGTTCCAAACCTGAGCAGTCGTACCTTCATACAGCTTTTGAACCATTCGTACAAACTTGCTAGACATGCCAATATTAAATAATTTATATCATGCACCGCGGTCTATTGTGTCAAATGCTGCCTTGAAATCCACGAAGAAGGCGTAAACTTTCTTTATATTGAGTGAATGACTAACCTTAACTGCACTCATTAAATTAAAAATATTTTCATACGTCAAATAACCGCTACGAAAACCAGCTTGATTCTCATTCAGAATACTGTAGTACCTTTCCCAGAAAATTGCTCTATTATATAGCATACCCACAAATAGCTTAGACATTGTATTCATAAACGACAATCCGCGGCAATTTTCAATTCTATTTATATCACCTTTTTTATGAAAAGGAAAAATGATAGATGTGGTAAAGGAATCATGTATCTCACATTGAGTGTAAATATAATTAAAATAGCTTACCAGCTTTACTGAAAAGCATTCTGGAGCATTCTTGTAGAACTCATAAGGAATTCTATCAATTCCCGGTGCTTTATTATCCTTAACTTTATAAAGTACAGCATAAAGTTCGGATAAATGGAAGTCATTATCTAAGATCTCATCGACTATAAGCGGAGCAGCGTAAAGTATCAGTCTATTTTCTGTTACCGGATTCAAAAGAACTCTAGGTCTTCGAGTCTTTCAGAGAGTTAAGTTTATCTTTAATCGTCTCATAATAAAACCTCCTTTGGCCATGCACAGCATTTTAAAATATTTATTTATTTTTAAGTAGCATTCTCGCGCATAGGCTGTACTACATTTACGGTACATATTAAGCCACTTGAAGGAAGCTTTCCTTGCCCGAAAACACTCATTCTCAAACCATTTCTCTCTAAATAATGGCCTAGCAGTAGAACCAGTAATAGAAGCATTCATTACCACTCCAATCAAATCTTCGATTGTATCCTTGACAACAATCGGGCTCAAGTTATAACGCAATATGGTAACGCTTTTTCTGTATATGTCATTAGTTTGCATTCCCCAGTTTAATTTAGGAACCAAAGTCAAGGGCCTAGCCTCTTCCCTATGTGTAGACCCTACGTCAAGTAAGGACATGTTAAGATCAACCGGTAAATGATCTGAGAATACCTGTGATGTTACGTGCAGATCTTGCACCAATGGACACAAATTATAAGATAAAGCTATAATGTCATTTACAAAGGAACCACATCCGTCAATAAACGTATACTCTCCATCATAGTCCCCTTTCGTGCGTCCATTCAGAACTGCTAAACCAAAATCATCGCAGAAATCTATAAATTTTTTACCACTAGCATTGACTGCAGAGTCTTTAGATTTTCTACAAAAAGTTAGGCCTGCACCGATGTCTAGTTGTTCAGGTAGGTTTTGCATTTGTCCGATTCTCACATTAAAGACTCCTAAAATTCCAATACTATAATCATCCGCACATTTTACCACGTCCACAAATCTTTCAAAATCAGATTCCCAGCTATTACAATTAATATAAACAGGAAGTAAGCGGAAATTCCCTAATTGTTGCTTTAACTCTAAAACGGGCCAATCATTCATCCAGAGAACGTTGACTACATTTCCAAGTATTTTCTTATCAACTCCTATTAACCAACCACCACTCGCTCTACCATAATATGAGACTCTAGTAGCGCCGACCCAATACAGTTCAAAACCGCTAAAATACTTACTATATTTACAGGTGTCCTCATCTGCAACGTGAGTTTCATATAAGCAGAAGATATTGTATCCCTTAACATATTGGAAGAAATTTGGAAAGAGCGACTTGTTCCGTAAGCCTGCTATATTGTACGACAAAACACTGAGTTTATTTACTGTATATTTTTCGCTCTGATCTACATAAAAAGAAGAATCGGTATTACCATAACTATAACTATTACTAACATTAATTTTACTTTTAAATATTGACATAGTTTCCTGGGAGACGGAAGGTTATTATTGCGTACTTCGAGAAGGTATCGACGATATTAAACTATCACTTTCATACTTTAAAACTATACCCCTAACTGCACACTTATTCGAAAAGAGTTCACTTATTTTGTCTAAAGCTACTCTACCCTCATACAATATTTTACCATTCTCCAAATAAAATAGCATTCCTTCTATACCTAATTTATCATCACGAACATATGTAAATCTTCTTATTTTCATTCAATTTTAACAACTCGTACCTGATATTACGTTTCTTTCGCATAGCCGGCGGATAGTCCTTCTGAATAAAAATTTTTGAGCCCTTAAGCTTCTTCGAATTTTTCAATATGTTCTGTACTGATGCTGATGATGCAAATTCAACACGGTAAGAAGAACCTCCTGAGCTTAACGCTGCTGTTAACTGACGGGCACTTACAACTTCCGAGAATATTTGTACACCCAGAACTTCATTGCACACCTTAGAAATTGTAGCCGCTGGATGTTCGTTAATTGCGTTATCAATTCCTTTGAATATCAAATTATTTCTCCTATGCTTCAATTCAAGGTACTCAAATGAACGCCTAAGCTCCAGTTCTCGTGCAGTCAGATCAGATATCGCTTGTTTTAGCTCTAAATTTTCATTTTTCAATACTACTAACTGATCTTTCATTTCAGCAAAGTCATCTTTAGTTGCGAGTCGTGTAATTTGCTTTTGGATAACTTGAGTAAAAGCGTCCATGAGATCCCCCAATGTATGATCACCAAGTTTGTCCATTCGATTCATAATGCACGGCCTCTTCATGCTTTCGTTAGAAGTACAATTGTCTGGTGATAATGGTCCAAGCCGCCTCTTATTTGATTTATTCGATGTAGCAGACAATACTTTTGTGAATTCTTTATCACTCATTAAAACAGATCATGCAAAAAAAGAAAAATTTGTGCGGCAGAGTATTTTTTCCCCTTTTTCCAGTTGATGATAGTAATATATTGGTGTAATGCAAATTTCTTTTTTCCTCAAAAATTGGACTTCTTGTTATCCAGTGCCGTTTTTAGGTTATAAAAGCACATTCAGTATGGCGAGAACGAAAATGGAATTTTTTGTTAGGTACAGAAATTAATTATTTCGGCACAGCATACACTTTAGAGTGCAATTGTTTTACCTTTGTGACAATAAAGCATCAGTGAAACAGACAAGTTTTTTCCCGCAAAATCTATCCTCAAATACGATCCTCATATGTAGCTGTCAAACTATTCCTCACCATATATTCTTGCTATCTAGGGTCTTTTCAGCTAATTTTGTAATGAAACTTTAATGAACTTCGGCAGAGTATTCAAAAATAACAAAGTGCCAGTAAATTTTAATTTTATTTCCGCAATATTTTAGTATTTTTTTGTATAAATTTGTTTAGCTAACTCACTTCAATGTCACTCGAATCGAACGGCATTACATTTTCCAAATCTGGGATTATTTCAGCAGTGATAATTCTAGCACTGCGTCAACATCGATAGTTGCAAAAGACAGATTCAAATTAATTTTGAATTCTTTCTTCAAAACTACATAGTCCGAGTTTACCAGCAAAGTATTTACTACAGAACTACTTATTACCATCGCATAGCAGAAGAGCCTAGCAGCGTACTTCAGCAGAAAGACGTACCAAAAACCTGAAGCGGTTACACTTAACAATTACACCCCTATTGCTTCTCTCTGAACAGTAGTTTTAAATCAAAAGGTACAAATCTGTTCTTGCTCTAATCTACGGTATAAAGAAATAAAATGGCAGCTGATAAACTCATAGAAGAGCAAAAAGAAGTAGCCAAAGAAATTGAAAGCCTCCTCATAAGCTTCAAAAAAGATGGGCCTTCCCGAATAAATCCAGAATATCTTCTGCCACATCTGGAAAATCTTGACGAGCTTTGGAAAAAATGCAGCAATCTGCACCAAGAGCTTAAGCAAATTATTCCAGAAGCGCATCCATACTTCTCTAAAGACTTGTATGGGAAAACCAAAGAAATTTATAATACAGCCACAGAATTAGTTTCATCCCTTCAAGAGCAAGCTGGAAGCATTTCTGATCAGAGAGCCAATAAACAAGATAATTTGACATCAACAAACAAAGAAGAACCAATGCAAACAAACCGATATCCTCCGCCAAATATCGGAGATATTCCAAGAAGTAAACAGAACCAACAACTTTCCAAAATTGCCAGCCATGAAAATTCCTAATTTCGATGGCAACTATAAAGAGTGGAAAACATTCATCGACATCTTCAGAAATGTTATTCATAACATTCCTTTCTTAAGTGACATGGAGAAAATGCAATATTTGCTTTACCATCTGGAAGGAGATGCAAGGAGAGTCATTAGTCATCTTCAATTAAACAATTAAGCGGGAGAAATTACGAGACAGCACTAAAATTAGTTGAAGCAAGATTCAACAATAATAGGAAAATAATATCAACGTGTATTAACACCATTATTGGTGCCAAAAGAACAGAGCATAGATCGCAGCAAGATATTATTATGCTATTTGATCTCATCCGAGAGTGTCTAGGAGCACTTAAAAATCTGAACTGCAGAACTGACGAATGGGATCCGATAATAGTGTGCATTGCTATGAGAAAACTCGATACGGAAACACTCCGCTTATTTGAAGAAAGCCTGTCCAAACCAAAGGAAATGCCATCCATCCAAGAACTCCTCGAATTTCTGGAAAAACGCCATCAGGTCTTAGACTGCTTTAAAAATTCAAATCTAAAAACAAAGTATGAGCCGTTTGTCAACAAGAAAAGGTCTTTTCACACTACAATAAAACGATCCTGTGCAATGTGTAACAAAGACCACTACATTTACCAATGCGGGGATTTTAAGAAGCTTTCAACCTCCGAACGCAATGCATTCATTTCTCAGAAAAGGATTTGCCCTAACTGCCTTGCACATCATAATACAGAAAAATGTAAATCGAAATACACATGTATTCACAGCAGAAAAAAGCACCACATCTTGCTGCATTATGGCGCCAGTAATGTTATGAATAAAAATTCGGACACCAACAACATGGCTGCACATTTAGTCATCCATGCAAACACTGAAACTCCAATTATAGAAAAGGAAGTCACAAGCCTGCATATCAACAAAACCAAGGCTTGCCAAACACTTTTACCTACGGCAATGATTAGAGTAGAAAACAATTTTGGACAAACAGATATGCTTAGAGCACTGATAGATCCAGGCTCACAAGTATCTCTCATCACAGAAGAGGCAGTTCAAAATTTAAAACTACAGAAGCAACGCGTTACAGCAACTATATTGGGAGTAGGAGAAACCGAATCCGCTAGAACACACGGCAAGGTAAAAATCAGCATTCAGCTACGATATAAAAAAAAATCTAATCTAATCGTCGAAGCGCTTGTACTTTCCAAACTAAGTTCTCTCCTTCCGGAGACACTAGTAACAGGCATCCAGATAAAAAATCTAGAAAATCTAATATTGGCAGATCCAAACTTCGAGAAACCCGGCCCCATTCATTTATTATTAAGAGCCGATGTCTATGCTGACATCATAACAGAAGGTTTACATAGTGGGCAACAAGCTGCGCAGAACACTAAATTGGGTTGGATTCTGTTTGGTAGTATCCCTAACACCTTGCAGGAAACAACCACGTTGTCAAGTTCTCTCTCTCTCTCTCTGAGATAGATCAAAAGCTTGAAAAGTTCTGGGAAATTGAAGATAACCCGAAGTCGAACCAAACAAGCTACAAATGTGAAGAACATTTCAGAGAAACGAATAAAAGGGGCGAAAGCGGCAGATATAATGTTCGTCGACCTTTCAAAGAAGATAGAGCAGAGCTAGGAGAATCAAGAAATAAAGCTGTGGCACGCCTATTGCAAATGGAAAAAAATTCATTAAAGATCCAAATCTCAAAACGGAAGATAACAGATTTCTAGGTGAATCATAGGGCTGAATCACAAACATACTATTTACCACACCATGCCGTCATAAAAGAAGACACCACAACTACCAAGTTCAGAGTAGTTTTCGATGCGTCTTCCAAAACAGCAGCTGGAACAAGTCTCAATGACCTACTATACAACGGGCCAAAAATTCAGCAAAACCTTACGCAAATACCTTTAAGGTGGCGAAAACATCGCTATGTATACACTACCGATATTGAGAAGATGTTCAGACAAATAATAGTCGAAGAAGAGGACAGAAATTATCAGCGAATTATTTGGCGAAAATCACCTACGAAACCCATTCAGGAGTACATGTTAAATACGGTAACATATTGAACAGCTCCAGCTACCTACCTTGCTGTTAGGTGAAGGTAGTTTACTTCCTATTGCCCAAAAAAACACTGAGAAGAGATTTTTATGTCGATGACATGCCAGCAGGCGCAGAAACGAAAGCAGAAGCACAACAGTTACAAAAGCAAATAATCGTACTATTGAAAAAAGGATAATTTAATCTACGGAAATGGACATCCAATGACGAAAATCTTTTAAAAAATATTCCAGAAGACATACGAGAAACAGGAATATTATAAATTAAAGAGTGGGATGCCATAAAGACGTTGGGAATACACTGGAATTCAAAAAAAGACGAATTTCACTTCAAGCGGAAATACCAACGCCGTGAGCTGGCATTGACAAAACGAGCCGTACTTTCAAGGATTGCCACAATATTCGATCCTTTAGGATGGCTAGCTCCAATAACCATAACGGTCAAGCTATTGATGTAGTCTCTTTGGAAAGCAGGAACGGATTGGGATCAGAATCCACCCAGCGAAATTGCAAACGCCTCGGAAAAAATAGAAGAGGAACTGCACCATATTGAATCTATAAAAATTCCTCGTTTGTTCAAACATCGAACAAGCCAGGAGACACAACTTCACGGATTCTGCGATGCCTCTGAAAAGGCTTAAGCTGCCGCTATCTACGCACGCACAGTAGACTCCTTTGGGAAGATTCACGTAACACTCCTTATAGCCAAAACAAAAGTAGCACCATTAAAGCTAAAAGTTTCACTACCACGCTTAGAACTTTGTGGAGCTCTACTCTTGGCTGAGCTACTTAAATCTACAATTAGAAATAACATCACCAAAAATATTCGCTTGGTGTGATTCCGAAATAGCTCTAGCATGGATAGCCAAAAATCCAAACAATTGGCAAACCTGCGTTGCAAACAGGGTAGGGGAAATACAGACACTCTTTGACAAATGAATATGGAGGCATGTCTCTTCCCAGAGAATCCTGCGGATATTGCAACAAGAGGAATCGGTCCGACCAAGCTCAATATTCAATATTCGGTCGAGAGGTCCACTCTGACTTGCACAACCCTGCGACTCTTGGCGTTCAAACAAGCTCAATATCAAAACGGATCAAGAAGCAAAAAATGTGGTAGCAGTTCACAATACAACCATCATCACATCAGAGGATATACTCCGTTGCTCATCATACACAAAGCAATTGAGAGTAATAGCATATGTCCTGCGCTTCATAAAAAATTGTAGACTACCAAGGTCTCAGAGGAAATTTAACTATATTTCATTTGACGAACTACAATGCTCAATAAATTGGATAATCAAAATTGTGCAGCTGGAAGTATTTTTAGACGAAATTCACACTATGACGCATAATAAGCCCCTGAAGAAAACATGCAAACTACACTCACTTCATCCCTTCATAGACGCAGACGGAATTATGCGCGTGGGAGGAAGATTAAAAAACTCAGGGCTATCAATGGATGCTAAAATCAAATTCTACTCCCTCAAAGCCACCACATTACAAATCTCGTTATTAACCATGCACAGCAGCAAACCTTGCATGGCGGTACACATTTAATATTAAACTATATAAGAACTCGATTCTGGATAATTGATGGCAAACGGGCAGTTCAAGGAAGGATCCACAAGTTTATAAGATGTGTCAGACACCGACAAAAAAATTACACAACCTTTAATGGGTAATCTTCCAGCAGTCCGGATAACTCCTTCACCTCCTTTCTCACATTGCGGAGTCGATTACGCTGGACCTTTTCTCACGAAGGTATCAAAGGGAAGAGTTACTAAAACCACCAAGGGTTCCATCTGTATATTCGGTTGCATGGTAACGAAAGCTATTCATCTGGAATTAGTCAGCGATATCAGCACAGATGCCTTTCTAGCGGCCTACAGAAGGTTCGTGGCTCGCCGGGGAAATTGCAAGAAAATATTCAGCGGTAACGGAACCAACTTTGTTGGGGCTCGAAACAAAATGGATAAAGATTTGCAGGTAGCAATTACCCATGCCACAAAACAAGCAGCAGAAACTATTCTCAATTATGGTACAGAGTGGAAATTCATTCGCATAGCCAGTCCCCATTTTGGTGGTTTATGAGAAGCTGGCGTTAAATCGGTTAAGGGACACCTTAAGCGGGTCTTAGAAGAAACTTTACTCACATATGAGGAGTTCAGTACAGTACTGTACCAAATAGAAGCATGCTTGAATTCAAGACCTATAGGCCAACTATCAAGTGACCCAACAGATCTGGAACCACTACTCCAGGTCATTTTCTAATGGACGGCCTCTCATAGCACCTCCTGAACCACACATCGCCGATAAATAGATCCATCAAAGATGGAAGTTGGTTACTAAATTATATCAAGACATTTGGAAGAGGTGGTCGCAAGAGTATCTATCCTCACTGCAACAAAGAAGCAAGTGGACAACTGATAACAAAAATCCTTAGTTAGTCCTGTTGAAAGGCGACAATTTACCGCCACAAAAATGGTCATTGGGAAAAATCGTCCAACTTCACCCCGGTGAAGATGGCATAGTACGCATCGTCTCAATAAAATACAGAAATGAAGTAAAGAAAAGACCACTCAACAAAATATGTCAGTTGCCTCTAAGCACACACAACTCGCCAGAAACAGAAAAGGATTCAGAACCTAGATCTGTTACAACCATGACGACCCTCTCTCTATAAAAAAAAACCAATGAAAATCATCACTAAAAGGAAAGCTTGCTCCCACATCAACGATGAGATAGAACTAAGGTCAAAGCCTGAGCATTTTGATCAACCCAGGTCAACCAATAGTAAATGGTCACCCGAATCAACGCATAGTTCACGTGTGAAAAGAACTAGGATCGCACCGTGCACTTGTGCTTCGAGATTAGTGCATTCTACTTTTTTAATATTCTTCTGGTTAACGGCAGTTTTCGCACAAAACTATCGGATCTTTCATCCCAGTTCAGGATTCTATGTAGAGAGGCTAGGCAGCGCACAAGTTAAACGAATCTATCTTCGACTGCAGGTATCGTTGCCAATAAATGAAGTACTTAATGATCAGAGAAACAGTGATGTTACCTGGACTCAAATAAGGGATATGTGCGAGCAAACTAAGAAACTTACTCAAATCACGCACTGTCTGATTCATTGTCCGACAAAATTGGATCCAATTTCGAGATATTATCTAGCCCACAGAATTCATTGGACATAAAAAAGGGGAAGAAGACTATCAAACTGTACGGATATCTTAACATTGTGGAAAGAAGCACGTATGAGGTGATGCATATAACGCCTACACCCCATTTGATCCAATTTAACAAATTTGCCATTGCCGATGTAAGGTACTTCACCATAGCAATTAACTTCGATGACCATGCCAAGAGGAAAATGAAGTGGTTTAAGGCAGTGTTTTGGCTGTCATACCCACTTGTGAAGGTGAGCCGGTAGTAGCTACCACCGCGAGTTTCAATAAAAAAAGATGTGCCTATATATATATCCCGAAATAGGCCAGTAACAGTATACTCATTTTGTACATAGAGATGGCTCGTACAAAAAAAATTTGCGGGGGTGGATTTAGTTTGTAGAATATTGATCGGATTAGGACTGATTTAACCTTATGAGGAGCGTTTTTTATTCATAGAAAGTTTTTAGCCGGTTATTATGTACAGTCACGAGTCTTTTGCCAATTTTTATGGTCGTATTAACCGGACTCGTGACAGCGGTTACTTGTTATGGTCCTGCCCAGATCTGAGAGAGCTTATGTTTCCGACTTTCGGCGTTTGCTGATGAGTAGGTTTTTTCGAGCCGTTGCGTAAGATTTCTGGAGCTTGTACCGTAGTATGTGGTAATAGCTTTCATGATTATAAACGGGTTCAGGATCCCGTTTGAAATTAGTGGGGACATCCGCTGTGAAGCCGTAAAGGCAGTCCATAGGGGTGAGTTTGGTACCCTCGTGTACACTGTTATTGTACACGAACGCAGCGGTTCGCAGATATTGATCCCATGTTTTCGGATTTTCATCTACAACAGTACGTAGATATTCGATTAGGGGTCTATGGGCACGTTCTAGTACTCCGTTAGATTGAGGGTGATATGCTGAAGTCTGCAGCTTTTTCACTCTAAGAAGTTTGCATACCTGTTTGAATAGGTCACTCAGGAAATTCGATCCCTGATCGATGACTATTCTCTTCGGAGTGCGGTAGCGTGTAACGATTTCCTCGAAGAAAATGTGAGCTACCGTAACTGCTTCCGCATTAGGTACTGCATACCAGTCGACAGACAAATTTAGTAAGGTTATCTTGGAAAGTTAAGATATATTTATTACCAGACGTGGATTCTTCTAATGGGCCCACAATATCGAGGAAAACTTTGTCGAAAGGTTGTTCTGCGATGTCCGTTATCATCATCGGCAGTCGAGTTTGAGGTGAAGCTTTCATGGTCTGGCACTTTGGGCATTTCTTAATGTATTGTTTAATATCACTAAGCATATGTCTCCACCAGTACTTGCCTTTAATGCGCTTATAAGTTTTTATTACACCCTGGTGGCCGCCGAAGGGAGAATCAAGATAATCCTTCAATATTGTCGTGATTTCCTCGGGGTTTGTGATTTTCTCAGGGGTTTTTGGTGCCTTAATTTTTTGCATTGTCTGATCGAGCTCAGTAAGGGATTTTGAATATGTCTCAGTTGATTGAATTTCGTCTGTTTCCGAGGTGTGTTCCTTACTTAAAACGCTGCTCAAACTCAATTTGAGCCCGTTAACCGTAGAGGCGGGAATGAAAAAAAACTGAACAATTAATACACGTCGTAATTTGATTCTCGACTGACTCTTTATTCCCATACAGTTCTTTAAATATAAAATTTAAATGCTTACATAAAGAAAAACCATAATTTGTTGTCCACAATGTATTGACCCGTGTTAAGCAACATTTTATTTTTCGCTAGCTTCATTGACCTAGTGAGTGCAATGTGTGCGAAATTTGCTCACAAAGCATAAAAATATTATTGAATATTATTGCGACATGGGTTAATGAATTGAGAGTAACAAATTTACAAAGGCATGTGGTTGACTATTTATTGCAAATTGATTGTTCAGGCATGAACATGCTGGGGGGGGAGGGGGGGCAGATGATAATACTCGGTCAAAATGACGCTGGATGGAAGCCTGCGGACATACTTCTCGTTCTGGGCTGGATGTAGTATGCTCGTTATGGCATCTTAGATGGTAGGTTTGGAACATCATCTTTAGGCTGCTCCAGTATTTACAAATTAGTAGTGCCAGGAGGAAGATGAGTACTGTTGTTGTTGCCGTGATTGAATGCACAACCAGAGTCTTCTGAATGATGGTTGTAGGTTCTTCTGATTCCATGGTCAAGTCCAAGATTCCTTCATTTGGTTGCAATAAGAGGCCTGGTTGCAATACAGAGGGTGGTTTGTTGAAGTTGACAGTGATTGCTTCTGGAACAAGCTCTTTTATGTGAGTTTGAGCAGCGTTTTAAGTAAGGAACACACCTCGGAAACAGGCGAAATTCAATCAACTGAGACATATTCAAAATCCCTTACTGAGCTCGATCAGACAATGCAAAAAATTAAGGCACCAAAAACCCCTGAGAAAATCACAAACCCCGAGGAAATCACGACAATATTGAAGGATTATCTTGATTCTCCCTTCGGCGGCCACCAGGGTGTAATAAAAACTTATAAGCGCATTAAAGGCAAGTACTGGTGGAGACATATGCTTAGTGATATTAAACAATACATTAAGAAATGCCCAAAGTGCCAGACCATGAAAGCTTCACCTCAAACTCGACTGCCGATGATGATAACGGACATCGCAGAACAACCTTTCGACAAAGTTTTCCTCGATATTGTGGGCCCATTAGAAGAATCCACGTCTGGTAATAAATATATCTTAACTTTCCAAGATAACCTTACTAAATTTGTCTGTCGACTGGTATGCAGTACCTAATGCGGAAGCAGTTACGGTAGCTCACATTTTCTTCGAGGAAATCGTTACACGCTACCGCACTCCGAAGAGAATAGTCATCGATCAGGGATCGAATTTCCTGAGTGACCTATTCAAACAGGTATGCAAACTTCTTAGAGTGAAAAAGCTGCAGACCTCAGTATATCACCCTCAATCTAACGGAGTACTAGAACGTGCCCATAGACCCCTAATCGAATATCTACGTACTGTTGTAGATGAAAATCCGAAAACATGGGATCAATATCTGCGAACCGCTGCGTTCGTGTACAATAACAGTGTACACGAGGGTACCAAACTCACCCCTATGGACTGCCTTTACGGCTTCACAGCGGATGTCCCCACTAATTTCAAACGGGATCCTGAACCCGTTTATAATCATGAAACCTATTACCACATACTACGGTACAAGCTCCAGAAATCTTACGCAACGGCTCGAAAAAACCTACTCATCAGCAAACGCCGAAAGTCGGAAACATAAGCTCTCTCAGATCTGGGCAGGACCATAACAAGTAACCGCTGTCACGAGTCCGGTTAATACGACCATAAAAATTGGCAAAAGACTCGTGACTGTACATAATAACCGGCTAAAAACTTTCTATGAATAAAAAACGCTCCTCATAAGGTTAAATCAGTCCTAATCCGATCAATATTCTACAAACTAAATCCACCCCCGCAAATTTTTTTTGTACGAGCCATCTCTATGTACAAAATGAGTATACTGTTACTGGCCTATTTCGGGATAAATATATATATAGGCACATCTTTTTTTATTGAAACTCGCGGTGGTAGCTACTACCGGCTCACCTTCACAAGTGGGTATGACAGCCAAAACACTGCCTTAAACCACTTCATTTTCCTCTTGGCATGGAATCACTATTTATTTTCACGCTGTTTCTCCAACTCACGGCGGGAGGAATAGCAGAGGAGCCCTACAGAGTGATAACACTCAACACTACAGGAATTCTGGTTGAAGACCTGGGAACGTTGATGGTATACCATACAACCTGGAACATATTTACAGAATTGGACCTCAGAGAGTTGGAAAACTAAACTACACTTGCAGAGCACGCGAAACACCTAGTACATCGATTATGTGTGAACAGCACTGAGAAAGAAGATTTGTGTAATACTCAGCAAAAGCAGGTACACGCCATAATCGAAAATATAAAACGACGTACGAGCACAATAAGAGAATTAGTTCCCAAATCACGAACTAAACGATCGTTCTTCGACGGAGTTGGAAATACCATGGATTACCTGTTCGGAACTATGGACAGTAAGAATGAAGACGAGATATATAGCCGGCTAGAGGAACTCGAAACCAATGCACACACACTAGCTGAACTGGAAAAACAACAAATAAGCGTAGTGAAGAGAGCATTAGAACAGATTCAGAAGCCTTTAGTAATGATCATGGACCGACAAAGGCAAATAGCTTACCAACTAAATGATCTACATAACATAACGGAGAATCTGACCACAAGACAAATGAGGCAAGAAATATTGTCCAGTCTATTACTCCAAGTGGTTGAGATTGAGTTCCGTCAAAAGTCTCTGCTAGACATAATAATAACCAGCAAAAAAAACCATATACACCCTTCGCTAGTATCCCCTAATACTGTTTTGAATATATACCACAAACCTCACATTGAATGCCCAAACAAACAAAACTCTCTTTCTTTGTTATTCCAAACATCCGGAGCCCAATCTCACCTCCTAGGTAACAAATTCATAGTGAGGATAACACTACAAGTCTTCAATATCCCGAGCATGAAATTATACCAAATCCGCTGTTTTCCAATTCAGACTGGGTCTGATCATTCCTTAATACCAGATATAGAGTATTCACATGTCGCCAGCCAGTTGCAAACGCAGGAATTCCTGCTCCTGAAATTGGAAAATTTCAAAGCAATGAAGAAAATTACACACAACATACAGGAGAATACCTATGCGGGAAGACTGAACGCATCCATAACGAGAGTGGCATCTTCTCAGGAATGCATAGTCTAATTACTCTTGAACCCGTTAAATGAGAGCCCGCACTGTTCTCTGAGAGTCCAAGGTCCAGAACGCGATATCTTAATAAAACTTAACAAGCCCAACGCTTGGTTGTTTTCATTTGTCAACCCCGCAGTAGTTCATATTACGTGCCTTAACCGATATACCATCTCCAAACTCCAGGGTCAAGGAATATTAGACCTGACCAAACAATGCCAGATGCAAGTAGGAGCACAGGTGCTATACTACGAAGGAGAGAGTAAGCACCCACTGAAAATCCTACAACCAGCATATTTTCCCTCACCAGCAGGCTCTAATTTTGAAGTAAATTTAACACAGTTATTCCCCGAGGTAACCAAAGGCCCAATATCGGAGCCCGACTTACTAATCGGAAATGAAACAAATGAACTTATACTCAAAAGCACGCTATCGTTGGAAGAAATCCAAACAAACATAACAAGATTGACCGAACGGAAAAGGCAGAAAACATTCCGGATATTGGCAATATCATCCATATCCTGTACCAGCTTACTGGCTCTTGCGATAATAATATATGTCATGGTAAAGTGTACTTACCCTTATATAACCAAGAAATTGTATAAGGTAAGCTCCTCAACACTGTCCAAAGAAAACCTTCCAGAGGAACCCACTTATGCCGACCCAAAACCGCTAGGGGGTAGTAAAAGTATGTCGAAACAAAAATCAGTCCAAGTAGTATAAAATAAATTTCGAACGCTATCACTGACGGCACCGAAAATTTTGTCAAACCCTCAAGAAGTTAAGATACTAAATATAAGAAGCATAAGCTATAATAGAAGTAAGCTAGAACTAAAATTGAATAATCATAACCAAAAAAAATATAACATATATAGAAAAAACTGAAAATGTAGAAAAAGAAAATACGTAACAAAAAAAAAATAACATAACAAGTATTAGCATACACAGATTTCAAGTAAAATTATGTCAATAACAATAAAACAAGGCAATAAATAATAAGTATATACATATGTATGAATAGAAGATAGTATAACATTATAAAAAAAAATTAAACAAAAAATAATAAGTAAATAAAAATGACCGTAAAAATAAAAATTTTAACTAGCATAAGGTAAAGTCGTAAAGCACCAATAAAACAAAAAAAAATGCTTTTTTTTAGGATTGCAGTAGATGAGAGAATTGAAAACTAAACAGCTTTAGAATAGCTAAAGCGAAAACACAAAGTTATGAACAGAAGATCTAAAGTAATCTAAAGTATCTAAATATATATATTCATAGTAGAAGCAAGTTAGAACAAAAGAACAAAAACACTACACCACAAACTAGTAAAAAAAAAAACCTGAAAAGGGGAGAGGAAGCAAAAAAAAAAGAAACGCAGCTTCTCTACACACTGTGTTTATTTTCTCTATTTGGAGTCACAATTTTTTTTTTTTTCAAAATAGAAATAAAAATTTAATTCCAGCACTCTTCGACATGGTCAAATGACTGGGGGGCGCGCGCACCACGTCCTCGTCGTCAGGCTCGAACGGCTGGAGCTCAGGGGAAGGGCTGACACAGCGCCCATAATAGGATACGATGTCCCAAGCTGGAGTACAGCAACCACACACTCAAAACTCCCCAGAGAGAACGAAGGTCCCACCTAAAAGGAAAACAATAATAATAAAAGAAAAGAAAATCTAACTATTTCACAAAATTGACACTTACCAGCTGCGGACATAGCCTGACCGCCATGGGGGAAGATCTTTAAATCCACCTGGCAGTATGAATACGGCCTGGCTTCTGCCATCCATATAGCCTGGGTGCGCCGACCTCTTTAGTGCACCAACAAACGAATAGGCCCCTGCCAATAGGGAACAAAAACCCCCGACCAAAATCCCCCGAACTCGGGCGATTAACCGAGGAGGCGCTCTAAGCGGAGCACGACGTACCGTCTCTAAAAGTAACATTACGAATGATCAAAATGAGCTTGATTTTCTCAAACTGGAAACTCCTAAAAGACAGATCAGCACACAAAAAAAGGGGAAAAGAACAGTACCCTAAGACTAAGTACCACGTCGATAAATACAAAATTTGACGCTACCCTCAACCCACACTAGATAGATAAAAGCGGTAGTACGTTAAAGCAATAATCAAAACCCTCGAGAATACTTTCCAAGCCATGAAACAGAAATCTATATGTGTGCGTGCTTAGTCTGTTTTCTAAAATGTTCTATATTGATACTTATGGAAAAGTGCTAAACATTGGCTTTATATATGCCATAGAGCCTAAACTACTATCCCTACAGGAAAACAGTCTTATATCAATTTAAAGCTTGGTTGCTTACCTTCCCAAAGGCTACACTTCCTGTATACCTTACTTACCAAAATAATAAAATAGTTTTGATTACAAAGTAACCTTACCATTTTACGCTCAATACCTCTCAGCTGAGTGATAATTGGATGTGTGTATGTGCAGCCGGAGTCCGAATATGTAGGCCAGCTGCATTCAATATCATCAGCCCACGGCATGCAATGACGGCAAAGCGACATAGAATGATTACTCAGCTCAGAATTTTTGTTTGTGGAATCGTAGTCATTTGGTTAAAATAAATCTTTTTAAATAATTTTGCTAGGAAAGTTATGAAAATTTTATTACGGTTCGGAAGATAAGAAGCAAGCTTAAGATTATCAAAACCAATTTTTCTGTATGAATAGTAGTTTAGGGCCGAGGAGCTATTCAAATCAAACTTTTGTCAGTTTTACATAAGAACACTGCAAATATTTTAGAATGTGAGGACTACGTTGGGCCTCGCATGTGGTAGGGAAGGAGTCTATTTCATGGCTTGTGAAGTATTCTCGAGGGTTTTGCAATAATACAAAAAAAACACACACAATCACTGTACAGCACCACTAAAACCAGCAGATCCAGGTTACACAAAACTCATCTGACTGCATAACACAAAAAAAAAGAAGACAGATAAAAAGATAATTATGACCTACTATAGAGCATAGATATAAGAAATATATAATATTGCATGCATAGCTCTGGTTTATAAACATATATATATACATACATCCATCTGTATTAGAAGAGTAAGATATAGGCAACAATTCTTGTTAGCAAATGTGTGTAACGGAGTTTCGGTGGGATGGCTGCGGATAGCTCGTCGGACCAGGGTTTCTTAAAAATGAAACTCCTTCAGTTACAATATAAATAAAAATAATTCTTTATTTAACAAAATAGCCTACCAGTTACACAGCTAACTTAATTTAGTTCTATTTATCACCTATACTAGAGACTATGTGGTGGTAAGGAGAACTTCACACGGCTTACCACTACGCTAATAATTCTGGACTTAATACTAAAGAGACGAGTTCTTACAAATTCAATATATATCCTAGATCTATGTATCATATACTGAAACTAGGTAGTGGTAAGGAGAACTTCACACGGCTTACCACTATTCTAATAATTCTAAATTCAACACTATAATAACCTGAGAGGGAGACGGTGACGTATCAAGAAAATATTTGATGAAGAACAGATGGTACGGGGAATGATCACACGGCGTACCAATTAAGTGCTAAGGCGGGATTGGTTCACGCTAAACTTAACACAACGGATGAGGATGAGGATGGATGGTGATTTTCCACACGACGTACCAAGGAAATGTTAAGGCGGGATGGTTCACGCTAACCTTAACATAACGGATGAGGACGGATGGCACGGGGAAAAATCGCACGACGTACCAAGGAGATGTTAAGGCGGGATGGTTCACGCTAACCTTAACATCACGGATGGGGACGGATGGTACGGGGAAAAATCACACGACGTACCAAGGAAGTGTTAAGGCGGGATGGTTCCGCTAACCTTAACACCACGGATGAGGACGGTTGTTTAAGAAAATGTACGGGGATTATTCACACGGCGTGCAAGGGTTAACTAGTGTGGGAATTTCGCGCTCCACTAGTCACCCAGTAAAATGTCTGATCACCTAACTCGTCTAACTAAGCAGTCTGTGACTATGGTAGCTTGTTTGCATGCCTCAGTGGCGTGGTTACTTGAACTTAAGTTCAAGTTTTAATTAAATAACCCAGTGGCGGGCAAAAATAATTTAATTCGGCTTCAAATTTGTGACTTCGTTACATCCCCCTCTTTCTTGAAAGTGAAAAGAATCAGAGATTCTGTGTTATTAACAGCAGGGTGGATAACGAGGAGTAAAAAGATCATTTCCTGTCGGAATTTATTTACAAAAACTAAGAAATCATCCCTCTGAGAAATTCAGTCTGGCAGACTCGGGAGTTCAGCGTGGATTCGACAATTTAAATAGGTAAAGATAAATCTAACACTTTCAGAAATATCACAATGCGGCGATTCTAACACTTCAATATTAATTCAAAATTGGAACAACTAAACAAAATAAATGTAAATTCTACACTATAAGATTCTGCGTATGCCTACATTAATACTAAATTCCAAAAATCAAGAACATAAAGCTTACAAAAAAAACTACTTAATTACATCGGATACTTCATGGCTGGACTCTGGCTCCGGGTATCTTGATTTAGGCATCTCATACAAGTCTTCGCAATCGGAGGATCCATTTCCCTACTGCAAGACGTCGGGCCCGGACGGATCTGGAGTCGGCGGGGGGCGGCTGCGAAAAATATTCCCGGCTTGGATAGGATGTAGTTCTGTGGCTTGAGTGTTATTTGGGGTGGCTTTGTCTCGCCACCACTCTTCTGTCTCCTTGGAATCGCTGAGCTCGTAGTTGACGTGACGGTGTTCTTCGGGTTCGTCTTCTTCATTTTGGTTGCGAGCTGTTTCGGCTTACTAGCCGACGGGTTTCCTTCTTGATCTGAGTTATGCATCTTCTTTTTACTAGCGGTGTTCTTTCGGTGCGGGAAGCTGGTAGGAACGGCACGGTCTTCATTGTCTTCTTCCTTATTGCTCAGCTTGACGGGGGAACTGGAGCATCTTCTCGGTTGAGCACGATAATGGGCTTCGGCTGAATGTTTTGTTCGGCATCGGTCTTCTTTGGCAATATCTCCAGGAATGGCATCGATTTCTGGCTTTTTCTTTGCGGCGGTTGATTGGCATAGTGTCAGCGTCCTAATAGCTGCTATTGATGTTATCTTGGCATGTTGGGTTGGCTTCCTGATCGTAGGATCACTCATGGTACTGGTTGTGGGTCGACTGGTCTCGGAAACGGTTGTACTTGGAATGACTTCTCCCTTTGCAGTGCTCAGCCTTTTATACACTGGCTGAACTGGGTCGTCTCGGTGGTAATACGCTTTCAGGTCTTTAACGTGTACTTTTCTGGTCATACGGCCTCGCTCGTCGGTGATGTCGACAATTACAGGAGAGATAATTTTTGTAACGGTAAAAGGGCCTTCGTATTTGGCTCCTAGCTTAGCGGAGTAGTTTTTTATGGCAGAAGAGAGTCGTTGCTCCTTCCGTAACACAGAGTCTCCAAGGTTGGGACACGATGGTCTCCGTCTCAGGTTATAATGATGTCTCTGTTTTGTAAACGCTTTCCCTAAATTAATCCTAACAAGTTCAAAGGTCTCTCGGAATTTTTGAAATTTTTGTTCTTTAATCGGACGGTCGGGTTTCATAGGAATTCGGTGTTCGGTTATCTGTGTTAATTTCGTAACACACTCAGATCGGAACAGCTGTTCGGGGAGAGGCTCAGAGACAAGTTGTTTATCTTCTGACGGTAATTCTTTGGGGTTATCTATGGCTAGACTACTGCTCTCGGCACCATAACTGAGGTTCTCCTCATTTGGATGGATTTCTTTTCCCAGGAGTTGTAGTCTAATGTCGTATTTCTGTAGTAGATCTATGCCTAGAAAAACGACTTCATGTAGAGCGGGTATGTAGTAGAACAAATGTGGCGTGACGTTTTCTCTCAATCGGATGTCTAGCTCATAGCCGGTAGTGATCGGCACTTCAGAACCATTGGCAACGAAGGTTTTAAAGTTGCATGTATGGCTGGGGATTCTGAGACTCTCTATCATGCTCCTCAATACATCTCCTATAAAAGATTTATCTGAGCCGGTGTCTTTTAGAGCGAAGAGAGGTTTGCCTAAAATCTCGACGTTGAGAAAGTATCGTGATTCGCTACTGTTGCTAGTGGCTTTTAAACTGGCGTTGGCGGTCTCTGGTACCTTTGCTGGGGTGTCTGATTCCCCGCTGTTACTGGCAACCCTGCGGCGTTTCTCGACCTTCTTCCTGGCTTCTTTTGGACACATACAGTATCGAGACAAAATATTTTTTCGGCCGCAACGTGAGCAGAATAATCGGCCGGAATTGCGACATTCCCGAGAACGGTGACCTCTCTCGCCACATCGCCAGCAACACTCTTCTCGAGAGTATGCTTGCCTAATTGATAATACGCGTGGGGCTGGCATTGTGCGGCTAGTGGTGGGTTTCTGGGCTTTCTGCTCCTCTAGTTTGATTTGTTCGAACTCTTCGGTGAGCTGACAGATTTCTATTAGATCAGAAAAATCTCTTCGGCGGATGTACAACTTGTACTCGGGTCGTAGATTTTCGTAGATACTCTCTAACTTCTGGTTTGGTGATCAGTCTGCCATCGCATTAGCGATTGTATGGCGATAATGAAATCTTTCGCCTTTTCTCCAGGTTTTTGTGTCCGACTACGGACATTCTCCGTTAATCTGTCGTGAAAACGGGGTGGGAGGAAGAATGCTTTAAATTCTTCAACGAACTCTGTCCATCCTAACCATCTCTCTCTCTCTCGGTAGCTTCTATACCAAGCTAAGGCATTCTTAGTTAGTAACTCTGAGAGCGTTTTAAAGAGTCGGTTGATGGGTATTTCGTAACAGTCGGCCAATTCTTCAATTCGTTCGAGGAAGGCGAGGGGGTCTTGACCTTGGTCAAATTTCACTGCCCATTTACGAACTTTGTCCATAATGTCGGCATATCGGAAAGACGGACTTCTTTATTAGTCGGTGTATATTTGAGCAAGTCAGCATGATGCTGCATCATTATATCGAAGTCAGTTTGAGTACTGAAATTCGCACGAGTCTCTTTTGACATGGTCTGAGTTTGGGTTTCGGTACTTGTTGTCCCTGTCACAGAATGAGAAGGAATTATGATCAGCTCTTGGGAAGACTGAAATGTCCGTTTCTCTTTAATAAAGTCGCTGAGGCGCTTCCTCAGCTCATCTACGGTACCTTGGATATCTAAGTCACGAGTTTCTAGCTCTTGGGTGAGTGCCTCCTTCCGGAGTGAATATACCGTAGCGGTGAGATCTGAGACAGGCATTTTTATCCTATTGTATCTTTCACTCTTACTACTCTTATTTAGTCTACTCAGTGAACGTCACACAATAATTCACGGGTGTGCTTCACTGTCAATCTAACTATCCTATTCTCTTCTAGCACTAACAAATCTAAAGATTTTCACGGTGCGTGTAGTGTAAATAGGTTACACTATGAGCGTCTATTTTGGTATAGCTATCCTGCTATGTCCTAACACTAATAAATCTAACGAGTCTACACGGGAGTGCTTACACTCGAAAAACGGTCAGTGTGACAAGTCGGAGTTACTCTGAATAGAACTGTCCTTTTTAATCTACCTAGTTAAGATATTTAGTCTACACAGGGAGTGCTTACACTCGAAAATCTGACTGTGTGACAAGTCGGGGCTATCTCGCAGGTCCCTGCTCGGGCGCCAAATTTGTAACGGAGTTTCGGTGGAATGGCTGCGGATAGCTCGTCGGACCAGGGTTTCTTAAAAATGAAACTACTTCAGTTACAATATAAATAAAAATAATTCTTTATTTAACAAAATAGCCTACCAGTTACACAGCTAACTTAATCTAGTTGTATTTATCACCTATACTAGAGACTATGTAGTGGTAAGGAGAACTTCACACGGCTTACCACCACGCTAATAATTCTGGACTTAATACTAAAGAGACGAGTTCTTACAAATTCAATATATATCCTAGATCTATGTATCCTATACTAAAACTAGGTAGTGGTAAGGGGAACTTCACACGGCCTACCACTATGCTAATAATTCTAAATTCAACACTATAATAACCTGAGAGGGAGACGGTGACGTATCAAGAAAATATTTGATGAAGGACAGATGGTATGGGGAATGATTACACGGCGTACCAATTGGTGGTAATGCGGGATAGTTCACGCTAACCTTAACACAACGGATGAGGATGAGGATGGATAGTACGGGGAAAATCACACGACGAACCAAGGAAATGTTAAGGCGGGATGGTTCATGCTAACCTTAACACCACGGATGAGGACGGATGGTACGGGGAAAATCACACGACGTACCAAGGAAATGTTAAGGCGGGATGGTTCATGCTAACCTTAACACAACGGATGAGGACGGATGGTACGGGGAAAAATCACACGACGTACCAAGGAAATGTTAAGGCGGGATGGTTCACGCTAACCTTAACACAACGGATGAGGACGGATGGTGCGGGGCAAAATCGCACGACGTACCAAGGAGATGTTAAGGCGGGATGGTTCACGCTAACCTTAACACCACGGATGGGGACGGATGGTACGGGGAAAAATCACACGACGTACCAAGGAAGTGGTAAGGCGGGATGGTTCACGCTAACCTTAACACCACGGATGAGGACCGATGTTTAAGAAAATTCACGGGGGTTATTCACACGGCGTGCAAGGGTTAACTAGTGTGGGAATTTCTAGCTCCACTAGTCACCTAGTAAAATGTCTGATCACCTAACTCGTCGAGCTCGCTGACCAGACTGATTTCTGTGGGCGAATGGCGTGCTTTATATAGCCGGGGGTCAGAGCTTCTCAGTGGCTGAGTGCCTGATGCTTCTACTGTCGTAAGTATAAAAGAGCTTGCAAGCTCTTTTGAAAAGCTTTTCTTCTACTTGACTAGTACATGTGCTGGCGTGCTGATCATGCAGCCTGTGACTATGGTAGCTTGTTTGCATGCCTCAGTGGCGTGGTTACTTGAACTTAAGTTCAAGTTTTAATTAAATAACCCAGTGGCGGGCAAAAATAATTTAATTCGGTTTCAAATTTCTGACTTCGTTACATGTGTATATGGAAATAACTTTAGATAGACCTTAAGAAAAATGCTATTTTGTAAAACATAAAAAAATTTTACAGAGACCTAAAACCAACAACTCCGAACAACTCCAATTACAGATTTTTATTTTACCGTCTTTCGTGAGAATTATTCCTCTCCAAAGAATAACCCTCACCTTTCAAGGGGGAATGAATTGTTACAGTACAGATTCCCAAATCTGGGAATCTCGTAATATTAATTATGTATATTTGTACATACATACACCTCAATTAGAAATACTAGGTACATACATACATATACCTAAATTACCATTTGTATGCATCGAAAGTTCTTCAACTTAAGATCATGCAAACTGTTGAAATATACTGCATCAGCGGTACATTCACCTTTCGTTACATTTTGCCTGCACTCAATCAACAAAAAATGAAACAAGCGAAAGCTCGCAATATCTATGCGCGGCCCGTTCAACCTTGCATTTCCATTCTTTAGCTAAATAAACAACCGATCAAATTTTACGGTGACAAACAATATGATCGAAAGAATGACTTGCAAGGTCGACATTGGAAAAACAAAAAGTAAATATATTTTGCGATCAGTTTGTTGGCATCGAGGTGAAATTAGAAATTGCAAATAAGCGAACTACGGGAAATTTTCAATTTAACTGCGGGGTCAGCGAATTGAGCGATGAATGACCAGGTGAACTGGGCACCAAAAAAGGAAAAGCGCAGAGAGTTGATTTTTGGACTTTAACAGGGATAGTAAGGCACCCCGAGTTTAAGAGGTTAAAAATAAAAGAAGGTTTTTTGTGATTTGTTCGGAGTTTGGATGTTTCTGTTCGGTCGATTAAGATTAAGAATAAATAAAAGTTTGTTATAAAAGAAAAAACAAAATCAGAGTATAACCAAATTATTCTTAGGACACGTAAATTGGATTCGACTATGAATTAAAAGGTTTTATAAAGAAAGTTGAAGTGTTATACTTTTGCCCAAGAAAGTTTAAAACATTCAATATTGTACTTGGTTCTGTTTCCGGCCTTGAGTCGGGCTGTCATTCATATTTTGTCGTCGAATACAGTCATACAAGCAAAAAAGTTGTTTTAATTCTTCATCGCACCAGATGCAAAAAAGCTGGCATTCTACAACATCAATATATCGCCCTATGCAATACTGAGAACATAAATACATTTTCGTTTTCAAATTTCAATCTAAATTCAAAATGCATTTAAAAATAAATTCCCATGTTATAACAAAATGCAATTTACCATAAATTGCATTTTTCACTCTTCTAAAAATTTAAAATTTTAATAACGTTTTATGAAATAATATATGTACTTAAAAACATTGATTTTGTCATTTCGGTGGTTGTCCCCGGGAAACTATAATGGCAAAAATATCAGCGCCAGTGAACATTTTGTCAATATGGTTTATGCTAGGAGAACAAAAATAATTAAGCCCAGCTATATCTATACTATTCTAAGAGCCCTTTTGAAAATATTTTAATTTAGTGCTCTTCAATATTGCCTCTTACTCTTTCCATATGAAGCTTATGTCAAAGATTACGTAATAAGAAGATAGGAAGCAGTAGAGCAAAATTGGAAATGTTTTGGTGTTTTTTAGAATGAAACAAGTAATTTCATAATTTGCATTAAACGTGAATTACAATTACGACTGATCTGTCGACTGCAACTTGATTTTAAGTCGAAGTCGGTGCTGAGGTGAAATTTGTATTTAAATTAAAGCTTCAACTGCTTGAACAAACCAGAAGTCCCGACTTCTGTGATTGAACTGAAGTTGGCCGCAGCCAACACCACCTTTGTATTTTGAGCAAAGTTTTGTTTCAGTAGCAGTCGAGGTCGAAGTTGCAATTGTATCTTACCACATGCATTTCCCATTTCGGCAAAGTCGTAGTCGACTGATCAGTCGTAATTGTATTTCAGGCCATAATGGCGGAAAAGAACTTGGCTATGCACTATTGTAGTGCAACTGAGACAACAGGTTAACAACAAAAATCGAGAAAACATAGGATTACCCGAACGACAAAATCTTATGAAATCCCTCAAAATCCGATCAAACTATTCAGAATAATGTACTTCGGGTCACACCACATACCATTTTTGAGAAAAAGATAAATTTCGCTTTGGACCAGATGCTGAAAGGAGATTTAAAGTTCCTCTCAAATAAAATTCGAAAATATCAGAGAATCCAGCATTAGTTCTCCCACTTCATCTCTTCTAAGCAAAATGAATGTAAACAGAAACACGTGTTGATCAAATATCATAGGATTACAGCAACAACATGTAACCAAACATTATCAATATCTTTTGAAAACCGACTGAACATCCTCCCACCTAAAAAAAAGGAAAAATTGTAGCAAGCAGTATAGGAAAGATTGCAATACTAACCTCCTTCATACTTCAAATTTGTTTACGGAAACATACCACAAAAAGAAGAGAAATTTTAGTGTTTTAGTAATAAACTTACATTTTTTCTGGTGAAAGATATGTATTTTTTCTCCTTTCCTCTTAATTTTCAAAGTGACATGTCCAGGAAAACTCCACTTGAAAAAGCTTGTTATGCTCCTGACTCTGTCCCAGGGCACTTCTGTAGTCTCCAATAATTTAAATATGATGGGAGTAGAGACTTCCTAGACTACGTTTTTTAGTTTTTTAGTTTCCACACTGATAAATGTTGAGTTCTAGCTCTAATAGCGTCCTTCAGGGGTCGGTCGCTGACTTTGGCTGATGGCTCCAAATTTGACGGAGGATCTTGGAATTCTTTCCGGGGAGTAATTGGCGTTGCTTCATCAAGATCTCCTGGTAGACTTGGTAATATTGTTGTTTTTCGTTGTGGCTGCTGAGCTATATTTCCTTGGCCGCTTGAGGCAATCCTTGGCTTTTGGTTTGCTACCAGTATGTAATTCTGGCATACTTAATGGCGTGTTACTTTTTACTACAGGCAACTTTGGCTGTGTTTGAGAACGAATTCCTGGATGGCCTCGGCTAAATTTTGAGGTTGTTGTTTATCTTGGGCGACCTTTGAAGCCTTTTGACCTTGGGTGAAGCTGGCATAGACTCGAATGGCCTGACTAATCATTTTAAAGGCAGAATCTCGTGAGGTGGTGGCCGCACGAGTGCTGATCGGGGCCTGCGTACCTTTCTTGCCGTAGGTGGTAGTGGACCGATAGGCCTGATTGATAGGCCTGATTGGGTTCGAAGGTGCTAAGAGCTCCGGATGTGTAGGCGTGAGGCCTATATCCACTGAGTCTAAGGACTCCGAGTTAAAAATTTCCAATAGTTCCTCCATAATAGAAATAAAAAAAATAAAAAAAATAATAAAGAATAAAAACGAATTCGAAACCACTTCGTTCACAATTGAAGTGATTTTTGGCGGATTTTGGAATCGTATATATTCAAATGTAACGAGTGTTTTTGAATTCTGGGACTGTCAGAGATTCGTAAATTTTGGTAGGGATAATGATTGTCTTGAGATGAGTTGGTGAAGGGGAGAGGATAGTTTTTACAGGTAGGACGGGTGAGGTATGAGGAAAGAGGTCTGACATCTTTTGCTCCAGTTCGTATTACTGGGGAAATACTATTCTCTTCCATTACTGATGCAGAATGAGAGATAGTCTTTGGAAGATAGTGATGCCATCTATTGGTGGGAGGTTTATTTTCTCTGTCATCTAGTTTAGTTTGTATTTTATTAGATTGTAAAGTTGCTGACACTGAACTAGATGGCGATACTCTTGTTTTATTTTTCCATCTTGTATTAATGTTGGAAAGAGTGGTGAAAGTGTAGTGCTTCCATGCTTCACTTGGTATATTTCTCCAGGTTTTTCTCTGAGAAATGTGGTGTAGAGGTGCATTATGATTCTCGGTGGACACATATTCATATTTTCCGGGGGTAGGCGTTTGCTTGTATAAAATTGATGTTTCGGTAAACATTTTGGCGTGGTGGAATGTTCCCAAATTCTCTTTAATTTCTTGTTCAACTTTGGGTTTGATGTAGTATATGTGGATAGCACGGTCGTAGTTGTGCTCTTTGTTTCTGGTAGTCCTCAGACCAGAATCCAGCCCAGTTCGGTGTTTTGGACTGTAGGTGTAGATCCTCTTCTAATTCCATTTGTAATGATGGCGGCATAGATGTTTTCTCCGAGAAGAATATCGATTTCTCCTGGGATTGAGAACTTAGGATCTGCAAGCGGGAGGTTATTTCTGTGTTCCTAATTTGAAGCTTTGATTGACTGTGTTGGAAGCAGATCGGTGATTTTTTGGATTATGAACATGTTCCTCGCTATTTTCAAATTGTTGTGTAGAGAATTAATTGTGACTGTGGTTTGCTGTACAGTTGTATTGGTGGGTGGTTGGGATCCTTTAAGCTGTAAGAGTTTACAGGCCCTTTCGGTGATAATAGAGACACTTGAGAACCAGAGTCTATTAATGCTAGGAATGTCATTGTGATTCCGGATGGTGAGGTGCCATTTATTAGAGCTGTAGAGAGGAGAGCTCTTTTCATATTGGCGGTTAGAAAATTTTGAACTTGCTGTTCGTCATTTCTACAAGCTAAGGGTGTACTTGGTTTAGTTTCCATACTAGAACTTTGGGTGGATTTATTTGTCACTGAATCGTTTTGCTCATAATGGAGCAAAGTATTGTGACTTTTGTTTCAGTGGTAGCACCTTTTATTGTTTGTGCATTTTAAGGTTAGATGGTGGGGAGATAAGCAATTTTTTCATAAAAGCTTATTTCGGACAACTTCATGTCGTTGTCGGGTATTCATATTTCTAAAGGTTGTACAGTGAAATATGATATGGTCACCCTTGCAGTGGCTGCAAGAGGACCTTTTTTTAGGTGGGTACTTTGGTATTGAACTTTTGCTTCTATTCAAGAATCCATAAGTTGGTTTTGATGAGAATGTGTCATGTTCGAAGATGTTTTCTATTTCCTATCATTTCCAGAGTTCGGAATCGAGACTCTAAGAATTTTTTCATGTGTTTAGTTCTGGTAAATCAGTGCTACTATGTAAGCTCTGTTCCCATAATTGGTGTGTATCTGGGTGTCACTTTTGTACAGTCAAGTATATAACTATAGGATCCCAATTGTTTGTTTCTACACCTAAATTTTGTAATGCTAATAGTGCCTCAGCTATATTATCTAATAGCCTTTTGATACTTTCGGCAGTATCATGATTTGTTGTTGGGAGAGACAATAATTTCTTTAGTTGTACATTGACTAGGATTCGCTTATTTGAGTTCCGTTCCTTTAAGAGCTGCCAGGCTGGTTTATAGTTTGCGTCGCATACATCATAATGCCTGAGCAGCTTTCCAGCTTCTCCAATTAGATTAGTTTTTAGAAAATATAGTTTGTCAACGTCTCTTAAATTATTGTTATTATGTATTACTGGATTAAATAGATTGTGAAATGAGATCCATGTCAAATATCCTCCATTGAATGTCGGCAGCTTGATTTAGGAAGTCTTTCGCTATTGCATGATGTTGTGCTAGCAGAATTTGTCTGTGTGTAGGGAGGATTGCTGACAGATGGGGTTAGTCTGTCTATGTCTTCTTCCATGTTTGCTGCACCCTCAATGTAATATTACTGATCCTCGCTAAATATTTCTTTGGTGAAATAGTCTAGCTGGAGATCCTGTTTTGTTACTCTCATTTGTATAGACCTATGTCGAGTTTGGAATTCTTTCCAATACTTAGTGAATGTGTGTAGGCGTTTTTCTGTCGATTTGACATTTTTCTTTTTGCCTATCTCGAATGCCTTTTATATATGCCTTCCATTAGATCTTTGATCTCGAGCTGGGACTTAACCAACTTTGCCATAGAGTCGATAGTTTCGTCACCATCATCAGATGAAATGGACTCGTTATTTTCGGCATTTTGTATGGAGAGGCTTGAATCACGTCATAGTATAAAGCAATGTATTTAATTTTATATTTTATTTGACTGAGTTATCCGGCTTTGAAGGACCAATGTTAGATCTCTTCTCGGACGTGGGAGGCAGTGCCGGTTATTAAAAGACAACTCAGTCTTGTGTATTTCAAATCTAAATTTTTATTTTCAATAATTCATTTGCTTAAACTACCGCAAAATTTATTTAAATGAAAAATTCAAAACTAAAACTAAGGTTAGTTTTAGTTTTGAATTTTTCTTTTAACTAATTTACACTTACTTTTAACTACTATACAATTCAACTGTTTACACAAAATCTTGGTTCATGGATGGAACCAGCAAAAAATGTTTATGCAGCTTATGATTCCTGGATGGAATCATCAAAAAATGTTTGCGCAAGTAGCTTGGTTCCTGCAGGATCACCAAAAATTCCATATACAGTAGTATGTAGTTCCTGGAACTGAATAAAAACGATATGGGGAAAGGTCACACCATATGCCTGTATAATAGGATGATGTAAAATTCCCTTATTATTTAATAATACTGCAATTTCAGCACGTGTGTAACGGAACAGTTGCTGTAGAACCGTTCACAAGCCACATGTAATGATGTTATATTTGGTGGATTATTTTAGTGTAGCGGTATATTAAGATCAGAACGAGCATAAACAGATTCACATTTTGATTTAATAAAAACTTCATATGCAGGTTAGCTTCAGCACTCTAATTCACAGCAAAGCACTTATCTACTATAAATCCAGAAAATTCTTCAAAATTATGATCTTAAAGCTATTTAAAATTTTAAAGGATAATTCGCAGGTATATTCCAGCTAACCCGATTTGGGAAGTATAGGAATAACTGTCTTGAATTTATCTTGTACAAGACACTTTAATTTACTATTAATTTGTTATCAGAAAATTATTAAATATCACAATAAAATTAATTCACTTTATTAAAAGGAACAAAAATACTTATTAATCACAATAATAGCACAAAATTATGTCTTTGCACAAATTTTACCTTTATCAAAAAGAAAATCGCATGTGAGCTTATGCTTACCATAGGCAGATTATAAGCCAATTTTCACGATTTGCACAAAGTGAGATCTAAAAAAAAATTACTAAAAATTTCACCAACTATATATCACGAACTGAACCTCTTGAACTCGAAAATTTTGCAAAAGCTCGGCCTTATATAGGGTCTGAACGACAATTAAAATTGTGGTATAACATGACGGAATTAAATTCTTGTCGTCCATGTTGACAGATGTGAAACGTATGTTAATCCATCTCACTTCTACTTGCTATCTCTTTCCTGCACATTAGTTATATGAGAAATCATAAATTCGTAAATATCTTTCACTGAGATACTTTAGCACCTTCTTAATACCTCCATCAGATTCCTCGGTAAAAATAACCCAAATTCATGTGCCATATGTTGGGAATACATGAAATTTGACAGTTCCGCGATAATTAAAGTTTGTTTTTACTATTCGCGATCGCGAGTTTTTCAGTGCGTTTTTCTCGTGGAAATTGTCCTTATTACATAAAGGAAAGTTATGCAAATTATGTTGTATGTGTGTTCAGTGTTTGTGTGTGCTTATTTTCTCAGAAAACTCGTTTTTTTATTGAATTTATAATCTTAACCTGTCTTCAGGTGATATTTTCTTTTGTTGATTTTCACGGAAACTCTTTACGGGAAGTTGTTTTTGTGCAAGATATCCTTTCAATAACTCATAAACTTCGGGTTTATTGAGTTATTGCATTTCACAATCCCTTAAAAACTAGATTTTTAGGTAAATTGTTTTCCCTTGAGACAACTATCAAAGAGAAAATTTTCATGTAATTTTCTTCGAAATAGTTCGAGGGAAAATGGTTTGTCATAGTTAACATGTTCTATGACTCTTTTTTCAATAGTTGGTATAGATTTCAAGTGATGGAAATTGAAATTCAACCAACTATTAATAAATTTCAATTTCCGATTGTGTTGTTGTTGCTTTGTCGACACTTTGTTTACAGTCGTTGTATGGGGAAATTGGAAAATTTTATACATTTTCTTACCAATTCAGTTAGTGTTTCTTAGTATAAGTAATGCATTATAATTCATTGTTTAATTCTTTTAAATAATTCATATCTTCTTTATATTTCAGCTGTTGAATGTATGTACGAAGGTACATAGGCTCCTGTACTGCGTGGGAAGAATGTATGCCAGTCGCCTTCCCTGGCTTTTGTTGAGTTAAGTACTGTGCATTGGGTTTTAATTTATTAATTCTTTTTATTTTATTTTCAGCTTGTTCGGGCTGAACACCCCCCCCCCCCCCCCTGTTCCTGCCGTTGAATGACTGCATTCAATCGTTTTCTTAACTTTTCTATTCCTCTTTTGTGATAACGATTGAAGAGGATTCCGCCATCGCCTCGCACGTGGAGAAATACCTGGTACCGATCCGGAAGATTTATTGTTTTTGTCTTGCGTTTTGTCTTCCGTATGGCGTCGAAGTCGATGCGTTCCAGAATGTGTCGCTGTAGATAGATATCTATTCTTTCTCGCGTGGTAAACCGCTGATGAAAATTTTCGGCACGCATTCTGATCGCATTGTTGATTTGGGTTCTTTAATGGTTCTTTAATTTCAATTGCCTTCCATTAATTAACGCTGGTTGAGATGGATTAGCTCTTGTGTGTGGAGTGGTGACATATGCTGCTGAGTGCTGCTGCCTGGATCTCTGCTGTTCATGGAACTGAGTGTCTTGCACAGATGCAGATGTGGACGGAGCATTGTGGTAAGATTGGTTTGGTAGATCAGTCAACACATCACATCCAAGTTCTACAAACAGATTCTCTATAGGACTCCTTGGAGGAGACAAGCGGATGTTCTCGAGGATGTAGAGGACATCTTCATCTTGATTCTCAATATGAGACATCTGAAATTGTACTGAATTAGTGATTTGAATGTAACAGGGGACAGTCACCAAACGACATGAATAACAAAAAACATAAATAAACAAGTATACTTCTGATTGTCATTTTTGATTGTCACCGCTTGAGTGTGTTGTATTCTCTATGGTCAGTTGACATATTTTTGCAATGTGTAGCTGCTACATACTATCCCGTGTTCGCACCTGAACAACTCGTACCAATCCGTCAGTTGCGGGGTAGACTCGTTCAATTATGCCTAATTGCGAACTAGTCGGTGTCATATGTTCATTTTTTATAAGTACAATGTCGCCAGTTACAATGTTGGTTTGTTTTGTGGACCATTTTTGTCTGTGCTGCAGTTGGTTAAGATAGTCCTTAGACCAACTATCCCAGAATTGTCTAAACGTTTGTTGATGATATTTCCATCTTTGTAGTAAGGATGCCTTGTGCTTGGAATAGTCCGGTTCAGGAATTGCATTCAGAGGCTGCCCAACCAAAAAATGTCCAGATTTTAATTTGAATAATTCATCTGCATCATTTTGAACCTGGCATAATGGCCGCGAATATAAATATGCTTCAATTTACGTAATTATTCTGGCATATTCTTCATACGGCGTTTCCTAATGTTCGTCGTAAATGGTGTTTAATCGATTTCACGCCAACCTCCCAGATTCCTCCGAAATGGGGAGATGCCGGTGGATTAAAGTGCTAATTTATTATTTTTGATCTGAAGAACTGTGCAGCTTCTGGTTCATCTTCGTTAATGGCTTGTCTTAGCTCTTTATCTAGCATCATTTTGCCTCCGACGAAGTTAGTACCACAATCCGAAAATCTGTCGGTGCACAAACCTCTTCTGGCTGCGAGCCTCCTTAAGGCTGTTAAAAAGTCTTCGGCTGTCAGATCTGACACTAATTCTATGTGTGTTGCCCTTGTGGCCATACAGATAAAAATACAAAAGCTTTACGAAGTGTTGAAGTGTTTAGAGTTATCGGACCTGCATAATCAATACCTACCTTGGTAAACGGTTTGGTTATATTTACCCATTAATTGTATGCTAGTTAGTTTGCGCTGTTTGGCACATGTGATAAATTTATGTATCCTGCTTGTAACGCATCGTCTTGCATTTAGAATCCAGTAATGATTGCAACTCATGCTCAAGACTAATGATGGTCCGCCATGCAATGATTCCTTATGAAGTTTATCGATGATGATTGATGTGATGTGATGATGTTGTGGTAAGATGATTGGATGCTTTCTTGTATGTGAGATGTCAGCATTTTCTAATCTTCCACCTACTCGTATTAATCCATCACTGTCCATGAATGGATTACGTTTCAATAAGCAATTATTCCTCGGCAACTGTTTACTGGTCAACAAATGATCGTATTCATCTGCAAATACTGTTTGCTGTGTGATCTTCAGAATGGTATTTGTAGCTTGACTCCATTCTGTACTAGTGAAGAAATCTATTCGTTTTTCTTGTGGTTTTCTACAATTATGTTTAAATCGTAGTGGCGTTGCTACGATGCGAACTAAACGTGTGAGGGATGAATATCGAAATAAAATGCCATCTTCACAATTATTGAAAAAACTGTTGGGTACTGCGCTTTTGGCTTCCAACTCTATTTTATCATTGTTGATTTGGGCCAAACATTTTGATGCTTCCCTAGCCATGATGGTCCATGCCACCACAGGCTATTTTTGTGCAAATTTTCAGCTAAACTCCCTCTCGATGCAAGATCTGCTGGATTATCTCTAGTGGACACATGTTGCCATCGGTCAAATTTGATGATACCTCGTATTTCCACAACACGACTGGCTATATATGATTTCGATCTATATGGGTGATCCTTGATCCATTGAAGGACAATCCTTGAATCTGTCCATGCAAATGCAGGGATGGTTTGTAATTTCATATCATCGACAGTGACTTTAATCAGTCTTGCTAGTATGCCTTCTCCGTTCAGTTCTAGTCGTGGTATAGTTGTTGGCTTGATGGGTGCTACCCTTGACTTCGCTGTTAGGAGAGTCACGATTATATTGCCATCAGTATTCACAACCTGCAAGTATAACACAGCTGCATACGGTCTCCGGATGAATCGGAAAATCCGTGTAATTACATATTTGCGTTGCTAGAATAATAAGTCCATCTTGGAAGCTTTATTAATTCCACATGTTGCAAATCTCTTCGAAAGTTTTCCCATTCGGTATGAATGGTATTAGCAACTGGATCATCCCAAGCGCAGCCTGTGATCCATAGCATTTACATCAATATTTTTGCCACAATTATTATTGGTGGAAGCCATCCAAGTGGATCATACAGCGATGCTACCTTTGACAATATAGTTCTTTTAGTTATGATTGTTTCCTTCCCTTCTGGTGCAATTGTAAACGAAAAATAATCAAGTGCAGGATGCCATCGGATTCCTAGAGTTTTAATTGACTCATCATCGGAAAAATCTTAAGGCGCCCTTAACTTCACGATAATCCATTGGCAAGTCTTCCAGCACCCTTGGTTCGTTAATAGCCCACCTCCTAAGATTAAAGCCGCCGGCCTTCATCAAATTCAGTAGGTCTGTTTGCAACCCCTTTACTTCGGTGATGCTATCAGCACCTGTCAATATGTCATCAACGTAGAAGTCAGTCAGCGTAGCTCTTGAGGCGAGTGGCCAGTTTGTGTTTTCATCCACTGCCAGTTGGAGCAGTGTGCGGACAGCTAGATATGGAGCAGACGATGTACCAAATGTAACAGTCTTAACAGGATGCTGCCATATGATTCTTTGAAATGTACAATAATCTGGATGCACGTCAATCGTCCTATACATTTTCTCAATGTACGCGGTCATTGCGATTTTGTACTTTCTCCAGTTGAGTAATGTCGCAACTAGATTTGGTTGTAATGTTGGACCCTTCAAAAAACCATCATTGATTGACCTTCCGTTTGTTGTTTTTGCTGAGGCATCAAATACCACTCTCCCCTTGGTTGTAGTGCTATCTTTGACAACTGCGTGATGTGGGATATAGTAATGTTTTTCACTATCCCTTGGAGGTTCAATTTCCTCCATGTGTCCACGTTCTATATAGTCATTAAGACAATTCCTATAATCTGATTCGAATTCAGGATCCCTTGAAAATTGTTTTTGTAGATTCATAAATCTTTTAAGCGCTTGTGGCCTTGATTGTCCCAATGTAGGAATCTCATTTTCAACGAATGGAAGATTGAACTGATATTTTCCATTACTTAGTCGCTGAAATGTAGTTTGAAGCTCTTCTAGCTCCCAAAATCGTTTGAGCTGTATATTCAAATTGCTTCAGTAGTGGTGAAGGTATGACTTTCTTATATGTCATTGACTGCTTCATTCATGGATCCTAGTAAGGTCCAACCGAGAATTGTGTTTATAGCAACTGTCAGAGCCTCGTCTGATACCTGCTTGGAGGATTTTTGTGTATATTCTTGCTTCTTGTAGCGCACCTATTTCACCAGGTTTCCAAAATGTAGGATCTGCTAGTCGCAGTCCATTTAGATGTCGATAATCTCCTTTGGAAACTACCCTTGTTGGTAGAGCATGTGTGATGTTCTTTAAAATTAGAAAATCTTCTATTGTGGTCGAGTTTGATCCGCAAGATCTTATTTTTAACCTTGTTTTGTTATGTGATATAGTAGCTGGACTAGTGTTTAATCCGTTGATTGCTACTGATATGGGTGTAGCACAAAGTTTCTTACAGGCAGTCTCCGTGATAAGTGATGACTGGGAGCCACTTTCTATAAGACAAAGTAATACTATGGGTTCACCACGTTTACACCTTACCATGACTAACGCTGTCGAAAGTAAAGCTTGGTGGCTTTACCTAGTTACAAATGTTTGAGTAGCGTTTAACTCAGAAGCGCTATCGGCAGATTGTAGCCTTGTGTGGATGCTGTAATCCTGTGTACTATTGCTGAGTGGTGTTTGGTCTTGTGACGTTGAGACCTGTTGTGATATATTGCTCTGCGTTTTTGTAGACCTTGTTGGTGTTGGTGCCTTATGGAGATTTTCATATAATGTGGTGTGTTGCCTTCGATTACATTCAAAGCATTTATACTTACTACTACACTCACTACCTAAGTGATCCCTTGAAAAACAATTGAGACATCGCCTAGACATATTAATGAATTTTCCTCGTGCTTGTATATCCACCTTGAGAAATTTAGGACATTTCTGGAAAAAATGGTTTCCATTACATACAGGACATTTTTTACCCTTTGCAGTATAGCAATTTAGTGGTGTCTGTTTGCAGGTTGGCCTTGTTTGTCTTGCCACTGACTTTGGTTGAGATGCGTTTGTTGCTAGAACATCTGTAATGGATTCCAGGATCTTTAGTCGTTTATTCAAAAATGTAGTGAATTGTAAGAGGCTCGGCAGCTCTTGTGTAGCGCCTTGCTCTTCTTCCCATAATCTCAAAGTGATAAATGGCAGTTTTTGTACTAAAAGATGTAGTAATAGTACATCCCAAGAGCTTGTGTCCACTTGTAAACTCTTTAGTTATTTCAATGATTCTTCTGTTGTATCTATTAGTGACTTTATGTCCTTACATGTTTCCATATTTTGTTTTGGTTGATTAACTAATGCTTTAAGCTGGTGACTGACTAGAATCAGTCTATTTTCGTACCGTTCCTTTACCTTCTTCCAGGCTGGCATATAGTCCTGGTCTGTAATAGGAGTATGTCTTATAAACTTCTCGGCTTTGTTACGCGTTTCTGTTACTGTCCGTAACTTGGACTGGGAGTGCTTTCCTTAGAGGAGAAGGTCACCAACCCAATTGAATTTTACTGTTATTTAAACACGCACTTATTTATATTAACTTTTCTTTATTTCTTTATTGAAATTTAATTCCGTACAATTTTGGCTTTAACTTATCAGCTTCTAGCTCTTGTATTTTTATTAGAATAGGTTGCATTACCTCTGGTGGGGGGTCAACCTTATTCTTGATTTTCAAAAACTGACTGCCTAGTACCCTCGAAGTATCGGCTTTTTATTTAGGAAATCTTTGTTCGATTTCCTATTAACTCAGCAAAAATAAATATAATTTCGTAGTGCGTATGTGGGAATGGTTAGAATTGAATATCGGGAACGCCTTCCCGATATATCAGTAATAACCAATATTGCCTATATAAGCGATATTAACAGAGCATTTCCCCTGCGTTCAAGAAATTCTTTTCCGTCATTGGTTCACTTCCAAATATATAGGAAATAATTTAAACAGAAAGAAGTTCACTTCTAAGTATATAGGAAATAATGCAACCCGAAAGAAGAAAAAAGAAAGACAAAAAACAACGTGCATTACTCAATAAGTGGGTCAGCCGCTATGCACTTTACACATGGGCTTTCCGAATTATGTACAAGTAAACGAACTGCAAGTAAACAAACAGCATGTACTGACAGTGGGATAGGTCAGGGCTAACCCAGTGTCGGTGCAATGCTTAAAATCGGTCTCTTGCTGTGACGTTTGGATTTTTTTTGTTCTGGGTGCGGTGTATTGCCGCAAAAATGTTGAGACTGCAATAATTTATATTAATTGTCGGCTAGCTGGGAAAAGGCAACAGAGAAAGTTGTTTAAAATTAGAATTAGCTAGCCGTATGGGAATGAAAATTGAGATGCATGTGTTTTTAGGTTTTGGCGTGAAGTGAAAGCGTGAAATTGATATTTATTTGGGATGCGTTTTGCATAAACGCATTGGGTGTGTGTATTATTATGCCTGCATGCACATTTAATTGAATAATGTTATGCATGCTAATTAGAATAATTAGAATGTTGTGCATGATATTAGATAGATAAATGGGTAATGAATGGCGCTTCATTACACCATCCCCCTTAGAAAAAGAAAGTTCCGGTAATGGAGTGAATGGAACTTTCTGCAAAAGTGAATAAAAATTTTTGTTTTTAGCCGATGATTCGGGGTACTTTACATTTTTTGATTATTAATATTACTATACGGAGAAGACGAAAATATACAAAAGTTTATCTTATAGCCTTAAGATTTCTAGGTTAGGTTACATTATTTGTTTAAAGAGAAAAAATTATTCTATTATTCTAATATTTATGAAAATTCCTAGAATGGATTGCATGTAAAAATTTCGCCTATTTCTAGATTAATACGTATAGAGTATATATGTATATAAAAAAATATTATTAACCTTATTCCTAGAGTAGTACGTATAGAGTGTATAAAATATTACGCTTATTCCTAGATTCGTACATATAGAGTATATAATATATGTATATAAAAATATTACGCTTATTCCTAGATTCGTACATATAGAGTGTATATAGAAATATAAAAAATTTGTGTAGGATATTTTTATAAGCTTATATAGAAATTGTCGTACAGATGGTGTAGCAAGCTTTAAAAAGGTTTTGCATACTTGCATAATTTTAGGTTGATATCAAGCTTTTATCATTACTTATTTTTTAAATACTACGTGGGTGACTTCGATTACATGTATTTTATTAACATATTTTTTTTTTGCGTAGTAAGAAAATCTTTCTCTTTCTCTCCTTTTTTTTATAATTTAATTTTGTTTATGCTTAGCGAGGTGTAAGTGGTTTTGCTTTGAAAGGATTTCAATGGTTATGGTAACATCGTCAATTGGTAAAATTGTTTTTCTTGGATTTGTTGTGGTTGTGGGCTTTTATTATTACTTAGCTTTTTGGTTTTAATCTTTTTACATATTTGGACAATAATAACTATTAGAATTACCGCAAATAGATCATAAGAAATGACATAATGATGAATGTTGTGTGTATTCAATGTGGGGAAACTTATATTTTCGCTTTGCTTAAGCCGACCTAGAGCTCTGCTTATTGCCTCTAGTTCTTCGTTGTCATGGAATTTTATTACATGCACCTGGGCATTAGTGGAATTAATTTCTTCGGGAAGAGGTAGGCTGGAGGTTAAATTTAGCGATGGGAGATAGTGGTTACTAAGCTCCGACGTTTTGGTATTATGTGCTTGGATAATTAGATCTTGGGTACGGAGATGACATCCCGTGGAGAGATTAACAATTCCTGTGTTTTCCAAGCTATATGTAGTAATATTATTTCCGAAAATGACATCGACCACTGTGATTTTCCATATAGAAAAGAGCCACTTGTTCGGTTGAGATAGTTGTATCCAAAAATCCATTTGAGGAACGGCTTTGATATTACAAGAAGATGGTATTTCATGGCTGTGTTTGAGGAGTTGTACTTCGCATTGGTTATTTGTAGACTGGGTGTTAAATATGGGGTGTATAATACGGCACAAGAAATGTACTTGATCTTGCGTTTGACAGTTCTGTAACTCAAATTTGTTTACGGTGTAATAGTGTTCTCTATTATAATCGATTACTAAATATTCGAGTGAAGGTTTTATAAAAATGAACTTGTCTAGATTATTTGTCGGCAAGGGATGTATTTTCAGAAGCTGGTATTCATCTTTGAATGGGATAGAGGGCTTGAGGTGAAAAATTATTCTATTGTCGAGAATTGTACTTCTCACGTTACCAATTTGATAGAGTTGAAGAAGGTTATTCTCGTTCTTGTCTATCGGTAAAGTGAGCGTATTGGGTAGTTCTTTTTGGATGTTTTCTAGGATATGTTTCATTTGAGGTGGGGTCATTATTGCTGGATGTGGTTTACCATGTCTAACATCTGTTATCAGATCTAGTAAGAGGTTTTGGGTGGTCTCATATCGTACCATCATTAGTGCCGTTAGAGAGACCATCGTCTCAAGTTCAGTGGTAAAACTCTTCGATAGTTCATCAGTTTGTACGCGATTGGCTAGGTTACTCAAGGCTTTAAGCTTTTTCTCTACGTGTAGGAATTGTTCTTTTATTGTCATGCGTGTTTTATTGAATACATTAACTGTAGAATCGACGATGACGGTTTGATTCTTGATTAATTGCAATAGATAGTCTTGGTTGTTTTTTTATTTATCTATATGCGAGTTAAAAGTCTTAGCGTCATCCGCATCTAGAGTGCCAAAAAGGGTCTTGCTTAGGGTTCCTACGGCATTAATTAATCCTCTTTTAAATCGAGTAGTTTCAGACTTTAACAGGAGTGAATTTTGTAATAGGATTCCGATTATACTGTATAATTGGTGTGTTATGTCTTTGCATAAGGGTGCCTTATTGTGGTAGTTTTCTATGTAATTACACAACCTATTTGTCTGTTCCGTATGATTACACAATTTCTCAAGTTCAGAATTGAATTCTTCTAAGTCATAATATGTTATTACTTGCCACTCGTTGCTGTAGAGACTTACTCTTCCTACTTCTTCGAAGTAGATTCCTGGGTTGTTCTTCAGGATCGTTACTTGCAATGGTTCGTTTTGTATCATTGCGTCTGCACTGTGGGTTAGGAGGATGAAGGCGAAAATCCATAATATCCTAAGGTATAGATAAAAGAATTATTTTCCTATTCGATGAAAAACTTAAAATTATTGTTGTGTACTGTTCTATTTTTGTTCCCTATTTTAATAGTAGTATTTTCCGTAGAATTAATAGTTACTATATCATAGGGTCCTGTCCACAACGGGGATAATTTGTTTTTTCTTGTGTGGTTCTTTAAAAGGACCTTATCTCCTAAATTAAAGGTTCTCGCTTTCGAGTTTTTGTCATAGAATTGTTTTGATTTTTCTTTTTTTTTTTGAATAGATTCTCTAGCTATCTGGTGGCTATGTTGTAATCTTGCTTTTAGCTCGTTGCTGTAATTATCGTAATTGTAATTTACCGTTGGGTTTGCTTTAATTATAGCTGGAATACTGGGTGGAAAACCGTATATCAATTCGTATGGAGTGTAATTGTACGTAAACATAGCATACGGTATCCAAGTATCCCATGTTTGCGGGTCTCGGTTCACATAATGCCGTAAATATTCCGCTAGGGTTCTATGACTCCTTTCTAGAGCTCCATTGGTCTGCGGATGATATGGGGTTGTTTGCAGTTCCTTGATTTTTAATAGTTTACACATTTGTGTAAACATTTCACTCAGAAAGTTAGAACCCTGGTTTGTCAGTATTGATTCCGGTATACCGTGCCTACAGACTATATTTAGTACAAAAGCTTCAGCAATGCTGCGGGCTTCTGCATTTTGTAGGGGTATAGCCTCAGTGTATTTCGAGGGGTCGTCCTGGAAGGTGAGAAGAAACTTGTTACCATTGTGGCTTATTGGCAAGGGTCCGACTATATCTAATGCTATTCTCCCGAATGGCCTAGTACTAGTCGAGGTAATTTTCATGGGCACTCGAGGGTTTCTAACAAGTTTATTCATCTGACAAGATTGGCATTTCTTTACAAAGTTCTCCTCATCTTTGCTCAATCTGGGCCAATTATATGCGGTTTGTATTCTTTTAACAGTCCGAGTTATACCTTGGTGTCCACCTAACGGTGTTTTGTGAAAAGCTTCCATTATGTGTTCTTGTTCCTTTTGATCAGATACTATTAACACTTGGGGTGTATAAATTTTTATTCCGCTACTCATGTTTTTTAGAGAGAACGTTATCATATTTCTCAATTCTGCGTGAGCTACTATGTCCAATTTGGGGATAGATATGTGGATTTCTGCTAGACCTTTTTCTTTTCCATAATCTTTTATTTTTGCTAGTATATGTAATACTTGTTTGTAATCGCTTTCTGTTTTCATTGGTAAGGGTGTTCTAGCAATTATGTATGTTTGTTTGGCATTTACGTATTCGTATAACTGTGTATTTTTCAGGGCATCATCTAAGATTGGAATCAGTTCTTTCATGTATGCTCCAGTAGGATCTTCTGTTTTAGGTAATATGAAAAATTTATATTGTATTTTTTTTTTGCTTAATATATGCCCTTTGATTTCAGAATAATTATTCATATGAGGAGATGAGATGTATTCATTATATATTTTATCCAAATCTAGTGTATCATGATTTAGACTAGGGGATTTTGCTCTACTACGAGTCATTACCTTGATAGATTTTTTTACTGAGGTTTCAGGTTCTTCTGTTTTAATTCGGCTCAAAGCATCAGCATTTGCATTTAATTTACCTGGTTTATGTATTATAGTATAATCATATTCCTCTAGCTTTATTCGCCATCTCATAAAACGGGAGGTTGAGTCTTTCAAACTCATAAGCCACACGAGGGGTTTGTGATCAGTGACTATATTGAACTTCTTTCCGTAAATATATGGACGAAATTGTTCCACAGCATAAACTATGGCTAGGAGTTCTTTCTCAATTGTGCAGTATCTTCCTTCGGCAGGATTTAATGTTCGACTGGCGAAACAAATGGGATTATCTTTTCCTATTTCTCCTTGGGATAAGACTGCTCCTAGTGCAATGTCACTTGCATCAGTAGTGACGTTAAATTCTCTATCGAATTCTGGATAGGCCAGAATTGGTGCGCTGATAAGCTTTTGCTTTAGGGTTTTAAATGATTCGTCACAAAATGTATCCCACACAAATGCAGTATCCTTTTTTAGGAGATTAGTTAAGGGCTTAGCTAGTTTGGAGAAATTGGGAATAAAACGTCTGTAGTATCCCACGAATCCCAAAAAGGCTTTGATGTCTTTGGATTTTCTTAGAGTTGGGTATGTTTTTACCGCACTAATTTTACCTGGGTCAGGCTGAACTCCATTTTCTCCAACCACATGCCCTAGATAAACGATCTCTTTCCGAAGGAAGTGGCATTTGTCTGGCTGCAATTTCAGTTGATGTGTTCTCAATCGATTAAATACCTCTACAAGTTTGGTGTTATGGTCTAGTAAATTATATCCATAAATCACGATATCATCCAGGTAGACAAAACAGCGAATACCTTGAAGTCCCGTTAGGGCGGTATTCATCAACCGCTGAAAGGTAGCTGGTGCTCCTTTCAGTCCAAATGGCATTCTATTATAGTGGTAATGTCCAAATGGAGTGCTGAACGCTGTTTTTTCTTTGTCCTCCTGTGACATCGGGATTTGGTGGAATCCATTGGCCAAGTCCAAGGTTGTGAAGTATTTCGATCGACCTAACTGATCCAAGATGTCAGTTATATTCGGTAATGGGTAAGTGTCCCCAAGTGTCCTCATTTAAGCGTCTGAAATCCACTACGACTCGCCAACGTTTTTGTCCTGTTTCATCTGGCTTCTTAGGTACCAGTAACAAGGGAGAGTTCCATGGACTCTTACTAGGACTTATGATATTCTGGGCTATCATTTCTTTAATCTGCCTATTAATCTCAGTTCGTTGGGATTCCGGTAGTCGATATGGTTAGACATAAATGGGTGTCGTATCCGTCTTAACTGGAATCGAGTGAGCCGTAGCTTCTGTGTGTGTTAGCACATCTCCTTCTAGATAGAATAGGTCGTTGAATTCTCTACAGATATTTATCAGCGATGATTTCTCGTCCTGATTACAGTGCTCTAATTTTAAGGCGTTTTCTAATATTTTAAGCCGGTTTTCTATTGGATCAGATTTATAATTGTTCTGAATCACTTCATAGATCCTTAAATAATCCCAAGTAGACTGTATGTCATTAATGGAAATTTCGACATTATTCTCATTGGCATTCATCATTAATACCTGTATTCCCTATATAAATGCCTGGCCTTACTTCATTGTGGCTTAGCAATATTTCGCCCTCTTTTCCTTGCAATGGAAGTGAGACGATTACTTCTGGGCGCGCAGGTAGTACAACTTTATTTGCTTTTATTTCAGTTTTATTAAGTTTTTCTCCAGTTATATCTTTATCGCTCGGCTTGGATATCGTAAGGGATTTTCTATCCTTGATTGCATTTGGTTGACTAGCTTTATTAGTTGTACACAGATCACAGTCGTAGCGTCGTGAATCTGTATCAACTTTTCGATTTTTACTAGTAGTAGTAGCTGTATACAGATCACAGTCGTAGCGTCGTGAATCTGTATCAGCCTTTTGTTTTAATGAACTTGATGGCTTTTTTAGCATTAACATCATTAAATAATAGAGAATTTGAAGGAAAGTTACTATTATATTTGGGTTATTAGTTTGCCCATTACTTATTATTGCTGATTTCTTTATTTCGGGATTTATTTTTACCATGTTCTTCTCGACATATATTTTATCAATTTTGCTTTCTTTTTCTGGCGAAAGTATTTCATTCAGGGAACTTTTATGCTCCTGACTTGAGTGTGCGTTCAATATTAAAATGTTTCTTGAATAATCTATAATACACCTGTATTTAGATAAAAAGTCATTTCCGATAATCCCGTCATAGGGTAGATTATTATCGTTTGGAATTATGTGGAAAGGGTGTTCTATTTGACAATTATTTCTGATGTTCATTATTTCGTAGGAGACTCCAAATGAAGGAAAGCAATTTCCAGACAAAGTAGTTATGGTGCATTTTTCCTTCTCGTATATGAGCGCTAAGTCATCTGTGACCTCGGCTTTAAGTATACTTATTTCAGCACCAGTATCTATTATAAGGTTTACTTTGTCCCTCTGGGATATATTAATACTAACCGAAATTACTAGGGCACTATTTTGTACTTTCATTGGAGTGCTAACTAGGCTTATTTGTGGGCTTGGTGGACAACGGCCTGAGTATTCTCCTCGCGGGAAGTTTCGCCGTCTGAATACACCCGCGTGTACTCGTTTCCCAAGGAAACGGTTTCTGGAGTTATCCATCGTACGTGTTTCATGTGACGAGGTTGAGATCTGTCACTATTTTCAATGTTGGGGTAACTCTGCTGCTGGTATGATCTTGAATGAGTTCCAAATTGAGTATGTCGATTTGGATACTGTATGCGGCGCTCGTCGAATTGTCTTTGTCTGCAGTCTCGAGCGTTGTGGTTTGGCTTACGGCAGTAATCGCACGTAATCCTATTTATTTCCCGTTTAATATTCGGGTAAGAATGCATTAAAGGTAACTGTTTCCTTTTGAAGCAGCTCTCTCTAGTATGGCCTCTTTTAGCACAGAACTCGCACACTGGTACATTTGATGTGATTCTCTGGCTGCTAGATTGCAACTCCTCAATGCGTTGAGCATGTTCGGAAGCGAAGGTTATTAGCTTCCTTAGTGAGGTTTCCGATCGTGCTTTTACGATAATTTTTAGCTGCTCACTTTTCAGGCCATCTTCAAATGCTCTAATGGCATTTTTCTCATTCTCAGCAATGAGGTATGCCCGCGCTGGAAGTTCAGTGGCTTCATTTACAGTGGCGTTGTTCAAGTCAGCTAGCTGTTTTGTAATACGCGAAGCAAAATCATAAATATTTTCTCGGGGAGATTGCTTCAGCCGCAATAGTTCTCCTTGTATCGCTACACGTGGTCTATGCTCCTGAAACTGGTTGACAAGTTCGGTTTTCAAATCTTCCCAGTTTGAGACCTCTTTATACTTAAAGATGTCGTAAGCTGGACCAGTTAGTTTGGTTTTGAGGATGCTGAGAAGTATTTTCTTGTCGGCTTCGCTCTTAGAAGTTAAAAATAACATGTCGCAACACGCGAGATATCGATGCAGATCACCTGAGTTTCCATCAAACTCTGGGATCATATTTCGTGCATCAGTTAGTGTTATTCTGAGTTCAGATGACCCCGTGGGTGGAGGTGTAGGAGGCGGAGTCATCCTGGCTCGGTTTGAGGCACGGAAATACCGGGAAACTCGGGCTGAATAATCACGAAAACGTGTAGTGACTATTTTGTTGAAGAATATACAGAATACACAGTGAGAAGGAAGAAAAACCCGAAGAGGCCCAGAGAATTTGGCTCTTAGCACAAGAGGGGAATTCGATAGGAATTATTAGAATATTAGAACAAAATTTGTTTGACCAAGTAACTAAACGCGAGTCATGTGGATATTGTGGGATAAAGAAGAGAGAGGAACTTCACAAAACCAATTACTTTTAAAAAGAAAGATTTTCAACCCTGGCACATATTTCAGTTGTCAATAAAAATTTCACTTTTTGCATAAAAAGATTTAAAAATTGCACTTTTCAACTAAATTTTTCGTTTTTTTTTCACTTTGGCATAGAGAGAATTCACTTTTCAATAATTTGCGTTTTAAATATAATTAGAAATTTTTCTCAAAAAAAAAAAAATTATTTTCACCTTTTTAAATTTGCATTTTTACATATGTGTATGTAAGTTTGTGTTTTGTTTTTTTTTGTAGTTATAAATATATAATATAATATAGATAAATAATATACTTAATAAAATATTATTCAGAAAAACTTGGCTTACTTCCGAAGGCTTTTGATGCGTTGGAGTCTAGAGATGATCTTCTGATATTCTTCGAAATCCATAGTATCTTCGTCCGATTCAGCTGGTCTTTCATATTCCATGATTTGTTCCTGGATTGTGTTGGATACGTTTTCCCTTCTGGGGCCCATTTGTTCCATTGTTGGTTGTAATATATATACTGTAATATTGTTTATTTCACAATCCCTGTATCTTGTACAAGACACTTTAATTTACTATTAATTTGTTATCAGAAAATTATTACAAATCACAATAAAATTAATTCACTTTATTAAAAGGAACAAAAATTCTTATTAATCACAATAATGTCTCTAAATCATGTCTTTGCACAAATTTTACCTTTACCAAAAAGAAAATCGCATGTGAGCTTATGTGCTTACCATAGCCGGATTATAAGCCAATTTTCACGAATTGCACAAAGTGGAAACTCCAAGAAAATAACAAAAATTTCACCAACTATATATCACGAACTGAACTCCTTGAACTCGAAAATTTTAAGAGAGCGATTCAGGCAAAAGCTCGGCCTTGTATAGGGTCTGAACCGCCATTTTTGTGTGTGGAACCCGCAACTATAATGGAACTTGCTCAGAATATATTATTTTTCATCAGGTGTGATTTCTCTCACTCGATGAAGAATATTAATATCTATCTTTTCTCATCAAAAGATTTCCTTCACATTTTCATTTCATTGAATGAAAATTAAAATACAAAATTTTGCTATAACATGGCGCAATTAAATTCTTGTCGTCCATGTTGAGAGATGTGGAACGTATGTTAATCCGTCTCACTTCCACTTGCTACCTTGTTCCTTCTCATTAGTTATATGAGAAATCATATATTCGTAAATATCTTTTCACTGAGATACTTTAGCACCTTCTTAATACCGCCTCCATCAGATTCCGCGGTAAAAAATAACCCAAGTTCGTGTGCCATATGTTGGGAATACATGAAATTTGACAGTTCCGCGATAATTAAAGTTTGTTTTTACTATTCGCGATCGCAAGTTTTTCGGTGCATTTTTCTCGTGGAAATTGTGCTAATTACATAAAGGTAAGTTATTCAAATTATGTTGTATGTGTGATTCAGTGTTTGTGTGTGCTTATTTCCTCAGAATACTCGTTTTTTTATTGAATTTATAATCTTAACCTGTCTTCAGGTCAGATTTTCGCGGAAAATCTTTACGGGAAGTTGTTTCTGTGTAAGATATCCTTTCAATAACTCATAAACTTCGGTTTTATTGAGCTATTGCCTTTCACAATCCCTTAAAAACTCGATTTTTGAGTAAATTGTTTTCCCTTGTGACAACTGTCAAAGGGGAAAATTTTCATGTAATTTTCTTGGAATTAGTTCGCGGGAAAATGGTTTGTCATAGTTAACATAGTTAACATGTTAACATGCCTTTCACAATCCCTTAAAAACTCGATTTTTGAGTAAATTGTTTTCCCTTGTGACAACTGTCAAAGGGGAAAATTTTCATGTAATTTTCTTGGAATTAGTTCGCGGGAAAATGGTTTGTCATAGTTAACATGTTCTATGACTCTGTTTTCAATAGTTGGTATAGATTTCAAGTGATGGAAATTGAAATTCAACCAACTATTAATAAATTTCAATTTCCGATTGTGTTGTTGTTGCTTTGTCGACACTTTGTTTACAGTCGTTGTATGGGGAAATTGGAAATTTTTATACATTTTCTTATGAATTCAGTTAGTGTTTCTTAGTATTAGTAATTCATTGTAATTCATTGTCTAATTCTTTTAAATAATTCATACTTTCTTTATATTTCAGCTGTTGTATATATGTGCGAAGGTACATAGGCACCTGTACTGAGTGGGAGGAATGTATGCCAGTCGCCTTCCCTGGCTTTTGTTGAGTTAAGTACTGTGCATTGGGTTTTAATTTATTAATTCTTTTTATTTTATTTTCAGCTTGTTCGGGCTTGTGATAACGATTGAAGAGGATTCCTCCTTCGCCTAGCACGTGCAGAAATACCTGGTATCGATCCGGAAGATTAATTGTTTTTGTCTTGCGTTTTGTCTTCCGTATGGCGTCGAATTCGATGCGTTCCAGAATGTGTCGCTGTAGATAGATATCTATTCCTTCTCGCGTGATAAACCACTGATGAAAATTTTCGGCACGCATTCTGAGTTCTTTAATGGTTGTTGTGGGTTTTAAATGACCGAGCGAGTTCAATTGCCTTCCACTGGTTAACGCTGGTTGAGATGGATTAGCTCTTGTGTGTGAAGTGGTGACATATGCTGCTGAGTGCTGCTGCCTGGACCTCTGCTGTTCATGGAACTGAGTGTCTTGCACAGATGCAGATGTGGACGGAGCATTGTGGTTAGATTGGTTTGGTAGATCAGTCAACACATCACATCCAAGTTCTACAAACAGATTCTCTATAGGACTCCTTGGAGGAAACAAGCGGATGTCCTCGAGGATGTACAGGACATCTTCATCTTGATTCTCATTGTTAGACATCTGAAATTGTACTGAATTAGTAATTTGAATGTAACAGGGGACAGTCACCAAACGAAATAAATAACAAATAACATATTTATTTTTCCCGCGGACGGGAATCGAACCTACACTTGTTAGAATCGGTCAATGATGGAGAAATAAGAATTTTAAGAACTTTTATTTTTAATGATTCTAAATCAAATTTATAAATACAAGAAGAAAAAACAACCGCCTCGTCCGGGATTTGAAACCGGGACCTTCCGCTTGCCGGGCGACTGCTCTTACCACTGAGCTAACGAGACAGATGATTTTCCTTCTTGCATTTATCAAATTTGTAACTAGCCTACTAAGCCACGTTTTGCTTTCAGCTGGCATTAACCAGTAACGATGAAAGCGCACAAATAAATTGTAAATTCAATTTTATTTATTTTTCCCGCGGACGGGAATCGAACCTACACATGTTAGAATCGGTCAATGATGGAGAAATAAGAATTTTAAGAACTTTTATTTTTAATGATTCTAAATCAAATTTATAAATACAAGAAGAAAAAACAACCGCCTCGTCCGGGATTTGAAACCGGGACCTTCCGCTTGCCGGGCGACTGCTCTTACCACTGAGCTAACGAGACAGATGATTTAAATAAAATTGAATTTACAATTTATTTGTGCGCTTTCATCGTTACTGGTTAATGCCAGCTGAAAGCAAAACGTGGCTTAGTAGGCTAGTTACAAATTTGATAAATGCAAGAAGGAAAATCATCTGTCTCGTTAGCTCAGTGGTAAGAGCAGTCGCCCGGCAAGCGGAAGGTCCCGGTTTCAAATCCCGGACGAGGCGGTTGTTTTTTCTTCTTGTATTTATAAATTTGATTTAGAATCATTAAAAATAAAAGTTCTTAAAATTCTTATTTCTCCATCATTGACCGATTCTAACAAGTGTAGGTTCGATTCCCGTCCGCGGGAAAAATAAATAAAATTGAATTTACAATTTATTTGTGAGCTTTCATCGTTACTGGTTAATGCCAGCTGAAAGCAAAACGTGGCTTAGTAGGCTAGTTACAAATTTGATAAATGCAAGAAGGAAAATCATCTGTCTCGTTAGCTCAGTGGTAAGAGCAGTCGCCCGGCAAGCGGAAGGTCCCGGTTTCAAATCCCGGACGAGGCGGTTGTTTTTTCTTCTTGTATTTATAAATTTGATTTAGAATCATTAAAAAAAAAAAAAAAAAAAAAAAAAAAAAAAAAAAAAAGTTCTTAAAATTCTTATTTCTCCAAATAACATAAATAAACAAGTATACTTCTGATTGTCATTTTTGATTGTCACCGCTTGACTGTGTTTTATTCTCTATGGGCAGTTGACATATTTTTGCAATAAAGAGTTAAACGTCAAAATGACAACTATTTGCTTTGGTTGTGCACAAGCTGCCGGTGAAATATTTAAGTGTGAGCAATTTTGTTATAAATTTCCAACTAAATAAATAAACAATATTAAAAGTATATATTTCAGGATGGATTGTGATATTAGTAATAGGTACAAATGAAAAATTAATGATTTTTGTGATGGCTTGGATCCATATAAATTGGAAATAATGCGGTGTAAAGAAGCTTTGCCTTCAAATGTTGGGTAAGACATTATAATTAATAGTAATGATGTTGATATTTTTATAATAATTGAATATTCAGGGGTTCGTTAATTGCTATTTTAATAGGAAAAAGTAGATCGACTGTATTTCTTTTGTTTTTTTATTAAAAAATAACTAAGTTAAATTTTACATTTTTTTGATGTCGCAAATTACTTGATAAAGCGAGAAAGCAGCTATACAAAGGAGGCTTTTCGTGCATATATGTAGGTCTCTTGAAGCCTATAAATTTTACCAAAGCGGATGGATCCAGGAGGTAGGAAAATTACCAACGGATCCATTGTAATTGGAAAAGTATGTTAGAAATTTTAAGCTTTACTCGAAAATATTTCATAAAAGCTATTTTATATTCCTTATTAAAGAGGTAAAACATTCACAACGACTCAACGAAAAGCCACTAATACCATGGGTGGTTGTTGACCAACATGGCATTATTTTGACTGATGGAAGTAAAATTGATTTTACTTACAGGATGTGCCATGTACGGATATCCTTTCGAAATAGCTAATACCACCAATGAAGAATATCTAAATGAAAACAGTGAAGCAAATAGGGTGGAAAAAGCGACAAATATTTCAGCGGATATTTTGGAGCCTCTCAGTGGTAGCGAAATCGATGGCCTTCTCACAAGTATGCAATGCAGTGGAGCAACTTTTGCGTTAATGGCTGTTCGGGAACCATTCTGTCGTAATTTCATTCCGCAACCAACAGAACTTTGACGAAACTTGCCACTGCTTCATCGTCGCCGATACTCTAATTTATACCTGCAGAGCTTGTATCACGACCAATTTGCGGATACAACATTATCCGAATTGGTAGATACAGGGCGAAGTATAATATTTCGGATTACTGATGCCGATATCGATCATATTCAGAGTGTAACATTGAGCCAAGCTAAATGTGCCGAATGGTACCTGTTATGAGCTGCACGAGTAACTGTATCAAATTTTAAAGCTGCCTGTCGAACGTCAGTCAAATCACCGGCTGTCAGTTTATTAAAGATGATTTGTTATCCAGAGAAGGAAATTTTCAACAGTAAGGCAACGAGATATGGCAATCAAAATGAAAGGGTTGTTAGAGATAACTATGTATTGCGGATTATTGCTCTCAAAAGAGTATCCACCAATGTGCGTCTCCTGATGGCATAGATACCTGTGACAGTTGTGGAAAGGTAGCCTTAGAGATCAAGTGTCCATATAATTTTAAAGATAATAATTTTAAAAATTATTTCAAAAGACGAGACTGCCCAATTTAATGTAGAGGTGGAATTTATTGTTTGGTATAAGAACATTCCTATTACTACCAAGTTCAGCTGCAAATGTATCTTGCAGAAACAGATTGTTGTGACTTTGATATATGTATATTACCCAGCGCAAACAATTATAATAAGAACAACATTGGACAACAATTTTGTACAAAGAGGTATCGCCAAGTGTAAAATACTATTTGATAATGTAATACTACCAGAACTCTTTGGAAGATATTTCACCGAATTGAAAAAAAAAATTTGTGATAAAAGGCTGCAATATAGAGGAAGAACTCCTCTTGCCGATAGTACAAACTTATATAGCACATAAAGAGTACATGTTTATAGTTGTTAAATGTTATGTTTTAGAATAATTTTTATTATTTTCAATAAATTTTATGTTTTCGTTATTTATATATATAGCACATAAAGAATAAATGTTTTATATTTTGAAGCCATAAAATGCGTGTCATAGTTGTTAAATGTTATGTTTTTGAATAATGTTTGTTATTTTCAATGAATTTTATGTTTTCGTTATTTATATTTTTGTATTTAGCATTGTCGACTGAAATATGTGATTAATAATTTAAATAATAACAGTGCAAATAAATATATGAACTAGTTAAAGCTCTTCTTTCATTAAATAAATGAAACTCATCACGAATTTTAAAACTTTCTGGAAGAGAGTAAAGAAAACACTCAAATCTAATTATATTTTTATTACAATGAAATTAATGAATATATGTATCATACACTAAATTCTAATATACGTATTTCTCAACATTTGTATCCTAAACTTAAAGTCTATACAATGTTGTCGTTTTTTGGTTCGCACATACATATTGGACGACACAGATTTAATTGCGCAAGAAACTGTCACAATCTGATCAATTATTTGTATTTCATTGGAAGATGTCGATAATTCATGCATTTTAAATTTATTTTTATGAAGTATTGGATACTTCTTTTTAGAAGCCCAATAACGCGCTCAACCTCTATCCTGACATTAGGTATATTCCTATACTGTTTTCTAATTCCAGTGGATGCAGCTGTGTTTTACCTCTTGTGAACGCAGGGATGTTTAATCCTGCTCCCTTGGATTCTAAAGCATCATTAATAAGAAACCTCCTATCTGCCATTACCACATCACTTTCTGCAATATGTTCAAGAAAATTGGAGTTTTCGGTCACATGTTTATCACTTGCTCTTCCTCCGAATGCAGCGGAAATGAACATAACTGTACCTTGTGGTGATATGGCGATGAGATATTTAACTGTAAAGGCATGTTTATAATTCGACCAACTTTCTGCTGCCGCTTTAATATTTGAAGATTTTTCTATAAATATTTCAAAGCAAACCACAATTGTCGTTATTTTGTCACCAAAGCACTTTTTAAATGTTAGAGGCACTGTTTTTTTTTTAGAACTTCTCTCTCCGGCCAGTATATTAAACTTTTGAATTTACAGTACAATATATTAATGCACTGTTTAAAATATTTAGATATGGTTGGAGTAGAAACGTTAAATCTATGAGATAAATACTTGAAAGACAAATCAAGCCTTATATGCATTAATGATAACAGTAGCACCTGGAATTTTGTTAATTCTTTTTGTGAAAATGGCAAATATGTCTCCAGCTGATGAAAAATTAACTTAAGAGTAACAAATTGTGAAATACCAGTGAAGAAACATACTTTTTCGTCATTATCTTCAAATTCTTCCAATGTATTAATGCTATATTTTCTTAATGAATCTATTTCACTCTGAAGGTAACTTACATCAAAGCTATTCATATCACTCATTATTACATCCGTTTGAACGTGAACGCTGCACTTAGCTGTATCTTCTTCAGTTAAGTCTTCCAGCAAATTTGAATTTTGCAGCAATTGCTGCTCCTCTTCTCGTCATTCCTCTCCCATCTTTGCTGCATCCTCTCTCCTTTCTTTTCTACTTAACATCCTTGTATATCTGTCCAGAATTCCTTTACGGCACTTTGTATTGCAGTAATAGCCCATGTTCTGGGTTGGTATCCAATCTGGTTGCTTATCGTCCACCAATTTCGCCTTTTTCCCTGTTCAAATTTATAAGCATATTCAATGTAAATAGTACGCTGGCTAGCAAAAATAAATTACCTTATATGAAGTGTCGAGAGCATATTCTCACAAATTTTAAATTAATGCTACCTCCATAAAACTTTTTTTGTCGTAAAGCTGACAGCCAAAGTCGAACTCTTCTTTCTTAAAGTTCCTTTAAATTGTGTTTCTCTGATACGTCCGAAAACCTGTTTGTCGCGTCCAGTCCTTGAAGAGCAACCACTTACGCAACAAGTTATAGCCATACTAGAAAAGAAGATTCAATACTAATAATATACCAATAAAACAAACTAGTTTTGCTAGCCATCAAGTCCGTAGCAGAATTACAATTCCATTAAAACCGAAAATTACTACACTTACATATGCTTCCTAATGCTTTTAAGAAAACTGTTAAATAATAAATATTGTTTATAATTAGCAATTTTGAAATTTATTTTATACTCAAATCTATCAAAAAATTAACAAACCAAACTTACTTCCAATTAAATAATTACAAAACTGGACAACCACGTACAGAATTTTGACAGAAGAAATGTCATCGTTTAACTCTTTATGGGTCGCTGCAACGTACTGTTACGCGCAACAAAGTGAAACAAGCGGCATCTGTTCGAAATGGAAACAACTTTAGGTTAGTGAAATCTAAGTAAACTTTGGGTTCGGAGAATAGAATATTCAGGATGATTTCAGTATAATTTGTAGAGTATAAATACGGCACTACTCACATCCAGTAGGCGAGTATTATTTCAGACAGTGAACTGAACGAAGTACACTATTTGGATTGCGATAATTAGAAGTACAGTACTAGCGATAACTATAAAGAGTTGATTTGATAATTATTTGTGAATTTGTGAGAGTAAACAGTAAAGTTAAATAAAGAAAGAACTTTTGAATTATATCTGAAATATTGTGTTTTAAATAACGGACTAAGGCCACGCTCGTAACAACTGGTGTCAGAAGTAAAATAAAATCGCGAAATAAAGTGGTGGCATTTGACTTTGAAATTCAAAGAGTGATTAATTTTGTGAAATCGTGAGTAAAAATTCCGAAAGGTAATTTTATATTAAACTGTGAGTGAATTACAAAAGACGCAAGAATGGGACGCAAACTAGAGGAGCTTCGCATACAGGAATTGAAAGTGGAGTTGGGGAAGCGGTCATTGCAAACGACAGGTCAAAAGAATGTTTTAGTCGATCGACTTAGACAAGCTTTGATAGAGGAAGAAAAGAATCCTGAGACATACGTTTTCGAGGAAGTACCAGAAACTGAAGAAGATCCTGCGATGACCACAGAACAGCTTTTGGGTACTTTACTGACCAAAATGGAGCTTTCAAGCCTGCAAGTGAAGAATGCTCTTGAGAAACAAAAAAATGCTTTTGAGGAACAAAAGAATTCTCTCGAATCCCGTTTAGATGAGCAGAAGAAATCTCTGGAGGAACAAAAGAATGCTTTTGAGGAACAACAGAATTCTCTCGAATCCCGTTTGGACGAACAAAAGATATCTCTGTAAGCCCGTTGGGATGAACAAAAGATTTCTTTACAGAATTGTCTAGAAACTTCTTTGGACGAACAGAAGAATTTTCTGCAAAATTCATTAGACACAAAAAATGTGAAAATTGAAGAAATCCATCAGGAAGTGTCGGAAGTTAAACAAAAAGTATCGGAAGTACAACAAAATGTCACGGAGCAGCTTGATAACTTTAAAGCAGATTTGGAGAGGATTAAGCATCGACAACCTCGCCACGAAGGAATTGAAATATCCGGTACAGGCAGAATGAAACCTTCAATATTTGATGGACAAAGTTCGTGGCATATTTTCAAGAGACAATTCGAGGCAGCTTCCGAAGTAAATGGATGGAGCGATGCAGACAAAGCTACAGCTCTGGTATTAGCACTTCGAGGTCCTGCGTCAGAGCTATTACAAACTATATCGATTGAAAGGCAACGTGATTACACTTCATTAGTACAGGCGACAGAATTGCGTTATGGCTATGAGCACATGCAGCAAGTATATCGCCTGCAATTACGCAACAGGATTCAAAAGCATGGTGAGTCACTACAACAACTGCACGTTGATGTAGAAAGATTAGCTTATCTTTCATACTCTAGCGTAAATGCAGAATTCCTTAATGAAGTGCCAACAGAAGCATTTGTGAACGCTATTGCAGATTGTAATTTAAAACAAGCGTTAAGGCTAGCAGGAAAGAAGTCAACAGCAGAAGCGCTAGCCTATGCATTAGAGTATGAATCTGCCAGACAAGCTTCTCGGAGTACAGTACGAGTGAGAGAAATTCCGGTGGGTGAATGTACTTGCAATAGAATGCAGTCATCTCAGAACACTCCTTCATGTGGTATTCTTCAATGCTGAAATTGTAATAGACCAGGACACCTCCAAAGGGACTGCAGAAAACGCCGACGAATGGAAGCGCTAGAAGAAGGGCAAAGATATCGGGCTAGGCAGCAGACTCGCAGTAAAATGCCGTAATCAGAGAGCACTCCTTCGCGTGGTCTCCTTCGATGCTGGAAATGTAGTAGACTGGGTCACCTTCAAAACGACTGTAGGAAACGAGAGCGAATGCCATTATCAGAAGAAGAAGGGAGAAGATGGCGAACTAGAGAGCAAACTTTTCGTGGAGAGACTAGACTGCAACCTCATGACTTTGAAATCCCATACCACAAAGGAGGTATCCACGGAAATTTTTCACAACGTCCATGAAATCCTGAATGGATACATGGCGGACGGATGCAAGAACAGGATGACGATGACTACGATGATGATAACGACAGTCGAAAGAAGAAAGGAAAGAAATCCAAAGACGATGATGACTGCGGCGATAAAAATAAACAGGAGAAAGGAAAGAAATCCAAAGACGAGGACAATGAAAAAAAGAAAAAGACGAAAAGTAAATGGTCTAAGTATGCTGATAATGACGGTGGTAAGGGTATAATGAAGATCGGAAAAGGTAAAGACAGAGGTGATGATAAGAAGCGCAAAGGCGGTAATGACAAGGATGACAAGGGCGATAAAAAGGGCAAGAAAATTAAGGACAAAGGAATCAAAGGAAATGATGGTGAGGATGAAAAGAGACAAAGGAAAACTAAAAGCATGGAAGAGTGCTTCAACAGAACATTAATCGAACATCTAAGAAAGGTAGTCAACTATAATCAGCGCTATTGGGATCGACAAATTCCTATATTTCTAATGGCTTATATATTAGCTGTTCACAAATCGACCGGACAAACCCCAGCAAAGGTTATATTCGGAAGGGAGATGCGCTCACCTAGCCACCTCAAGTTTGGTATACCCACAGGCGAACAAAAGTTACCAGAAGACTACGCAACCGAGCTCAGACAACGATTAGCTGATGTTCACGCGGCCACGAAACGTTTTCCACGACAACAGTGGGAAACTAGAAATAATAACATGGCATACAGGATTCAGCGTGGTACAAGAGACAAACGGAAAATCGTTCACCTGGATCGTTTGTGTAAATACGGCGAGCATCAATACCATGGACCACCTGTTATTCGGTACGAACAATTTTAAGAAGGGGGCACTCTGTCGCGCAAGAAAGTGAAACAAGCGACATCTGTTGGAAATGGAAACAACTTTAGGTTAGTGAAATCAAAGTAAACTTTGGGTTCGGAGAACAGAATATTCAGGATGATTCCAGTATAATTTGTAGAGTACAAATACGGTATTATTTCAGACAGTGAAGTGAACGAAGTCAACTATTTGGATTGCGATAATTAGAAGTACAGTATTGGCGATAACTATAAAGAGTTGATTTGATAATTATTTGTGAATTTGTGAGAGTAAATAGTAAAGTTAAATAAAGAAAGAACTTTTGAATTATATTTGAAATATTGTGTTTTAAATAACGAACTAAGCCCACGCTCGTAACAGTACTATCCCGTGTTTGTACCTGAACAACTCGTACCAATCCGTCAGTTGCGGGGTAGACTCGTTCAATTATGCCTAATGGCCAACTAGTCGGTGGCATATGTTCATTTTTTATAAGTACAATTTCACCAGTTTTAATGTGGGTTTGTTTTGTGGACCATTTTTGTCTGTGCTGCAGTTGGTTAAGATAGTCCTTAGGCCAACTATCCCAGAATTGTCTAACCGTTTGTTGATGATATTTCCATCTTTGTAGTAAGGATGCCTTGTGCTTGGAATAGTGCGGTTTAGGAATGGCATTCAGAGGCTTCCCAATCAAAAAATGACCCGGTGTTAATGTGAATAATTCATCTGCATCATTGTGGACCTGGCATAATGGCCACGAATTTAAACACGCTTCAATTTGCGTAAGTATTGTGGCATAATCTTCAAACGGCGTTTCCTAATATTCGTCGTAAATGGTGTTTAATCGATTTCACGCCAGCCTCCCAGATTCCTCCGAAATGGGCCGGTGGATTAAAGTGCTCATTTATTATTTTTGATCGGAAGAACTGTGCAGCTTCTGGTTCATCTTCGTTAATGGCTTGCCTTAGCTCTTTATCTAGCATCATTTTGCCTCCGACGAAGTTAGTACCATAATCCGAAAATCTGTCGGTGCACAAACCTCTTCTGGCTGCGAGCCTCCTTAAGTTAAAAAGTCTTCGGCTGTCAGATCTGACACTAATTCTATGTGTGTTGCCCTTGTGGCCATACAGATAAAAATACAAAAGCTTTACGAAGTGTTGACGTGTTTAGAGTTATCGGACCTGCATAATCAATACCTACCTTGGTAAACGGTTTGGTTATATTTACCCTTGAGGAAGGTAAGTTTCCCATTAATTGTATGCTAGTTAGTTTGCGATGTTTGGCACATGTGATACATTTATGTATCCTGCTTCTAACGCATCGTCTTGCATGTACAATCCAGTAATTATTGCGACTCATGCTCAAGACTAATGATGGTCCGCCATGCAATGATTCCTTATGAAGTTTATCGATGATGATTGATGTGATGTGATGATGTTGTGGTAAGATGATTGGATGCTTTCTTGCATGTGAGATGTCAGCATTTGCTAATCTTCCACCTACTCGTATTAATCCATCACTGTCCATGAACGGATTACGTTTCAATAAGCAATTATTCCTCGGCAATTGCTTACTGGTCAACAAATGATCGTATTCATCTACAAATAATGCTTGTTGTGTGATCTTCAGAATTGTATTAGTAGCTTGACTCCATTCTGTACAAGTGAAGAAATCTATTCGTTTTTCTTGTGGATTTCTACAATTATGTTTAAATCTACAATTATGTTTAACACGTGTGAGGAATGAATATCGAAATAAAATGCCATCTTCACAATTATTGAAAAAAACTGTTGGGTACTGCGCTTTTGGCTTCCAACTCTATTTGATCATTGTTGATTTGGGCCAAACATTTTGATGCTTCCCTAGCCATGATGATCCATGCCACCACAGGCTATTTTTGTGCAAATTTTCAGCTAAACTCCCTCTCGACCCAAGATCTGCTGGATTATCTCTAGTGGACACATGTTGCCATCGGTCAAATTTGATGATACCTTGTATTTCCACAACACGACTGGCTATATATGATTTCGATCTATATGGGTGATCCTTGATCCATTGAAGGACAATCGTTGAATCTGTCCATGCAAATGCAGGGATGGTTTGTAATTTCATATCATCGACAGTGACTTTAATCAGTCTTGCTAGTATGACTTCTCCGTTCAGTTCTAGTCGTGGTATAGTTGTTGGATTGATGGGTACTTCGCTTGACTTCGCTGTTAGGAGAGTCACGATAATATTGCCACCAGTATTCACAACCCGCAAGTAAAACACAGCTTCATACGCTCTCCGGATGCATCGGAAAATCCGTGTAATTGAATATTTGCGTTGCTATAATAATGAGTCTATCCTGGAATATTTATTAATTCCACATGTTGCAAATCTTTTGGAAAGTTTTCCCATTGGGTATGAATTGCATTAGCAACTGGATCATCCCAAGCGCAGCCTGTGATCCATAGCATTTACATCAATATTTTTGCCACAATTATTATTGGTGCAAGCTATGCAAGTGTTACTAGCCCACTTCCTAAGATTAAAGCCGCCGGCCTTCATCATATCAGTAGGTCTGTTTGCAACCCCTTTGCTTCGCCCATGCTATCAGCACCTGTCAATATACCATCAACGTAGAAGTCAGTCAGCGTAGCTCTTGAGGCTAGTGGCCAGTTTGTGTTTTCATCCACTGCCAGTTGGTGCAGTGTGCGGACAGCTAGATATGGAGCAGACGATTTACCAAATGTAACAGTCTTAACAGGATGCTGCCATATGATTCTTTAAAATATACGATAATCTGGATGCACGTCAATCATCCTATACATTTTCTTAATGTCCGCGTTCACTGCTATTTTGTACTTTCTGCAGTTGAGTAATGTCGCAAATAGCTTGGTTGTAATTGTTATGAATCTACAGATCATAACCTTACCCTATATACAATTCATAAGACTCACCAACCACATGAATTCATTATCGGCTCACCAAATACTTATCGCAATGATAATAAAATTTCTCATACCTACCTTTCTAAAAACAAAAACGACAAACTTATGTACATCGTACATACATAAATTTCAATCACCTTTTCCTCAGTCACAAAAATGACAAACATATGTACATCGCTACATATACACATTTTTCAGGTGCATTTCTTTACGCCACAAAAATGACAAACATATGTACATCGCTACATATATACATTTTCAGGTACATCTCTTTACGCCACAAAAATGACAAACATATGTACATCGCTACATATATACATTTTTCAGGTGCATTTCTTTACGCCACAAAAATGACAAACATATGTACATCGCTACATATATACATTTTCAGGTGCATCTCTTTACGCCACAAAAATGACAAACATATGTACATCGCTACATATATACATTTTTCAGGTGCATTTCTTTACGTCACAAAAATTTTATAAATATGTACATTCTTACATATAAAATTTCTCGATCGCACCAAACAAAAGATATAATTGGCCACCCGCAAGAAATCAACCTTTGTACTTCTTGACGTGTGTCCAAATATCAAGAATTATTGCATCTCTTGCAATTTGATGCCTATACGGCGCTTGGAATTGCGATCGATTATGATCAAAGTCCATCGTGTGACCCATGGAAATTCCAAATTTCATAAGGCAATAAACTTTGATTTTTATGTGCTTACCTATGTGGGTACTCAGTTTTTGATATTGATCAATAATAGCAAAGAAATGAAAACTAAGCATTTCTGATCAATACCGATTAATTGCAAGCCAAAATATATTACCTTTGCCCCAAATAAATTATTTGCCTACCCTGGGAAAATCGATTTATGTGGAAGGGAGTATCATCCCATGTTAAAATTTTTAAATAAAAGACGAGTATCGGGATAGGAAAAATCAGAAGTATTATTACATCTGGAGAAGTAATTCCTACATTAAAAGAAGTATTTTAACTCTAAAAGCATTCCTAGAGCGTCCCCCTACCAAAGGTAAGGCCCCTAGTTAAATAATTAAAAGTAATAAAATTGTGAGTTAATGCAAGAGAATATATAAAGAAAAAGTAAATAAACAGTTCGTTTCCTAAGTGAAAGTGTTTTTTTGTACAAAAGGTCCCGATAGTCTGTTAGGACTATCTCTAGAACCCTTGTTGTACAGGCGGTACAACATAATGTTGGACCCCTCAAAAAACCATCATTGATTGACCTTCCGTTTGTTGTTTTTTCTGAGGCATCAAATACCACTCTCCCCTTCGTTGTAGTGCTATGCTTGTAAACTGCGTGATGTGGGATATAGTAATGTTTTTCACTATCCTTTGGAGGTTCAATTTCCTTCATGTGTCCACGTTCTATATAGTTATTAAGACAATTTCTATAATCCGATTCGAATTCAGGATCCCTTGAAAATTGTTTTTGTATATTCATAAATCTTTTAAGCGCTTGTGGCGTTGATTGTCCCAATGCAGGAACCTCATTTTCAACGAATGGAAGATTGACCTGATATTTTCCATTACATAGTTGCTGAAATGTAGTTTGAAGCTCTTCTGGCTCCCAAAATCGTTTGAGCTGTATATTCAAATTGCTTCAGTAGTGGTGAAGGTGTGACTTTCTTATATGTCATTGACTGCGTCATTCGTGGATCCTAGTAAGATCCAACCGAAAATAGGAACTAGTGCTGTGTCAGAGCCTCGTCTGATACCTGCTTGGAGGATTTTTGCGTATATTCTTCCTCCTAGTAATGCATCTATTGCGCCAGGTTTCCAAAATGTAGGATCTGCTAGTCGCAGTCCATTTAGATGTCGATAAACTCCTTTGGAAACTACCCTTGTTGGTAGAGCATGCGTGATGCTCTTTAAAATTAGAAAATCTTCTTCCATTGTGGTCGAGTTTGATCCGCAATATCTTATTTTTAACCATGTTTGGTTATGCGATCTGTTATCCGTTGATTGCTACCGATATGGGGGTGCGTGTTGCACAAAGTGATGACCGGGAGCCACTGTCTATAAGACAACGTAATACTTTGGGTTCACCACGTTTACACCTTACCATGACTAACGCTGTCGAAAGTAATGCTTGGTGGCTTTCCCTAGTTACAAATGTTTGAGTAGTGTTTAACTCAGAAGCGCTATCGGCAGATTGTAGCCTTGTGTGGATGCTGTAATCCTGTGTACTATTGTTGAGTGGTGTTTGGTCTTGTGACGTTGAGACCTGTTGTGATATATTGCTCTGCGTTTTCGAAGACCATCTTGGAGTTGGTGCCTTATGGAGATTTTCATATAAAGTGATGTGATGCCTTTGATTACATTCAAAGCATTTGTAATTACTACTACATTCATTAACTATGTGATCCCTTGAAAAACAATTGAGAAATCGCCTAGACATCTTAATGAATTTTCCTCGTGCTTGTATATCCATCTTGAGATATTTAGGACATTTCTGGATAAAATGGTTGTACTGTCTGCTAGTAGAACGTACACGCAAATTTGAACTTAATGAAACTGAAATGGATGCACTGGTAAATTTGGATCAAGGTTAGTGGTCGAATCTCTTATCAAAACATACACTGTTCACTACGTTTAACTTTCAATAACTTTTCACACTTATTTCTTAAGATTGCTCACTAATTATATTAAGATCAGATTATGGAATGAGATATTAGGTCAGAGATCCACACACACTAGAAAACACTTATTATCACAGATTTAGAATTTACGATTATCAAGAAAAGTTGTTTGGGATAAAACTCAATATATAAGTTTTGGGTCAGAGAATTTGTTATCACACTGAAAACACTTATTGGCGGAATAGTTGCAATATAAAATCGTCAAGAGAGTAATACATATAAATATAAATGTGTAAAATTAATATCGAATAAAGATAAATTATAATATTTGATAAATATGCACAAGAAGTGTAGAATATGTAAATATATATATGAGTAAATATATAATAAAATAGATATATGAATAAATATTATTTTGTTACAAGTGACTGGTACTCACCGATCTACAACTTTACGCTTGAGGGTTGGCTTTAAGCTAATATTAAGACCCTTTGTTCTAACCATTGGTTACAACAATTCTTTATTCCCGTCGAGACCAGAAATAAAGTGTTAATGTTAGTAAGATACCATCTCAGTCGAGACCCGAGATAATATTCTTTAAGTCAGTCGAGACCCGGCTTAAAGTGTTATCTTATCTTCAGTCGAGACCCGAAATAAGATGCGTTTATTCCCGTCGAGACCAGAAATAATTGTTAGTAAAAAATTATCTCAGTCGAGACCCGAGATAATATTCTTTAAGTCAGTCGAGACCCGGCTTAAAGTGTTATCTTATCTTCAGTCGAGACCCGAATTAAGATGTGTTTATTCCCGTCGATACCAGAAATAATTATTAGTAAATATCTTAACTTCAGTCGAGACCCGAATTAAGATGTGTTTATTCCCGTCGATACCAGAAATAATTGTTAGTAAATATCTTAACTTCAGTCGAGACCCGAATTAAGATGTGTTTATTCCCGTCGATACAAGAAATAATTATTAGTAAATATCTTAACTTCAGTCGAGACCCGAATTAAGATGCGTTTATTCCCGTCGATACCAGAAATAATTGTTAATTGTTAGAAGTGAAATATCAGTCGATACCCGATATAATGTTAGTCCCTACACAGCCAACTTACCCCAAGCGATGCCAAGTACAAAAAGAGCTCGAGATCAGTCAGCTTGTCGTTTATATAGCTCTTGCTTGCACACGACACCACTGATAGAGTAGCAGCGGCGCATGATTACAAGAATTGGCAATGCAGCTGTGCTCTTACGGTACTAGCGATAAAATTTGCCTAGCAACGAACAAAAATGCATAGCAACACGAAATTTAGAGCAACACATGCTGTTGTGTTAAATTAAATTATATTTGCAAAAATTTTATTTCGTATCACGTAGAGAAGAAATTCCCGTTCGATGGTACTTATAATGATGATAATGCTAGAGTTGCAAATTGGTCTTCTTGATGTGATTGAATTTGTGCCATGCATTGTATGTTATATGACAACACATGCTTTTGCTAGATGTTGTACCTATTTTTGGAAAAATTGTAATTAGATTGAATTTGTTTTCTTTTCAGAACTCAACTTCAGCATGGTATTGTTGACAATATGTTCCCTTTTCAGGAATTGTTTTTTGATAATAATTTTAAATTAATTTGCTCAATGAGGCTATACTTTTATGTTGTATTTATGCAATATGCTATGAAGATGACAAATACATGGCTATGTTGGGTTGTGTACATGTTTTTCGCTTAAGAGAAATAAAATTAGATTTAATTTTACTAAAAATTTAATGCTTTGTTTTCAGCATGCTTTCGTTCAGAAGTTTTCTGTATGAAAATATATTCGAATCAATTTGGTTCGAACAATGGTTTCCATTATTTACCACAGGATATTTTTTACCCTTTGCAGTATAGCAAGTTAGTGGTGTCTGTTTGCAGGTTGGCCTTGTTTGTCTTGCCACTAACCTTGGCTGAGATACGTTTTTTGCTAGAACATCTGTAATGGATTCCAGGATCTTTAATCGTTTATTCAAAAATGTAGTGAATTGTAAGAGGCTCGGCAGCTCTTGTGTAGCGCCTTGCTCTTCTTCCCATTATCTCAAAGTGATAAATGGCAGTTTTTGTACTAAAAGATGTAGTAATAATACATTCCAAGACCTTGTGTCCACTTGTAAACTCTTTAATTATTGTAATGATTCTTCTGTTGATCTATTAGTGACTTTATGCCCTTATTTGTTTCCAGATTTTGTTTCGGTATATAGACCTGGTTTGTAATAGGAGTATGTCTTAAAAACTTGTCGGCTTCACCAACTAAACATGTCTTCAAATGATGTAGTTTCTGTAATCGAGAATTGTTGTGGACTAATGACACAAACAGATCATGAAATGATCGCCATCGACCATAGTCGCCATTATATGTAGGCAATGCGATCCTAGGTAATGAGGATTCTTGATGCATGATTTTAGTTGGCTGCGTTGAAACAGATGTGTTGGGTTTTGACTGAATAATAGTTGAATATTTACATAAGCCTTCCACTAACTCGCTCATATATTCTGTGTATTTGAGCTCTGATCTACCATTTTATTATTATTATTATTATTAATTACGGGGGATGCAGACAGGATTTCTGCCTCTCATCTTGTCACTGCGGCCTATAAGATCTATTGTGACATTACCCCTTGATGCGCTAGAGCGCCCAATCGAACTTAAGGTCTTTGATGAAGCCTATAATATTCTTTAGGGCCATTTTTCCGATATCCTCTGGCAGTGGAAATGCCTTTCCTAGATGTCTTAGCCTTATGCGGCACAGAGTATCGTCTTCCATACAGAATCGACAGGTCCCATCATTGACCTTACCCATCTTCTTAAGGTGGTATCTAAGTGGACAATGCCCAGTAAGTAGGCCCGTTATGAGCCTTAGTTCCTTCCTGCTGAGTGTGGGGAATTCTTTGGTCCTAGCGAGCACTTTATAAACTTCTTCGCTTGTCTCAGCCCCGGGGTATTTTCCCAGTATTCCTTCTTAGTTCTGTCCTCCCAAAGCCTGATCTGAGCTGAGAGCTGACTTTTTGGGTGTCCAAAGACAGGCTCAGGGCTAATAAACGGAGATTTGGCTCCATCCTTTGAAAGCCGGTCCGCAATCTCGTTTCCCATAATGCCTTCATGTCCTGGTACCCAGATCAGTGTCACCCTATTTGTCTCGGCCAGTTGCTTTAAGACAGTAAGACAGTCCCAAACCAGCTTTTACTCAAAGGTAAACGAGCTTAACGCTTTAAGTGCTGCTTGGCTGTCTGATATTATGTATATTTTTGCTCCACGCATATTTTTATGGATTATTTCGCGAGCGCAGAGTTATTTGGCGTGTATTTATGCTTGAAAAATGGTTGGTGAGCCCCCAGTGCCTTTTCGAGATGGCACCTTGGCCCATATAAGCCAACGCCTGCTTTACCATCCATTTTGGATCCATCCGTGTACCATTTCAAAGGGTAGGTCCCCAGTGTGCCACTGTTGACGGTTCCCCACGATCACCTTAAATGGTGTTTCAAAGTTATGGCGTTTCGGCATAACGTCTGAAATTGGGCTAGCCATCGGGTCCTCAATGAAATCCTGGAGGACTTTCAGGTGGCCAACCAGATTATTTGAACTTAGGAGGTTTGCCCTTTGTAGGCTAATTGCACTAAATATGGCCTGCTCCCCAACATGAAAATGTAAGGGTAGCAGATCCAACATAGCCTCTAGGGCCGCAGTTGGGCAGGTACGCATGGCACCGGCTACTCCTAGACATGCAAGCCGTTGTAGTTTTTACAAACTAGCTTGAGCTGTCTTTTGTTTTGTTTTTGGCCGCCAAACTAGCGAGGCGTATATGACCATGGGTGTTATAATAGATGTGTATGACCACAGAGTCATTTTTGGTTTAAGACCCCAAGTTTTGCCAAAAAGCCTGTGGCATGTCCATGTTGCCACTGTAGCTTTATCCAGTATTCTTTTTAACTGAGAGTTCCAGGTTAGTCTGTTATCCAGGGTAATACCTAGATATTTGATTTCCTTTGAGAATTCCACTACTGTTCCCTAAAGGGATGGCGCTTTTAGGTAAACCTTTCTTTTTCTCGCGAAGGGAACAACTGTTGTCTTACCAGGATTGGCTCGAAGTCCCATTATTTGGCACCAGTTGCAAACTATGTTTAGGGCATTTTGCAATAGATCAGAGATTATCTGATCATGTTTGCCCCTAATTGTGATGACCAGGTCATCCGCATATCCCTGATTATCATAGCCGGAGTTTGTTAGCTTCTGTAGGAGATCTTCTACAACCAGAGACCATAGTAGAGGGGACAGTACCCCACCTTAGGGACATCGCTTGGCACTACTGTAATAGAGTCCTCCCCCAGGTTAGCTGTGCTTCTCCGGCTTTCAAGCATAGCTTTTATCCATTTTATCAAGGAAGTTTCAATTCGTTTTTGGTAGCTGCATTCTCAATGGCTTCAAAGGAGGTATTGTCAAATGCTCCTTCGATGTCTAGGAATCCGCATAGGGTAGTCTATTTATGCTGCCTTTTCTAGTCCTAGGACAAGACTATGTAGTGCAGTTGTGGTAGACTTTCCTGCTTGTTAAGCATGTTGATTTGGGTGCAGCGGTTATCGCTTGAGTGCACCGCTCCTAATATAGTTGTCTAACACTTTCTCCATTGTTTTGAGGAGAAATGAAGTTAGACTGATAGGACGGTAGGATTTGGGTAATGCATAAAGATCTTAATGAGATTTATCAGTACCTCTTCTAGCCCTTGTTGAAGTAGGGCTGGAAGGATACCATCAGCTCCAGGCGATTTGAATGGGTTAAAGGAGTTGACGGCCCATTTGACTTTCCTTGGGGTGAAGATTTTGCCAGAGATTCTTTTAATCCTGTTGGAGGGCCTGCATTCAGGTCTTAGCTCTTCAGGGATTTCGTCGTCATCTTGCATAATTCTCGAATCGGGAAAATGAGTTTATAATAACAAACTTACTGTTTCTTCCCGGCTACTCGTGTAGCTACCATCGACTTTCTGTAGAAGGCCGATGCTATTGGTGTGATCCTTAGAGAGAACTTTTTGAAGTCTTGCACTCGTGGGTAGATCATCAATACCCTCGCAGAGATTTCTCCAAGTTCTTCTTTTGGATTTCCTCAGCTCTTTATTGTACTCAGTGAAGGCGCGCTTGTATTAATTCCAAGCACCTGTTGTTTTTGCCTTGTTGAAGAGCCTTCTAGAATTGGCTCTCAATCTATCTAGTTCACTGTTCCACCAGGGCACAGCTCGCGTTGTTGCCCTTTGTTTAACAGGACAACTTTGTTCATAGGAGTAGATGATCAATCTATGCATTTGGGAGGAGATACGGTCTAGATCCAAGCGGCTATCAATTTGACCGTTTTCGAGCTCCTCTAGACCCACTCTGATGTATACCCTGTAGAAATTCCAGTCAGTGAGACGTGGAGCTCTTATTTCCTCCCTTTGCATAGAGGTAGCCCTAATATCGAACCTGCTGTGGTTATGGTCCGACATTGAGACTTCGTTTGAGACATGCCAGTTTGCAATGTCATCCGCCATATTTGGGCTGATGAGTGTTAAGTCCAGCACCTCTTGGCGAATGGCGTTGCAGAATGTTGGTTCATTCCGTATATTAGCTATGTCTATGTTATTTTTAACTAAATAGTCAAAAAGGTACTCACCTCGTCTGTTGGTGTCACTGCTTCCACATACAATGTGGTGGGCATTTGCGTCACATCCAATGATATAGGATTTATTCCTTTTTTGGCAGAAATCCAGAAGTTTTGTAATTTCCTCTGGAGGAGGTATATCCGTATCACCCGGGAAGTGGGCTGAGGCCATTACCACCTCATGTTTGACTGTGTCTGCTGGCACCTCCACTAGGGCAGCCACTAGGTCCCGAGATATTAGTTCAGTAATAGGAAGGAAGTTAATATTAGGTTTAAAAAGCATTGCCACCCATGGGGTGTCATGATTCCCATTATAGATCAACTTACCTTGTTTAGTCGGAAGCCCTTTCACTTGACTTCCAAGAACCCAGGGTTCTTCCAGGAGTGCTATGTCTATACCACCCCTAATGAATCTTCTGCTTAGCACATCCGAGGCAGCTTTTGCATGATGAAGATTCACTTGGAGTAGCTTGATATCACTCCTGTTTTCAGTCATTATGAGTGACTTCCTTTTTTGGGACTCTTTTTCGTTCCCATTTTTTTGCCCTTCCCGGCTTTCACCCCTTGGTCTCTATTTAAGGGTTTTGGTCGTTTTAAATAGAAGCTTGGGGTACTGTGGGTTTGCCGGGCGGTTTTAATTTAACCACTGCCTGCTCCCCAGCAGTATGGTCAGCCTGTTGCCCCTTTCTGGTGTTGAGGGTGTCACAATTGCCAGGTTGTTAAGTCCATTGGTAGTTGTGGCTATTTTTTTGACCTGTTTTGGGGTACCCATTTGGGGTATCGCCCTTGTTGGCTCTGCTTCATCCACTTCCATTTTCTCATGAGCCCCAGTATTACTCTCGAGGCTTATGCCCGGGGTTGAGGCGACCGCAGCTGCCGCAGATGGCCGAAGTGCAGTCTTGGACGCTTCAGCCTTTGGGTTGGCCTCTGCTGTTTTTCTTTGGTCCTTTTACAGTTTTAGGTCTCCTTTTGGCCTAAGTTGTACCTGCCCAAAAAGAAAGTTAATCTTAACGCTTAACTTCTTGAGCCTTTCCGCCGAGCAGTGGTCCACTGAGAGAGTGACTTGTGAGACAACTCTTTCAGTCACATTCCTTAAGACCTTCCAATCAGCTACTTTGAGCTCATGGTTTTTGGCAACTACGTAACGCAGTAACTCGTCAGCAGGCATCTCTGTGCTTTCAGGGAAATTGCCAACTAGGATCTTTGCACGAATAATATCACATTCGTCTACAGCCCTTAGTTTGGCATTTTCCGATGGTGTTATCTCTCCCACTATCTGCTTTATCCACTGCGAGGTAGCCTTGTCAGAGCAAGGGAGAACTAGCCATCCTGGTCTGGCACTGTAGCCAAGGAATGCCGGCATAAGTCGGTCATTCTCCATCTCCAGTATCTTGCCCAGGATCGCCTTACGGACAGATATAATTTGATCCGCCGTAAGCATTTCTTCGGGGAGGTTCGCTGAGAGGATTCCCATTTTAACTCTTGCAATCATTTGCTTATAAGACAGGGACTTGGGAGCTATTTCCTTTTTGGAGTGCTCCTGCTTCCTTTATGCTTCTTCACTCTGTTGAGTCCTCATCCTTTTGACCTGTGTAAGTTTAGGAGTAGAGTCCTCGGAGCGGTTCCGTTTGGATCCTTTATCGGTCTCCTTCACTGGCATCGGCTTCATAGCTAGCTCATGGGCCTCAGTTAGGCTGTGCCCGTGTTTCACCAGCCACTGAAATCGTTTCTTAGCGGCTCCACTCATCTTCCGACTTTTGGGTTTTGAATCCTTTTTGGGGTCTGTTGGATCCTTATCAGATACAGCAGAGCCCCCAGTGGATCCTTCCGAGTCCTTAGCGGAGCTCTGGATTCCTGTGGGATTATCTGGTTTGACCTCACCAGATATAGAGGGTTGAAGTACGACCAACTCCTCATGGTTCTTCTTACTCTCACGGTCCGGCTGTGAGATCAGCTCGACGTCCTCATCTGAGAGAGAACAGTCTTCTCGCATAATCTCCGCTAGACCTTCGAGACCTTCGAAGTCCTGTTCCATGAGCAGGTTGTCTTCTCCGTCTACTATTTGAGGCATAGTAGCTGCCTTTGGTTTTGGTACATTTGGAGGGGCACCACCCTCTTTAGTAACTTGGTTTTCCTTGTGATTCCCACGAGTTACGAAGAAAGTAGAGTCACCCACGGCAGAGAATCGTATACCGTGGGAAGGCTAAATTGAAACTGGAGGTCGCCTGGTATCCAGAGTTCATTGTTATAAGACACACTCACGCAGTGCCATTCATTCCATAGGCACGATTGCTTACACCTGGGATTGCGGGTTTTATCGGGTTTTCCTCTCTAGATTCGCCGTATTCAGTCAGACATGTGGTTCACTCCAGGGGATGACTCCATCTCCCTGTGCAGAAACACCTCGGGCAGGATGTGACTGTACGTCACGTACGGACGGTCTTAAGAGAAGAATTGCATAACAAGAGACTTGCATGGCAAGGTTCTCCCCTGATGTTGTAAACTCCACCTTGTTCCCTTGTTCTGATCTACCATAGTTTAGTTGTCTTCTTCTAGAAATGTATTTCATTCATCTGAATCCTCCCCAACCAATGATTCATTGAGTTTTAAGTCAATTGCGCTATAATCTTTCCAGATTTTTCTCAAATCTGCAATTCTTGCTTCATAGAATCCTCGAGTGAATTTTTTTGCATTTTCGTTAAATTTGTCTAGTCTACCTCTCAATACCGTTTCCTTTGTGAAGAATTCTTGTAGCGAAGACATAATGCCGTTAATAATGTTTTATGTAACGGTAATGTATATAACTGTATTGATGCTTGCTTGTTTCGAATGAACTTAAGAATCCAACAAATGAATTATATTAAATCGAATGTTTCTATTTCTTGGATGGAACCACCAACACAGAATCTTGGTCCATGCATGGAACCACCAAAAATGTTTATGCAGCTTCTGATTCCTGGATGGAATCTTCAAAAAATGTTTGTGCAAGTAGCTTGGTTCCTATAGGATCACCAAACAATTCCATATACAGTAGTTAGTTCCTGGAACTGAATAAAAACTATATGGGGAAAGTCACACCATATGCCTGTATACTAGGCTGATGTAAAATTCCCTTATTTTTTAATAATACTGCAATTGCAGCACGTGTGTAACGGAACAGTTGGCGTAGAACCGTTCACAAGCCACATGTAATGATGTTATATTTGGTGGATTATGTTAGTGTAGCGCTATATTAAAATCAGGACGAGCATAAATAGATTCACATTTCGATTTAATAAAAACTTCATATGCAGGTTAGCTAAGCACTCTAATCCACAGCAAAGCACTTATCTAATATAAATCTAGAAAATTCTTCAAAATTATGATCTTAAAGCTATTTACAATTTTAAGCAAACAAAGGATAATTCTCATATACCAGATAATCCGATTTGGGAAGTATAGGAATATCTGTCTTGAATTTATCTTGTACAAGACACTTTAATTTACTATTAATTTGTTATCAGAACATTATTAAATATCACAATAAAATTAATTCACTTTATTAAAAGGGACAAAAATACTTATTAATTACAATAACGTCACTAAATTATGTTTTTGCACAGATTTTACCTATACCAAAAAGAAAATCGCATGTGAGCTTATACTTACCATAGGCAGATTATAAGCCAATTTTCACGAATTGCACAAAGTGAGAACTCAAAAAAAATAACTAAAAATTTCACCAAATACATATCACGAACTGAACTGCTTGAACTTGAAAATTTTAAGAGAGTGATTCATGCAAAAGCTCGGCCTTATATAAGGTCTGAACCGCCATTTTTGTGTGGTGAACCCGCAACCATAATGGAAATTACTCTGAATATATTATTTTTCATCAGGTGTGATTTATCTCACTCGATGAAGAATATTAATATCTATTTTCTTTACATTTTTATTTCATTGAATGAAAATTAAAATTCAAAAATGTGCTATAACATGGCGCAATTAAATTTTTGACATCAATGTTGAGAGATGTGGAACGTATGTTAATCCATCTCACTTCCACTTGCTATCTCTTTCCTTCTCATTAGTTATATAAGAAATCATAAATTCGTAAATATCTTTTCACTGAGATACTTTAGCACCTTCTTAATACCTCCATCAGATTCCTCGGTAATCAATAACCCAAGTTCGTGTGCCATATGTTGGGAATACATGAAATTTGACAGTTCCGCGATAATTAAAGTTTGTTTTGACTATTCGCGATCGCGAGTTTTTCGGTGCGTTTTTCTAGTGGAAATTGTGCTAGTTACATAAATGTAAGTTGATTGTGATTCAGTGTTTTTTTATGGAATTTATAATCTTAACCTGTCTTCAGGTGAGATTTTCTTTTGTTGATTTCCGCGGAAAATCTTTACGGGAAGTTGCTTATGTGTAAGATATCTTTTCAATAACTCATAAACTTCGGTTTTATTGAGTTATTGCATTTCACAATCCCTTAAAAACTCGATTTTTGAGAAAATTGTTTTCCCTTGTGACAACTGTCAAAGGGGAAAATTTTCATGTAATTTTCTTCGAAATAGTTCGCGGGAAAATGGTTTGTTATAGTTAACATGTTCTATGACTAATGGTATAGATGGTATAGATTTCAAGTGATGGAAATTGAAATTCAACCAACTCTTAATAAATTTCCATTTCCCATAGTGTTGTTGTTGCTTTGTCGACACTTTGTTCACATTCGTTGTATGGGGAAATAGGAAATTTTTATAAATTTTCTTATGAATTCAATTAGTGTTTCTTAGTATAAGTAATTCATTGTAATTCATTGTTTAATTCTTTTAAATAATTCATACTTTCTTTATATTTCAGCTGTTGTATGTATGTTCGAAGGTACATAGGCACCTGTATGCGTGGGAGGAATGTATGCCAGTCACCTTCCTTGGCTTTTGTTGAGTTAAGTACTGTGCATTGGGTTTTAATTTATTAATTCTTTTTCTTTTCTTTTCAGGTTGTTCCGGGCTGAACATCAACAAAACTTCAAGCAAAATAATAAAATTAAAGTAATAAAAAAAAATAAAATAAAAACAAATTAAAAATTCAAATTCAAATTCAATGAGCTCCTGCTCAGGCGCTACCAATGTTCTACTCGTTCTGAAAATATAGAGAAGCATAATTAGTTATCTGTCATCAGAACGAGAAAAAAAGGAAATGTTGATGCTGCTAGTGCGTGTGGGCACAAAGGCAGCAAAATAACGTTGCTCGTACGTGAGGGCACAAGCGTAGGAAAGTGTTTTCGTCGGTAAAATGAGTCATATTGGTCTCTGACAGTATTCTGCGCGTGCGCATAAGTGTAGCAATATGCTACTATAAAGAAGAAGCATCAACATTATTCTTCTGTAAATGTGAGCAGGAGATGTAGCAGACTTAATCTCTGCGCAGAATTAAAGTTCTGCTTAGGTGTGGGCAGGAATATTGCAGATTAATCTCTGCGCAGAATTAAACTTCTGCTTAGGTGTGGGCTGGAATGTTGGAAATGATAAGATTTTCAAATTAATCTCTGAAATATAAAATTAATCTTCTATAATGAGGGTGGCAATAATATTATTGTCACTCGGATTAGTCTCCGAATCAGATGAGCTCTGAACCAAGAATGATTTTCTGCTGCGGCTCGTCGGCTATATATAGCCGCCGCATCCAGTTATGAGTTGTCGCATTTTGGTGTTGCACTAGCAACGTTTATTTCGATTTCTGAATGTACCCCAGACAGCTGACTGACGTAATGTCACTTTCTATCACTGAGAAGATGTAAATATATGGAAGTAGGTATGCTTTTGTGTATTTAATATTATTTATGTGATTTTTCCTTGTCTATTAATAATTTTTTTTGATAATTTGAGAAAAATTGTGCCGTGAAAATCAGACGGCAACTGCAGCAAGTAGTTACAACAGTGTTCAGGAGGATTTATTGCAGTATTACCAGCAAAATCCTCAGCGCTGGAGCATGGGAGTTTCTTTTGGAAATGTCATTAGATGCAAGTTTAGATAAGTATTTTTCTTTTTATTTGGAAAATGAATACATTGTGGTTTCTTTTATTTTAAATTTCAGGAAATATTACGTCGCGGGAATATAACTACGTCGATGGACTGAACAGTAATAGTTTTAGTAATATTAGTGATAAAATAACTTAAAAGTAATGAATTGCGAGAATTGATGTACAGGGTCATTTAAATATTGTACCATAGAGATAAGGCGAGAATAAAGTTGTTATTAAAGTGAAATCATCACTGTTCTAAATATTGTTTCAACGTCGTGAAACTTTGCCCTGGACGACTCCTGACTACCCGTCGCATTCACTCACCCGATTTATCTGATTACGTCAAACTAGCAGAGAAGCTATTCCATGTTGCTGGATGTAATCGTAGACACATACAGCGTCCACGGCTTTTATTATCACCGTACTAGCTCAAAGCATAATGTGCGCTTATTAAGGAAAATCTGCCGTCAACACAGCGTTTACCCGCTGGGAGAATAATTTTTATAGTTATATAACCTCATGACAGTTCAAAGAAGAGGAGAACCGGCTCAAATCACATTTCGACTTAAATTAACCTGGTTCATATATAAACCATTCGAATTGATAAAGTGCGTCCCAGTACCGGTGTTCATGAAAGATAAATTTTTGGTGGTAGAACCTTTATCACGATTCTTGATAACAAGTTTACATCGAGGTCAATTCTATCCACTTTCGGACAATGAGATATCAGCCTGTTCCACAATTGGACAGTCAATTCATATGTGCAAGCAACATCATCCTTTCTATAGGGTTGATTCTGGTATTAGCGCTTGTGAAATTGGATTCTTAACCAATTCTCCAGCACCCTCCAAGTGTAAAGACAAGGTCCCAAGATGGATACTACTTATGAATCCAAATCATTGGATTTATGTAATGAATAGAGAAACGAAAATCAACATAACCCCAAAGGTCGCGGACGGATTCCGGCATGCCAATAAGGACGAGGTAACTACAATACAAGCTCGCAGTATTTATCCGACCTCCATGAGAAGTGCCGTTATGCCATCGCAGAATTTAACTGAAATGCTTCCGCCGCTTGAAATCACGAAATTACTTCAGAACATCTTCCACGATCTGTTAAAAGTAATGCAAAGAATACAAGATCTTCAGCTTGAAGAAGCAAGACTTATGAAGCCAATCCATCAAACTATTCACCACTTCAGCGTTGGGTACATGAGCCTTATCCTCTCCATTGGTAATTTGACATTTCTCGCAATTAGAATGTTCATTAAGCACCGTGAGAACCGGAAGAAACTTCCCCCCGTAGCTGCACCTAGAAGTACACCTCAAACCTTCAGCCTGAGACGAAAGATCTGGTTGAACTAAGCGTTTAACGCGAGGAATTATCTAGCATTAGATTCCAAGGTTCATTTCTTCCTAAAAAACAAAGAGAAACAAATTTGCATGATAAATAAAATCCAAACTCGTCATAGTCAAAATATTCACAAAGTACACATTCCTTTCTGATTTATCACCCTCTGTGATTAACAATTCTCACAGATCGCATCAGATTACTTCCCAAAAGTATTTATTTCACGACGATACAACTTTGTTTTTCTTCACGTTAAGCGAGAAAAAGTTGTGTCTACAACCTAAGTTTGTGTTCGTATTCTTTATCAAATTCTTCTGTCAAGTGTTTTACTACAAGCAGTTTCAGAATTTGGATGTTTTGTTGTTTCACCAGAGCATTAGTACCCCAGTGCAATGTTCGAGGGGAGAAAAAAGTTGGAAGTAGTCGCTTTAAATTTTTTTTTATCATATTTAAGTTAGATATCACAAAATCCAATTTTCGGTTTGATTTGGAAAACCTGTCGATAATATTATCCACATCAATGTCGATCTCAGAGTGGACAGACATTAAGGTCTCATATCCAGATTTTCTTTCTCGTGCAAAGATTGTAGAAATAGTTGTGACGCAACCGATTCTGTCACGAGTGAAGTAAATGACTGAGAGTTAGAGCTTGCACCTTGAATCACATTCAAAGGAATAGGAGTAGCAATGCATGATATGTCACTGACTATATCTTTTGATGGGAACTTAGCTGATCTTGCTTTCTTCTGAAAATAGTTATCAATGGTCTAATCAGTCTTTTGCTTTCCACTTTCGCTACTATTTCTACCTCCATCGCTAACTGCTGTAGCAAGTTTATTCTTCTCCTATAAATTAAAAGTAAACGTGAAGTTAAATTAAACAGCACTACTTGAATTAAATACGAAAGTACAAGCAAAGCAACGGCAACTACCGCAGAGGAAAGCGAATGGTTTTTATTTTTATAGTCTTGCCGTAAAAATTGTAGAATCAATTTTAATAAATCCAACTGATCGTTTTCACCAACCAATAGTGTGTAAAAATTCGAAAGAAAATGTTTAAGTAAATTACTAAGAACAAAATATATGCTTGCCAACGCTTATAAATATCTTTAGCGACCCAAATCAGCCAAGGCACCTGAATCAACGTAACTCTTTGGAATCATTGTCCGCCCCCAATAGTGCATGAACAATCTAAAGAAAAATTTTCAGATCTTTCTAAAAAAAAATGAATGCTTGTGCCCCTGTCCGAAAAGAGTGAGCCACCAGAATCAATGCATCAATTCGTTTAGACCGTTGTCGGCTCAAATTCTTAAGAACAATTTGCAAGTGTATTTCTAAGAAAAATTTAATGCTATGAACGTTAAAATTTTGAACAATCAGTGTCGCTATGAAAAATCATCGGGAGTGCGTTCCAAAACACAACTGCAGCTATAGTTGTAGCTATGTCAGAGTTATGTCAGAGCTATGTCAAGCTGTCTGCAGTTAACTAAAGCTGTTTGGTTTTGGAACGATCTGAGTAAGCTAAAAGTATTAGAACTGTCATTTATACTGATTGTATAATTTTATTGATACTTCAAACTAATATTCTGTTACTGTGTGTTAATCCGAAATGAGCGGTTTTTCAATGTTCCCAGATCTGAGGGATTAGACCCTTTTTTAAGGGATTTTTCCTTGAAAGTTCGGTTGAGACACAAAACATTCAAATTAAGAGATTTTGACTGAGGAAGCAAATTTAGATTATTTTCTTTATTAATATCACATGTACAAACAATTTTCTGAGCCGAGTGACTGATTCTATTTGATTGTGAGGGACTTGTGTACTGCCACTACTCTATACTATGTTATATTTGTTACGTAATAATAAGCCCAATGCGCTGCGGTGTACGTGTGCTTAGTTTCCCGTTTGTCTATTTTGAGGAATATCTTGTATTGGAAATAAATTAGTAAAGTAGAAAGATAGTAAATAGTGGAAGAAACATTAGATATTAATATGACATATTTCTTCATTAAAGGATATGGCGAATTCTAAAATTCAACTCCTCAAAAAAAAGTGTTTAAATAAGACAGTTTAAAAAAGTTGAAATCAATAAATAAGTCAAGAAACTTTCCGATTGCTGGTTGGAAAACGAAAGTAAATATAAAGCCTGGATTCAAAAGCACAATGACCGAAAAGAAGCTAAATAAAAGGTTTGCGGTTATGAAATTTGTTTGTCATTCAAATCTTCAAATAATTTATAGGCTTGCAATAAAATTCGTATATAACATCTGAACTAGAAAGACATTCTACCAGAAAAATGCATAAACAAAATTTTTAAATTATGAGTGTCCCAGAAAGTGAAGGCTTTTACTCAAATTTTTATTTACCATAGATTTATTCAATGTGATAATTTCGTTCTGAAATAAATGATTTTCTACGAAATTGATTATGTCACTTTACAACCCATTCTTAAGGTATTTTAAAAGATTTCTTTGAAATATGGTATTAAGGGATTTTAAGGGATTTTTATGTCCAAAATGAGGCATTTTCGTTGGCAGGAATCTGGGAAGATGGAAGAACCGTAAAACAAAATTTGTTAAGTCAAGGCTTAAATACAATTGCGACGGGCAACGGCAAACGACGAAAAAATGCCGCTGTCAAACTTCTAAAAGCACAGCGTCTTATGCGAATGCCCAAATTTCGACAGGTGACGGTCAGCGGTGGACGAAGTTGCCGTCGGGATTGATCAATTTCTAATTTTGCCGTCGTCGCCACAAAATCAAACGAATGAAACTGTTGTGACATTTATTTTTGTCAAGGTTGTAAGACGTGCGTCAATTTCGAAACAATGAATTTTGATGACAAAATTTATGAAGTGTCAAATCATAAAATAATTTATGATATACAAGACACCCAGTATTTGACACAAAATACATGGTTTGGATGAATATTTCGAGGCGTTTAAATAGTTTGATTTTAATTTAGTTAATTTCTTTATTTTAAATTTTTCTTTTCCATACTTTGGTCCTTTGCAATTCTTTCAAAATAATATAAAATATTCTCGATAAAAATCTGTTTCAAAACGCTCAAACCATAATAAAAAATGAAATCTTAGTATCTTCTTCTTTCCCAATCGCAGCTTTTCGACTACCTGTTTTGACAGTGAATTTCCCGCTGCCATCCACCGTCGGAAAATCAGATAGGTAAAAAAAATTTATGATCGCTTACCAATTTCTTAGAAACAATAACACTTTTTAAACTCGAAATTGTGTTCTGTTTCATATATATATGAGTAATGGGCGCAACAAAAACAAATAACCATCTTCATAACTGCGCTGCTAAGTATTACGTGGCATTTTCTAAACAACCAAATACTAAAATAAATATTCATTCCAAAATTACTTACTATCCTGTGATAGGTATGATAGATGACTTTTCGACACTATATAAAAACGCAAGAAAATCTTAAAAAAATTGTACGCGTTTAAAAGAAAAGAAAGAAAAGAGCTACGAGCGAATGACTATTATACGCAATCCGCTATTACTACCCACATCACAGCGAAGGTTAGGTGGCGCGCTTCGCTTTGGTGGGGTGGGGGGGGGGGGGTCCTGACCCCTGTGACCCCTGTATACGCGCCTGACACCATGTACCAAACTTCAGCTCTCTATGTCGACGCGTTCTCGAGTAGTCGTACGCACAGCCAGACGGACGGACGGACAGACAGATTGACGCACGGACAGACAGACGGACATCAAAAATCAACAAAAACGTGCGTGAGTGTCCAATCCATTTTGCTCTAGCAGCATTATTTCTGTGTGTTACAAACGAAATGACAAACTTAGTATACCTTATAGATTTCATCTAGCGTATAAAGATGGTAACTATAAAAGGTATAAAAGTGACAATCTCGATACGATATTAGTACGAAAAAACATGATAACTATAGCTATAAAAACCGTTCAGCAATCATTCAATTATATCGCGCGTGGGGTATAGAGATTTTTGGAAATATTACAGATAAAGAAAGGGTCATTTCATTCATTAGCAGTGAAAATATGCAGGCAGGTAAATGTGTACAAACCAGAAATAGCAGAATTCCAGGAAATCCCCCAAGTAAAGTGAAAGAACGAATAGTGGATCGAACTCCAGCCTTCAGGAATATTCTAAGCAGCATGGGAACAGCATCGGATAAAATAAAGTAATATTTAACTACTCAAGAGCATGCTCAGAAAGAGAAAAAACTGAAGATAAAACGAATTTCCAAGAAACAGGGATAAGAAATATACAGATATCAGATGAATTTGACCTAATTGACAAGAATATCAGGGCATTGTGTTTAGATGAAGAGAAAAAACTACGTGATAAAAAGTTCAAAAAATTACGGAGACTGCGGTTTTTGGAATCTGAAAAAAAGAACTACAATCAAGAAGTGACACAAAAAAAGTTTGTCCTCGCAATAACATCGCACTCCAAACGCCACCAGTTAACCCAAGAACAGCTGAATTCTATCCAAGAGTGGTCAATAGATCCGACTGCGTAATGTCATCAGAAGAATTATGATTGTTAGAAAAAGGGTCGCAATATTCTTCACCGTCGTTTATTGATAAGAATGATTACTTAAATTTAGCGGTAGATGTTGAAATTGCAACCTATGGATGTAATTCGGTAGTTAAGAACTTATGTGCTAACAAATTTAGGAACGATTTAGATAGATTTTATAAGGGAGTCAAGAATGGTTTGGAAAAGAAAATTATGTTTACCTTGAAACAAAAATTGTTTTTACAAAAGCTGACAAAGGAAATTCTCTGGCAGTAATAAATAGGGACGAATACATGAGCAAAATGTATAAATTTATTGAGGAGTGAGGACAGTGGTGCAGTACAAACAATGAAAAAGCTAACAGCCAAATTTCAAACAGATATTAAAAATACAATTACAAATTGCTGTACGATATTAAAATTTTTTAAATATAAAATAGTTAAAATGTGCCCAAAAGCTCCAATTCTGTATGGTCTTATAAAGCTCCATAAGGAAGATGCCCCGATAATGCCGGTTGTGTCCTACATGTCTGCTCCGGGTTACAGTTTGTGTAAGACGTTCAATGAACTGTTTTTGAACTTTACAGGATTTAATGCTGATTTTTCGATCAAAAATAGTTTAGAATTAGTAAACAAAATAAAATTTATTAACATTCCTACTAACAGTATACTACTTTCGTTTGATGTCAAAAATTTATTCCCATCTTTGCCAATAACAAAGCTTAAAAAGATAATGTCACAAATGATCAATGATACGGTTAAAGACAGTGTAGTTAAATCGGAGTTAATAGATCTGTCTAATGTTGTTTATAGCCAGAACTATTTTCAATTTGATAAACAATATTTTATTATGAATAATGGATCGGCAATGGGATCACCTTCTTCTCCCCTTGGAGCTGATAAACAAAAAATTTAGTTCTGGTTCAGATATGTGGACGATATACTGGTCTTGTGGAGGGGTTCAAATGAAGAACTAGACATTTTTTGAAATGGATAAATTCATTGGAAGCTGATATAACTTTTACTATCGAAAAAGAGATGAATGGAAAAATCAATTTTCTGGATTTGACAAATAATAGACTATCAAATAGGTTTGACTTTGATATTTATAGGAAGCTATCTTTTTCGGATTCTATCATCCCAGCTAGTTCCAATCACCCGGTTAACGTTAAAGTTTCGGCTTTCCACTCAATGATTCATAGATTGTTCAATATACCACTGTCCACAATATCATTTCATAAAGAACTAGACACTATCAAATTAATTGCTGTTAAGAATGGTTATAGTACAGTGTTGATTGACAAACTTGTAAGAAACAAATAAAATTAAAAGCATCACAGCGTTAACGCCCTTAAGTAGCGACAATAGTGACAGATATGTTAAGTTACCATTTATAGGCAAAATTTCTTATAAACTAGCCAAAACTATAAAACTAAACAAGGAAGTGAATATAGCCTTTTATAATAAGAATATTGTGAAAAACAATTTAATGAATGCGAAAAAAAAATAAATACTTTAGAAAAATCAGGCGTATATGAGATAAAATGTAATAATTGTGATTACATTTATATTGGACAAACTGGGAGGAATTTAAATACTAAGTTTCAAGAACATATTCCTACATTTAAGAATCAAAAAACACATTCAACTATGGCAAAACATTTAACATAAAATAGATACAATTGTACTATAGATAATTTAAACATTCTACACATTGAAAATAAAGGTAAAAGATTAGATCTCCTAGAAAATTTTGAAATTGTAAAAGCAAGAGCAGTAGGCAAAAATATTCTTAATGAGCAGATAGATTTTTCAGTACCTCCAGTTTTAAAGTCATTGTATTAGGTTTGTCCAGGTTAGATCATTTGACGTTGGCATTTAGTAGCAACAGAGATCTCTCTGAAGATGGTCGAATAGACGGAAACTCGTACGTGTTAGAGTTTTTATTTTTATTTTAATAAAAAAAATGTTATGAAACTAAAGTATTGTTTTGCAACTCCATTTAAATTTTGTCTCTAAGATATCAGAGGGTCCAGATCTCCGGCAATGGCAAAACTATGCTCTCCTCAGCAAGTCGAACAGAAATGGGCCAAAAGGAAAGAAATAGTGGCAACATGTCCAGATGAGATGTGGGGCAAAGTACAAACAATTGTAATAAAGGAAAGGGACAACAGAGTTGACCATCCTGGTACGGTGGTCGGAATTTATTCCCTTCAGCACTAACAGCAGACGGACAAGAAGCATTTAGAATCACAGATACACATTAAGCGACAATACGCTTACAGCCAAGACGGAAGGCGGAGGGGAGGGGGGTATCACCCCCGTAGGGCTTATCCACAATGGGGCATGTGGACGGACGTTATTATCGTTAAAACCGGTTTTTTGGCACTTGGGATATATACACCTCCCTTCGTATATTTTGCATATATTTTGCCGCAGCTCTTTCTTTCCTAAGCATTGGTGGTCTGCTATACAAAGAACCGGTTGAACTTATTTTCGAGTAATTTCCGAAACTAATTATTAGTTTAAAAAACTAATTAAATATGTGATTAGAAGACCAAATGTAGATGCGATTTCATTCTAGAAATCTGCTTTAGCGTTTATATTAAAAGTTTTATTAAGTCTCTTCCATGCTGGAAGACGGCCAAACTTTGGTTTTTCGGGTAACCTCAAATTATCTTGATACACCAAAATTCAATATTTCTATGTAAATGTTTGGTAGATTCCATTAATTTTGCTTTCGCAATATAGCTAAGATATGCCGAAATACTATGGGTGTTCAGGGGTTGGCCCAGCTTTCATCAGCTTTCATAGTTTTTACAAAATAATTTTGTTGAAGTCAATTTTTTAGTTATCTAGGAGGGCTAAATAGGAGTAGTTATTTACAGCCCCTTTATGTCCTAAAAATAATTATTTTCTGTAAGCCTCGATCCAATTCTAATTACCGAATCTAAGATGATTTCCGAAACATACTATGTTTCAAAGGTCACTACATTAGCGTCAACGTCATCTTTCTGCTAAATTGTGTAACACTTACGCCACTTTTTCGCTTAAAATTATCGATAATCTGTCATCTTTCATTTAAGAAAAACATCAAGTCATTATTTCAAGTCGTTTCGGAATAACACAGAACATCGCACTAGCACATCCAACATGCGATCAGCCAGATCGCATTGACCTTCTCCACGAAGCCGAGTCTTATCTTCAGCTTCTATTTATTAGAAAAATCAGTTTGGCACAAATCTGCCAACCTTACTGTTTTTGGTTGGATCGTAGCTGGCAAGATTGGTGATACAACGGCAGCTGCGGCAACTTGTAGAGTATGCACAGATTCTGAGGAAAATTTAGGCAACGCCATCGAATGATTCTGGAAGATTGAGGAAGCAGAAGAAGTACCAAGAAAAATTTCACGCTCTCAGAAAAACAATGCGAAGCATACTTCAACCAAACATTTCAACGGGACAATACCGGTCGATTTATTGTACGTCTTTCATCTGCAGAAAATGAAATGTGTTCAACGGTTAGCCCGAATAGAAGCAACCAAATATTTAGTTGGTGGCGAAATACTACAAACTGGATTCTATGTAGACTATGTTATGACTGGCGATAGCTCCCTTTCCATTACTCTTGAGATGTAAACACAACTAATCGCTGTATTTAAAAACCCCGGTTTCAAGTTCGAAAATGGTGCCCAAAACATCCACGATTGCTGCAGAATATACCATTTGGAGATCAAGAAATTCAATTAAACTTCATAGATGAAAAGGACCTATATGTTAAAACTCTCAGCCTCATAAATATGCCAAAATCAGTGGTAAATAATACTATTTCTTGGGAAAAAAAATACCATTATTAACAAAAATTTGTCTCGTTAAGTGCTGCTATATTGTATGAAAAATGTGAAGCGTTACCTTCATTCAATAACTTTTTTCTTTCTCAGTGATATACACAATAACGGTTTCATTGCAAAATAATAAATGCTAGAACTCAGATTAAATCTTAAAAGCTTGGGCATCCATAACTATAATCACAATTGTCTAACGGCAACTCATGCCCAAACTTTTCAAATTAAATCTGAGTTGTAGCATTTCTTATTTTTCAACGAAACTCTTCTTTTTAGTACAATTTATTTACGAGAGTTATTTATTTTAAAAGTTTTTTTTTAATGCATTTTGTTTGCTACTTTTTAGCCATAAATTCTATAAACCCTCTCCACACTCGACTCTCGACACTCGAATCTCAACTCTGGAATCTCGACCCTTGAATCTCAACTCTCCAAGCTCGACTTTCAAATCTCGAACCTCGACTTTCGACTCTCGAATCTCGAGTCTCCACTCAAATCCCACACGGCCCAAATTGGACAACCCCAAGGGCGGTATTTACTACACCCACTCCAAAACACCTAAAACATAAGGAGATTTTACCCCATCGGAAAGCTCCCCAATCAATCATTCTAAATAAAAAAAAAACATGTAAGTCCGTTCGCGTTTACTACCCTAAAACTCTATCGTCACGCACGGCAGTCTCAGGCGCTCAAGCGGTAAGACACAAAATTTTTTAGTCAGGGTTTTGTGAGTTTATAAAAGTTATTTAAAAATTGGTTGCCCTGCTCTCGAGATATGATTTTTTTAATGTACGGGTTCAGGCTACAATAGAACGAGAAAAGTTTAAGAATAAGATTTTGGCTATCATCAAGGCGCAAGGAGTTAAAATTGAAGCGCTAACTAGCTTTGACTAGATCTACGAATGTAATAATTATAATGATGATTCTCGACCTGCGAGAAATCAGTGACAGCTTAGATACTTTATCAAATATGGTGGTCTCACTAAACATGGAAAGCTGTATCCACTAATAAGCCATGCGAAAGAGATGACAAATATCATAAGTAACGCCTGACAGTTGGACCTGAATGAGAGATTTCAAAACGTTGAAATTCTAAACTAGATTTCAAAACGTTGAAATTCTAAACTAGATTTCAAAACGTTGAAATTCTAAACCAGATTTCGAAGGTGCAGGGCCTTCAAGTAAATCAACAGGTACTAGTAAAAATTGATATTCCTGAACCCCAACAAGCATCATTTGATCTTCACAAAGTTTATACGATACCTGTATCGGTAGGTGAGGGAGGATTTCACATCTATATATTAGACACTGAATTCATTGCAGCAAACAACCATGAGCGACTGCAAGTGCTGCTGAGTCACCCGCAATACAAGAAGTGCCAGCAGATATTGACCAAAGTGTCCACCCACAACTCCTGAGTCCGTAACTGGGTCAAATAATTAGGCCGTTTGCGACTACTGCGTGCTCAACTTTTCCCGGAGTTTCAATATCAGTATCAGGACATGTAAAGAAAGCCTAGTTCCAAAATGTAATAATAATGTTAGAATGGTGACTACAAATTACTGGCTCTTTATGATGTCTGGTGAAATTGGAGGTGAAAGCGTACAAAAAACGGATTTTATTTCTAATTTAATTTTATTTTAAAAACATCCAATTCAACTCGTTTTATCTTCACTCAATAGCTTGCTAAAAAAACATTCCTATCAAAGCAAAATCCACTATCGAAACTTCCTTTTTACTTCTTAGAACAAGCCCAAGTAGAAACTGCCTGCTTACGTCTTATTACAACTGAAATGAAGTTTCGACTTATTTTGAGATCCCATATAGAACACCAACACATAGCACTAGCGTTACAGAAAAACCCTGTGGCAACAACGTGCATTACAATCGTTACCAGAAACCCCTGCCGTAACTCGTAACAACGTGCATTAAATTATTACCGGCAAACTGTGACGTAAATAATGCATTCTTTCCCTGATAAAAGGAAAACACCATCCTATTACCACCAGCAGTCTGCGACACCAACACCGTGATACGTGGTACGCGTCAACTAGGCAACTATTTACTTAAATAGAAACGTACGCATTTCTGCTTCGCTATTCTTTAACTTCGATAAAGTAGAGCGAATCGTTAGTACATTCGTGCTTGTTTAATACTTTGCGAATTAAATTTTGGTGTCAAAGTATTTCATTGCGATACTATCCAGCATTCCGTTCTCTAAGAATACTACAATAGTGAAAAATTATGACAAAGGAGAATTAATTAAATTTCAAAACTAATTTGAATTAAATCAAATTTGATTTATGGTCTGAATATTTAATTGTTATGACATAAAAGTTTATAGGAGTGTCCCCTCACGAGCACGAAAGCTTTTGTGACACTACTGCCAAACTAATTAGGACAAAGTTCAGAAATCAACCGTCTGGTAGAATTTTCCAGTATACGCTCGCTGGGGCTATTTCCAATTCTTGAAGTGACTTTCGAATTGGATTTACGAAACACTGGTTACCTAAGGCCGTTGAAACCTGCAGATGGATCTATCATGCCGCCATAATCTTACTTAACCTAATTAAAAGAATAATTTTATGCAAACTATATAGTTACAAAATAAAGCCTAAACCTTACTACAGACGTCATATTACCACAAACGCGCGGTCGCACAGAACCCTTTTTAAATTGGGTTAAAAATGAATAATATAAACAAAATATTTAAATTTAAATAAGTCTTATCGCCAAATGGGAGCTACAAATTATAATTCATTTAACTTGGCTTAACTTTTTAGCTTTTGATTAGAAGATTTTCACATAATTTTAGTATACCTCAAAAGTTCATAAAAATTATAATGGCTTAAGAGGTGTCAGTACTCAGCAAAAATTTCAATTTAGATATCAGCGAACCTGTTGGCAATAAAATTTATTATACGTAGGTTTGTGTCTTAAAAGTGAGAAAATTCATATAAAATTAGTGAAGAGCTAGACAGCAGAGCACATTAGAGACATCTAGCGTAAAAAACAAAAACTCAGCATGCGACAAAATTATACAATTTAAGATGAAAAATGAATATTTGCAGTTTAAATAAATTGAAAATTTATAACGAGAATTAACTCTAATAATTTTTTATTGCATATAATTGTTAAATATACTATTTTGCTTTGTAGTTCCACAACTTTCAACGAAATATTCCAATTTCTCGTCGGTGAAATGTCGGGGAAAAAACAAGTACTATTAGAGCCAAATAATTAAAAAAAGCGAAACTAAAAATGAAAAAACTCGACGTTATTTGCTAGATCTAGGCTTTATCTTTCTAAAATAGTCACAATCTAAAGACATGACTATACCTACTAACAGGAATTTGATTTGAAAAACTTCAATTTTTACCTTTTTTTACAAGTTTCCGAGCTAATGTCTCCATTCACATTATTTTTTTTTATTTTTTGCCGACGTTGTTTACTAAACTTCTTCGTTACCTTTAATTTAATATATAAATCATTATTCTGCTACAAATAGTTTGCCAGAAATTTGCATTGAAAAATGTATGAAACTAGTAAAACTTGGTACTGACTCCTCTTAAAGATAAAGAAATAAAGGAAACAAAATAACGAAAAATGAAAGAAAAATTCATGAATTTCATTGGATTATGATGCATTCCACCTGAAATTCAGAACAACAAAAATTCTCGGCTACAGGAAACCTGCAAGGTTCTTAATGCTTTTTCCATACATTTCTATAGATTTCTGTAAGTTCCAAAGTTTGATATATCATAATAAGGCTATCAAAAATATTGGACACCCTTTTCTCAAAATCTGTATCACTTCCTTTTATTCATTTTGTGAATTGGCTTTACTAGGATCGGAATTACACTAAAAATGTGTAGAGGAAGATATTGCACCTTGGTCCAATTGTACCTTGGTCCAACTATCAGTTTGAATGCAACCGTTTTCAGCAGGTCAAAACGTTCTTCTAAGAATTATGCAGCAAGTAGAGACAAGCACATTCATTTAGTGCCTGGAAGTGAATATATGCAGTTGCGTGTTTACCGTGGTATCAAGTGTTTTTCACATTGCAAAGTAAATCTTTTTGCAAGTCTTCTGTTGAAGTATTCCTGCTAATAGTAATTAGTTTTCTTGTGTATCAATTTTTTTTTCTATAAAGTGATATTTAGATAATCATATGTTATCACAATTTCAACTTAAATTTTACAGTTGATCTAGATTTTTTTTTTGCACTCTGTCAACTGCAAAAGTGTTCCTTGGATCAAATTTCAATTGTACTTTGATTATTATTACACTTTAAATATATATTTTATTTATACCAGGAAAATGCCGAGAAGTAAATATGGAGTGAAACGGCCGGAATTCAACAAGGAACTCCTACAGACGGCATTAACGGATGTTATCTACCATAAAAGGAGTATTTCCAGCTCTGCAAAGTTACACAATATTTCGAAGACAACATTGATACGACATGTGAATAAGCTACAAGCTTCCGGGAGATCGCACTTAATTTATGAGAGCAATATTGCGCACAGACAAATATTTACAATGGAAGAAGAAAATTCTCTCATAGATTATACATATTACAACTGCCTCAAAATTACATTATATATTAACTAGACTCGAGCTAATGAAGTTAGCTTTTCAGTTTGGCCATAGAAACAATAAGGTTTTACCAGAAACATGGCTTCAGAATAGTGCGGATAGTGCGGCTGGTATAAATTGCTTAAATGGTTTCTTTAAGCGGCACAAATCAATATGTCTCCGCAAACCAGAAGTGACAAGTTTGCCACGAGCTGCTACCTTTAATAGAAGCAATGTTGAAGCTTTTTTTAAAAATCTTAAAGAGTGTACGTTACCATATTCCTTTGCGCCGGATAGAATATATAACTTAGATGAAACCGGTAGTTCTACGGTTCATGTTCCACCCAGAATTATAGCACCAAAGGGCGAAAAGCAGGTTGGTAGAATTACATCTGGAGAAAGAGGGTTAAATGTAACAATGATTGCTGGAGTGAACGCAATGGGAAATTATCTCCCACCGATGTTCATATTCCCGAGAGTCAATTTTAAGGATGATATGCTACATGGAGCTCCTCCGGGAACTATTGGCGGAGCAAATCCTAGTGGATGGTCGAATGAGGATTTGTTCTTGAGGTATCTCAAACACTTCATTTTCTTTGTAAAACCGTCTGAGGAAAACAAAGTTCTCTTGATAAGGGATAACCACGATACACACATTTCTATCCCGACTATTATTGAAGCGAAAAATAATAATGTCGTTCTTCTAACACTGCAACCTCTTACATCGCACAAGCTGCAACCTTTGGATAAAACAGTTTTTGGTGCGTTCAAGACATATTATAACCAGACAGCAAACGAGTGGATGCACAATAATCCCGGCAAGCCCGTAACAATTATGATATTGCACAGATTATTGGGAAGGCATATCCTAAGGCATTCTCTACTGAAAATATTTTCAAAGGATTCGAGGTGTCTGGAATTTATCCAGTCTGCGAAAATGTTTTCACAGAGTACGAACTTTTATCCGCATACGTGGCTGATAGACCTATATTTCGTGAACCAGTAAAAAAAGATCTACAAGGACCATCGTCCCCATTAGTTTCAACATCGTTTCAGCCAGAAATTGTTTCTCCCGAGGCAATTCGATCGTTTCCCAAGGCTGCACCGAGGAAAGCCATTAATAGATGTCGACGAAAAATTGGGAAGAGCAGGATTCTTACCGATACACCAGAGAAGGCAGATTCGAACTTGCGCTGATGATCAGAAAGAAAACTATTCGACCAAGAACTACAAAATCTGCAAAGCGTAAAATTCTAAATAACTATACGTCCTCAGATGATCAGAATATTTTATCAAAACCACGTACATCAGGGCCCACAATCGCAAAGGAGAAACTAAACTTATTTATGCAAATAAAGCCGAAAAACCAGATGGTGATTTTGAGGGTGACGACAGCGATACCTAGTAGCTTTCCAGTCTACTTTTGGCAGCTAATACTACAATTTAATTTTGTCTACCTATTATTATTTAAGTTTGTCTGAATGCATATATTATATTAATATCATTTATGAAAAGGTGTTTTTCTTCTTGTTTTTAAAATACTTTATTACTTAGGACCAAGGTACAAATCATGATGGACCAAGACCGAATTGTGCCTTGGTCTGAAAAAAGCATATGGACAAAATCTACGGTAAGTCAAAAATAGTAAGCACTACTAGAACAATAAATAATAAATTTTGTAACAGACATTTCAGGCTCCAATTTCTGTAAGACGAATTTTATGTATATGTTTTGCGTTATGAACTACAGCATGATTTGTGAAATTTGGACCGAGGTACGATACCTTCCGCTTGTCGTTATAAACAAAAATACTTACTGAACCACAAACGCGTGGTCTCACGGACCGATAAATACACATTCGCACAATAACAACAGTAATAATTGTACTTACCTAGTCGGTAGAGAACTAGAAACTAGGAAGCTACTGCAAAAACAAGAGCTGAATAACTTACGGTATAAATGATATAAAAAGAATTATACTTCTAGCTGTCCGGGACCACGCATCTGTAGTTCAGGGTTAAAATCGCTTTAAAAACGATATTATGTAATTGTAGTTTTGCTAAACATTTTGTTAAGTAGTTATGCAGTGCTGGATTTTAATACTTAAGGATAGGAAATACATTGATAATGTATTTAAGTGATTTATATTATTCGTAAAAATATATTAAAATGAAAGTTTCAGTAGAACCAGTTGCGATAACCACTGGTATCAGGGTTGACAGACAGTTTTGACAGAAAGCAAAATACATATGTTCAATCTTGCTACAATTGATATAAAGGCTTTGCACTCAAACAAATTTCATCAGATCATATTATTTTATATAAATGCAAAATCATCCAACATTATAACATTTTTCGGTTGAACTATGACAGATTTTTTTAAATTAACATGTTTAAAGGTCATATACAGTATAATGCACATATACTGATTGTCAGTGTCCTCTACTATGCACTTCGCGAAATATACGAATTCAAAGTTTGGTCAAAATTCGTTTTAGAGTTATCTTTAAGAGTCTATAACACCGGAAGTAACTAGCCGAATTTAATGATTTTGATATAATTTTTAAGGGGTTGAACTGAAGAAGCAAGACCTTGATAATTAAAATTCAGGCTGTCCCCATTTTAAGTCGCTTCCCTTCGTTAAAGGGAAACCGTTGAAAAATAAATTTAAATTGAAAACAAGTAATAAAGCTAGAATTGGTCTAAGACCAAGACAAGTCGAAGCGGTTTTTCACGTATATCTCTAGAACAGTCGGACAGCAAAGAAGATTATAACAAATTTCATAGGATTTCGCATTCTGTAGAACAGTAAAATAAAAACGTGTAGGACTGATCAATATCACAGTATGTGTAAGAAACCAAAATTTTTATTTGGCAACACCAAAAAGGGGTTACCCGATTTAGTACATTTCTGAACCTTTGTTTGCTATTGCTATAAAAGCATTATGTACCAAATTTCAGCTCTCTATGTCAATGAGCTCTCAGGCAGTGCATTTTTGTATGGCAAGCCTACGAAGGTGTTGCCTGATTCAGCCCATTTTCGAACTTAAATTTATATATTTATATTTTTGAAAAACGCATGTGTGCAAAATTTCAGCCCTCTAAGTGAATACGTTCTCGAGTTATCGTTCGGCTGGACGACGGACTTGCAAAAATCAAAATAACTTTTAATTTTATGCATGGGTATCCAATCCATTTTGCTCTACCATCATTATTTCTAGGTACAAACGGATTAAATTAAATAGTACAAGTTGAGGTATAGCTTATAAAAAAAATGTTTGCGCATTATATTTACAAAAGTCTTTATAGTAAAACCCTTGTGTATAAAACTATATGGTGAATGCGAAAATTCTTCCTTGTAATAATTTCAGATGGCTCCACTTGCACCATTTTGAACTACTTTGCTCATGTTCAGTCGATAAAAGCTCTGCAACTGAAGTATGGACAAAGGGATTCAGGGGATAAGTCGTAAGAGTATACAGAAACTAATAACATACAAAGGGAAGTAGAACAGTCAGTAGCATCTACCTCGAATATAAAATCAACGACCTCGACTTGGCCAAAACGAGCCATCAATAGGCTCAACCACAATTTATGTATACGTAGTAATGTCACTTACGTAAAATGAACGCTCCCCTTAAATTTAACAGACGTATCCAAATTATCTTTAAGGTGTCAGAGGAGTACTTTCGTTAAGTTTAAATGTCTAATTGCAGTCAGTAAAACTGCGGTAGGTATTCCGTAAGAACGCGGTGTGTCAAACAATTAAATTATTAATATATGATTAAAAGTGAAATGTAAAAATTAAAATGGCATAAAAATGGCACTGCGAATTAATACAAGACACAAATCTTCAATTAAACCACCTTCCATTTTTTTTATCACTTTTTAAAATTGAAAACATTGAATTTCAAGATAATAACCCTAACGGATTGTGATGTCTATTTAGGCTAAAAATATCAATTTTCATAAGTAAACCTCAGTCTCGTTCAAATTCGTAAAGTTCTTTACTTCAATTCTAGTTGAGCGAGCCTGATGCTTCGCTCCAATATAAAATTAACAATAAGCCCGTTTAGACCGTGCCATTTAGGACTAGTTTTACGTAGTTCGACTTACGTAGTACTAATATTAAGTGATCTAAACATGCCGTATTACGAAAAACTAGTCCTATTTTAATTCGGTTTCTGATGCGGTATTGACCTACAAAAATTAGTATTAAATGGAGACATAACGTCACATAAGGTAATGCGAGGCTGTTTGTAAATAGTGACGCCCTTATACATAATTAATAAATAATTGTTACAGATTATCTTATAATGTTTTGTCATTAGCCTGAAAATTTGCATGTTTTATCTTGGGTATTTAGTAATATAAATAGCAGTATTTTCTCATTCTGATTTTAAATTTTCTTCTATGCTCCATTTTCTTGTGCATGCGGTGTACAAACAAACTCAATATATTATTTTTCATTTTTCTCCTGAAATAGCAGGCAGACCTGACAATTTTGACAACTGTCAAAGCTTTAATACGAGCGGACTAAACAGCAGCAGGATTAGTACTACGTAATTCGACTTACGTAAAACTAGTCCTAAATAGCTGCGGTCTAAACGTACTCAATGCCTCGATGTAGAGGGAATGCTACAGAGTTGCCAACTCTTGGCTAAGCTTTGTGGTTAAGATCTACTTAAAAAGTGGCTAAAAGTCGCTAGATTTCAAAAGTTTGTGGCTAAAAAAGTGGCTAAAGAACATCACATAACATTTCATTTTCACATCACATATGGCCGGATTACATTAACAACGCCGACGTTGGCGTGGTCGTCGTTTTATGTCAAAAATATTTAGAGACAGTACTGCATGTCTGAAATGCATTACATTACCCACGCCGGCGTCGTCGTCGTCCTCGGCGTGGTCGCCGACCCATCTCTAATCCTAAATTTAACGGTGGCGCTCCATTGCTGCCAATATGCCAGATCTAAATCTATTATTAAAAAACATGACAAAATGAAACGATATTTAAATTTCTGAAAATAAATGATTTTATATTAAAAAAATGTGGACTTGAAGGAAAGAAAATATATTTTTTATTATTATTTAAAATTTTATTGCAAACCGGCAGAGACTACAAGCAAATAACTCAACTGTAAAATGTAAGGGAAATTAAGATATGGCGCTGCCGCCCAGTGTTAATGTAACTTGTCCGGCATTTTGTTCGGCGTTTGACGACGACGACCACCACGCCGGCGTCGGCGTTGTAATGTAATCCAGCCAATAGCTCATTTCATTTTCGAGCATTGTATGTATATGTATTTGATTTAAGTATAAACCGGTTTTTATTTGATTGGCTGGGGTAAAAAATCGACTGATGTAATCATGCAGGAGCAGGATATTGTACCTCTAAGGAGTAAGTCTGAACGGAGGATGGCAAATACAGAGCAAATTAAATGCTAGTACAAAAAAAAAGCAAACTAGTGGGATAAATCAATGGTAGCATGAAGAAGTGCCAACAAATTTGCACACACATGACTCCTTCATGAATTCTGCTAGCTAACTAGCACCATAGATGGCATAAGAACTAGATATCGCATGGCATACTAGAGCAGAGTATACAGATTGTGAAATGGGTAGTGCATTCTGGAATGGACCATAAACATGTTTTAGAGCTCGTCGAAAGAAAATGTTTTTATACTTGCAGTTTTGTATACATTTGATCGACTTCCTGAGCACTTCAGATATGAAAAAATATGAATCGCTCTACGTATACATCATTTCAAATGTTGTGGTCCATTCCGGAATGGACCACCCAGCCATATGTATATATCTTGTATACTTTTTTGGTACTGTATGCGACATCTAGCTCTTGTGGCATCTATGCTAGCACGTATGCTCTCACACTATGTTATATACTACATATATATATTTCATTCGACTTGAGGGTCTATTCAGATTTGGTCAGATGAAAACCACTTTATTTATATGCAATGTAAGCAAAATAAAATTTTATGCTCCTTAATTTATTTCAACTTAACGCAACCCACCTTCGTGGAAAAAATTGTGGTATATATCTAAAATATCCCCTACGATACCGATTTCATAAATTTTTTGCTACACACACTCAATACAGAAATCAAATAAATCGTAATCTCGGCATCGTTTTGGCTACTTTCCCATGTATGTATTTAACAACAATGATACGATCTAATCCCGTCCATCCATATCGTCATTCAAATATACTCACCCGTATTGCTTGAATTTTTTAAAAACTTTAAGCCCTGGGGCCCTGGGTATGGAAAAGTTCTTAAAAGTGACTGTAATGAAAGAACGCTTTGGAAAGAAAAAGTGGCTAAAAACGTGGCTAATAGCTAAAAGTAAAAAAATGTGGCTAAAATTCTACTTATTTTTGTGAAAATTTGATGCAATAGATTGCTTTCTTCATATGTAAAATGCAGGTAAAACAAATTATTGCGTCGAATTGTCGTAGATATAAGTAGAACTTTAAAAATCGCAAACCTTTATTTTCTGCTTATTAACTTCAAAAAGCTTATGTTAAAAATTTATTTAATTTAGTTCAAATTTGTGGCAGCCCCGCTCCGTAAACCAGAGAAATTAAAAAAAATCATTGAATTTTCATTTTTAAATCATTTTCAATACAAATTGGGGGACAAATTTAAAAATTAAAAAATGTCAATTTGTTGCCGTAGGTGTTTAAATAAATATTCCATTAATCAATTTGCGATTTATTCAAAAATCTTAACGCCCCGCCCATGTTGCTAACTGTGCACCGAGTTGTCCCAATTATGACATAGACCCAGCCTTAAGATTTTTGAATAAATCGCAAATTGATTAATGGAATATTTATTTAAACACCTAAAGCAACTAAATACCGTTTTCTAATTTTTAAATTTGTCCCCCAATTTTTATTGAAAATGATCTTAAAATGAAAATTCAATGATTTTTTTTTATTTCTCTGGTTTCCGGTGCGGGGTTGCCATGAATTTGAACTAAATTAAATAAATTTTTAACATAAGCTTGTTGAAATTAGCAAGCAAAAAATAACGTTTTCCGATTTTTAAAATTCTACTTAAATCTACGACAATTTGACCCAATAGATTGCTTTACCTGCATTTTACGTAGAACTTTAAGTAGAATTTTAAAATTCGGAAAACGTTATTTTCTCCTTATTAACTTCAACAAGCTTATAATAAAAATTTGTTTAACTTAGTGCAAATTTGTGGCAGTCCCGCTCCGCAAACTAAAGAAATTAAAAAATATCATTGAATTTTCATTTATACATTATTTTCAATAAAAATTGGGGGACAAATTTAAAAACTGGAAAACGTTATTTAGTTTCCTTAGGTGTTTAAATAACTATGCCATTAATCAGTTTACGATTTATTCAAAAATCTTAACGCCCCCATAGTCGAATTGTGCACCGAGCTGTCCTATTTATGACAGCGACCCAGCCTTAAATCTGACCACACGCATTTATAATTTGCTCTGGTTGAATGCTGCGGCTGCGGTAAGAAGAGTCTTATACGTTAAAAGTATTCAGAAATGTCCCAAAATCTTTAAACAATAACATGGCTCTAAGCATATATGACACAAGAACAGTATCAAAAAAGTACACAAAATTTATATGACTGGGTGCTCTACATATTTTGGAATAGACCACAACATTTGAAATGATGTATACGTCGAGTGATTCATATCTTTTCATATCTGAAAGGTTGAGGAGGTCGATCAAATGTATAAAAAACTGCTATTATAAAAACACTTGCTTTCGGCACACTTTAAAAGATGTTATGGTCCATTCCAGAATGCACTACCCAGTTCACAATGTATATACTCTGCTCTAGTATGCCGTGCGACATCTAGTTCTTGTGCCAACTATTCTCAAAGCCAAGGTAGCTTTTATTTCGAAAAACCAATGGAAAAATGTTTGTTTTTATCAAAAGGTTTCAACAAGGGTTTCCAAGCGTTGCTATACCTATGTTATATGGAGTATTTTGCGTTACCGTGATTTATTTAATTTAAATTTTAAAATTTTATTTTTGTTTTTATTTGCTAGTGTTTAGAAATCAAGTAATTTTATTTCATGTAAATAAATTTTTTGTTCAGCGAAAGTCAGTAAAAGTATTACTTATGAAAAATTTCCCGTGTTACTAAAACAATACGGTATTAGTGTCAGTAACAGGTCACAAAAGAAAAATTTTGGCAGAAATCCAAATACTTTTGATTTGTTCGTTTGTCAATACTCTTAACAATAAGTTGATGAAAGTTACTACCACGGTAAAAGCCTAGCTAGGAAAAAAAAATTGTTTTTTCTATATTCGGTGAAACAGTGGCATCGTTTTTGTTACTATATTAGGCCAATGATTAAGTGAAAAAGCGATTGAATTTCTATCCGTCAGTAGAAGGACAAGGGGAACAGTTCACTTCGTTCCTCATTACCTTCAGGAGTAAAATTATTAGTCTCTCGGACACCGTTTTCATAGAGAAAACTTGTTTTAGTTTTAATTTTAAGCATCTTATAAGTAATAGTACAATACCTGTGTCGGGCATACATATAATTATATATATATTATATCATAGCATCAATACCATAGAAAAAATTTCTAAATTATTTATAAATAGAATCAATATTGCTGCATCATACTTTCGTTCACTTTTTATTCAATGCCACAATTTCATAATTTACTGTGTCAGCAATATGACGATCGCATACCTCAGGTGAGTGAGCTTTATGCTTACTTTATTTACAAATATGTCGACATAATTTCATGTTGCGAGCACTTTTATTATAATTAACTTTAGTTATATATATGTATGTATATAGATTGAATGAAATAATAAGAATAAGAAGATAAGAATTTCAGTTCACACTTGAATCTTTTACTTTGAACAACGTGAATAAAATATTTTATTGAGTTGATATTTATATGATCTGATACATTTTCTTTAACATTTACTTACAATTAAGATCAAACTTTCTTTTCTCTTTCCCTTTTTTTTAATACATTATCTGTTTCTTGTACATATAAATGAGATATGACATCTTATATGTTTAAAATTGTTATAAACAATTTGAATTTGAATTAGTGGTGAAAAGGCGAACCGCTCTAATTTTGTACGATTGAAGTTTTGTGCGTACATATTTCCTGTATAAATTTCTTGATCCGCCTTTTTTATTAAATCATGGAAATCCCGAAAAAAGCGAATTTTATCAATTATTTATTATTAGTGATTCGGTGTTTATCATGGAATGTAGCATTCTGTTTGAAATATAGAATTCAATTGGCAAACTTGGTTGAAATTTTGTTCTGTTCGGTTCACTAGGAAAGGCTATTTTTCGAGAAAGGTTCGTCGGACAGAAAAAACGATTATGACTAATTTTATAGGGTTTAATAGTCTGAAGAACTTTTCAGTACAATAAAAACGCATAGAACGGAACGTTCTCACACCAAGAAGGGGTCTCCCGCTTTAGCCCATTTTTTAAATACTATTTCTTTGTAAACGTCGTCTACAAAATTTCAGTTCTCTACATCTACGTCTATCCTCAGGCAGTGTCGAAATATATGTATACACCTAATCCCTTTTTTACACCATTTTGAAATAACACGTTCGACAAAAATAAACTAATCCTGCTTTTACACGTTTTTTTTTTGTATACGGACAAAAATAATTCTAAGGATTTGGTTGTTCCTTGTTTTTTTCTTTTATTTACACAATTCTTTTTACATTTTTTTATTTTCTATGGAGTTTTGAACGTGAAAGGCGTAAGTTAAAAGTAATATTTAGTGAGAAAAAAATATATAGAAGTAATCTTTATATACCATTTGTAAAACCTAGAAATAATGATGGTAGAGCAAAATAAATTGGACACCCATGCATAAAATTAAATGTTATTTGTTAAGACAAGGCTCTTTTGTCTTGGCTATATTTTCTTAGCCTTAAAACACAGATGGTATAAGTGGCACTTGAACCGATATACCAAGGCTAATACAGTTGCCTGGCTTGCTAGCTGTTATGGATGGTGGTGTAAACGGCACTTTAACCGAATACCAAAAGCCTGAAAACTAGAAGGGTTACGCGATACTGAATAAAAACGCTCTAAATTTGATTAACAACTGATAATTTATTAATTACTCGCCGTGAATTTATATTCAAATTATGCTAACATTACTACTTATTCTACCAAAAAAACAAAAGAAAGCAATATTCAATTAAAAATTTCCGATACTGCTTATCTAGCGAAATTGCAAGTTGCATGCAAAATAAATTCCTCAGCTATTGCTGACTGTCAACTTTCTTTAGATTATAATGACTAAGGATTTATTTTGCACGAAGCGAGGTGAATGAATTTAGCGCCAGGTGAATGAAGTTAGGTTTCCTATTACAATGATAATATGAACCTTTATTCATGCCTGACCTACATATAAAATTATGAATTAATGGTATATACATATATATATCTTGTTTTCTTACAATTTTAATTAAATTTCTTTAGATAAGAATTAAGACTGAATTAGATTTTTCTGTTATGAACATTCACAATTTAACATTATTTTTATTTTTGCATGTCCGTCTGTCCGTCCATCTGTCTGCTCGTCGTCACGATAACTCGGGAACGCGTGTTCTTAAAGAGCTGACATTTTGCACATGCGCTTTAGAAAAAAAAAGTAAAATTAAGTTCGGAATTGGGACAAATCTGGTAACTCCTTCGTAGGGTTGCCATACAAAAATTTAATTTTTTACTACATATTTGGATACTGGCTGAGAACACGTCAACGTAGAGCGTTGAAGTTTTGTACATAGTGTTTTCATAAAAATAGTAAATACAACTTCAAAAATGGACTAAATCGGGCAACCCCTTCTTGGTGTTGCCATATAACATTTTATGATTTTTACGTATCCTGAGAAAAAGATCAGTCCTGTACGGTTTTATTGGATCGAAAAGTTCTTCAGAATATGAAATCCTATAAAATTGGTTGTAATCATTTTTGTTCTTCGACGAACCATTCTAGTGAAATACTCAGAAACCAATTCAAAAATCAAACTTGCGCAGATGGGTGACCATACGAAAGTACAAACGAGCATTAATCTAGGATATCATAAGAATTGGTCTTATTAGACCAATTCCAGGTTTTTACTTGTTTTTTAATTTAGGTTTTTAGAAAACTTTTTTAAATTGTGGTGCTGTTTATTTATTGAAAGTGAAGAACTTGTGTTTTGTTTGAATTTTATAAAGTACGGTAAAGCTTTTCATAAAGCATGATTTATTTAAAAATTTAAAATTTTCTAATTCAGCCATGAAAAATCAATAACGAACAACTATTTCTTTGGAAAGAAAGATACAAATTCTGGACCGACTTGGAAATGGTGACGGTACCAGATGTGTTAGAAAATCTTTGAATTTAAACGAAGCGACAACCGGCATAATTAAAAAAATAAAAAGCGATTACACAAACCGTAACTTATCGTACCAAGTTGAGTCCTAAGTACTCTTCGTATACGAAAAATATAGTTATGGCAAAAATGGAAAAGGTCAACATTACACCCAAAAACGTATACTACTTGATATCAATACCATTAAGCCGAAGGCTTTAAGAACTTATGACCAAATAAAAAAACTTGAACCGTCAACGTCTTCGAAACCTACCGATGACAATAAAAATACATTTGTTGCTAATAACGGATAGTTGCACGGATTTCTAGAAAGGCATGTCAAGATCAAAGATGAAAAAGCTTCTGGAAATATTTCAGCTGCCAAAGTATTGCCTTTGGAGCTGGCCAAATTAATTGAAGAAGGTGGATACAATAGTGACCAAGTTTTAACGCGGATGAGACCGGCCTTTTCTGAAAAAAAATGCCAAGCCGAACGTACTTAGCAAAATACGAAAAAAGTGCTAGTGGCTTTAAGGAAGCAAAAGGTAGAATTACGTTTTTGTTCAGCAGTAATACTTCAGGTTTCGGCATACTAAAACTAAATCGAAGATGTGAATTTTCTTATTTTTAAATTTTCTTTTTATTTCTTGAAAATTATAAAATGGACATGGTATACTGAAGAACAAAATTTGTGTTTGTTTTCCCGAATTGTTAATTTTTGTAGGCCTTTTGAGGTTGTTGAACCTGTTTTCTCGTCTTTTTATACACGATATTCTCTGGAACGTATGTACCGTGTAAAAAGAGGAGTTAAGAACAAAAGTTTTGTATGGCAAGCCTACGAAGGAGTTGCCGACTGGTCCCATTTTAAAACTTAAATTTACTTCTTTTTTTTAAATACCCGGTGTGAATAGTTTCAGCACTCTAGGTGAAAGGGCCCTCGGGTTATTGGAAGGACTGATGGTCGGACGGACGGACAGACAACGTGCAGAAATCAAAATAACTTTTAATATTATGCGTGGGTGTCGAACCCATTTTGCTCTACTAGTATTATATCTGTAGGTTACAATCGGAATGATAAACTTATTATACCCTATGATTTTATATAGGGTATAACAAATGGACGGACAAACATAGCCTTCCATGTACGTGCAGAGTTCTTTGTTTGTTCATGGGCCTATCATGCATTTCAATAATACATATACATATTGGCTAGTTTGAAATCCGAATGAATTTCATTCTTATGTGGCACCAACCATTAAATAATGTTTCTATGTTTAAAAACATTGGCACAGTCGTAAGATGAATAGACAGATTGATAAATTCATCTGTTTTCTGACTAATGCTGTAAATGGATCTAAATTTGAAGGTGGGATCCGAAAAACCTAGCATGCCACCTTTCGCATAAATGTACGAAAACGTAAAGAAACCCAAAATGGAATAATTTAAGTTTTCTTCCCAAGTCTTTTATGGAACAGAACGATTTGATAAGGAAATTCAATCGGCGCTCAATAACAAAAAAGAAAAGGAGGAAATGCTGGCTTGTCTCTTGTGAATTTTATTCACTATTACCATTACACTGAATTTGGAGCACAAGCCTATTTTATTGAATTTAACATCTTATCAGTAACGGATTATTCAATTTCTGTATTCACCGCGTATGTACCCTAGCATTCACAGAATTTTTATGTGCACAGCGACAGCAATTGAATGTCTTATGTGACTAACTTTATTTTTCCCCTAAATATTCTTCCCGTATGTTCACAGACTTCATCTCAATACTTTGGAGACCCTTGAAGACTATTGCAAGAATTCGATAAATTCTTAAACGCGACGTGAAGTATAATTGAGTTGCAGCTATCACATTTCTATTGTGTTTGAAAGCTAGCATTCAGAATGAGTTGTTAGAAACTTAAACAAACGTGCATTCAAGATTTCCCATTTCCCTTTGAAAATAGCTTTCATCACCCTGTTGTCAAAGACAAAAATTGTAGGTAATGGAAAGTGTATAGAGCCTACACGTTCGTTTTAACTTATATTTATAGTTCACGATTTTATTGCTTCAATAGAATTTCAAAATACTTCTTAATGTAATGTCTCTTTTATTCAATTCGATTTACTTAATAAAATGGCCATTCAACACAAAAACAATCAAAATGGACATGTTGTAGATCGGACAATATCCGGATTTGGATGAAACTATCAGTTTTTGTAGAATATGATAATAATTTGCCTACGTTTTATGTTTCCCACAAACATCCCTCCCCCCTCCCCTAACTCATTTTCAAAAAATTATATCTCGAGAACTGAGCAATCAATTTTTCTGATTCAAATGCCAAGTGCAACATATATTTATCGCAAAAAAATACGGCGACACCGAACTATTGTTTTTTTTTTTTTATAATAATGTTATTAAGTATATGCTATTAGGCACCCCAGCGCTTTTTTTTATCTTTATTTTGAAGCTATTAAAGCTTTTAAAGGCAGCATATACCCAAAGTAACGCAATATGGGAGCACTATACACTTAAATGAATATTCATCCCTATATCTTCACAAACTGTATAAATTTATCTCGTGTATATAGAACACTTCTTACCTAGCTATAAGTTGTATAATATGTATGTGCTATCTACCTCTCGTAGAAGCTAGTTATGTACATTGCTTTACACAAGTCATCTTGAGTTTTGATTGTGTTTCGATGTAAGGATCAGAAAAGAAATAAATGGAACTGTGTAATGTCAACGAAGTTTTAATTCGTATAGATTTAAATTCACCTATCCTAAAAATCTGGGATTTTGGGTTTGCCTGGATATTTTCATGTTAAGTAATTGAACAATATAATAATTCGTAGTGTACTTGTTTTACCCAATCGAATAATACAATCCAAAATGGCTGGTGCGAAAACGAATTGTGAAGGCTAAAACGGAAAAAATTATTAACAGGCAAAGACCATACGGAAAATTTAGCTAAGATTGTAATTAAGGGAAAAACCAAAAATTAAACACGAGATAAAGTGAAATTTCGAAATGTGGCCCGGTAGGGGGGGGGGGGGGGGGTTACTGGGTTGAAATTGTTTTTTTCGATTTTCGGCGAAACGTGACTTCCGAGTGGAAAATGTTCTTAGCGAAAGTTATAGACAATAAAAATATCTAAAGCTTTCATATAAGGCATTTTCAACATAACCTCCAATTTTTCGAGGAAATGGCTGAAAACCGATTTTTCAGTTTTATATTTTTCTCCCTCGTAAAAATAATTCAAATTACATGAAATTTTGTGAAAGTATACCTTTTTTACATTATATAAGCACAATTTTTTTCGAATCTGGGTAATATGTAGTTTCCGATATATTTACAATTTTCGAAAAAAAACCAAAATCTTCCACGGAAAACTATATTGGTGTTTTTTTTCGATTTAAATATTCTATCCGGGCTGATTTTAGCCGTTGAAATGTCTTCTTTAAAATGATCTTTATATAGTAATGATTTATATCTGAAGAAACCGCTTAAAATTGAGAAAAACAAAAAAAAATTATTTTCGGATCACGAATTTTTTTAATTTTTTTAAGATTTTAAAAATGAATTAAATTTCAGTGACAGAATTTATTTTAATTGAATATTACTAAAGTTGAATCAATTTAATTGAAGACAGTGGCGGAAATCATCTTGAAACTTAAGTTTTTCATGGTAAAGCACCGTACCGTACTAAAAGTCGTAAGCTAGAGTTAAGACTCGCTGGCCCAGCGTGCAATTTTATTAACGTATATTTTACTATTTTTTTACTAAACAAATGGTATAACGATGAGTATCTGTTTTATATATATTTGAATAAAATAATTTGAATACGTAATTATTAAGTAGAACAATTAATTTATTGATATTTTTTTATAAAAATAAAAAAATTATGAGAAATTATAAAGTTCTAATGAATTTTACACCTTTTGCATTGTGGTTGTTCTTCTTCTTCATCAATAAAATTTTAAAACTCCGAAGGATCTTCGAGATTATCGACATATTCGAGCTCCTCGATTTCAATATAAAGACTGTTTGCTAACTCTTCAGCAATAGTCTCTTCCAAATCACTTACGTCTTCAAATATTTCTTTATCTCTATTTGAGCAGTTTTCATTACAATTACTGCATACATTGGTACATTTTAATCCGTGTTTTCGGCAATCATATCTTTGTTTATTACAATTACTTTCATAACTGCATCTAATACTTTTTAATAATTTTTCGGGAATTAATTCTGAACTGTCTGGAATAAATTTGGGCATGGGTCTACTTATATATGCGTTCTTGCATAACTTTTTCGTTATCGGGCGCGTTGTCCAAATAACCAAGCTAAATTTTCTTTTAGTAATAAACTCTATAGGAGTGTTGTGTCACTGATAGTGGGTTCTTACTACATAAAATCATTTGACGGAAGAACGCTACTATTGAAGAAATTTCAAATGAATATTTTAATTATGTTCGAAGCGATTATGTAGCTAATAGTTTTAAATTTTTCGATGGGTATCCCGAAGTAAATAAAACTGTAACAATAACACTTACAGTATCTACTTCCACTTCGATTGGGGTTGTTTATAAACCACCTAACTGCCACTCACTTAACTCACTCAGCAATGACTTAATGTGTATTGCTCATCAATACCAACATATTATTATTGGATTTCAACTTGAATTTTTTTTATCGACTATCAGAACCAGCTTAACACAAGCTCGCTGCATGGACACGTTTAATAAATAAACGTCTCATAAATACATGCGATTCATCACTTAGTCGGTGTTAGTATTAGTATGTTACACTAAACATAAACCACACACCAGATGAAATTACATGCACAAAACATTAAACAAAATAAATTAAATATTATATAGACGTTTTTTTAAAAGATGCTTAGAAATGTCGAGAACAAAATGCTCAGCCGTATTATTAACAGTGATACACATGCGATTAACAGCTTCATACTTGCTAAAGTTAGACCTTGAGGAGTTAACATGCAACAAAGGTAGCCTTCTTAAATTGTGCCTACTATCACGGAAAGAGATTTTGTTAAGTAAAAATGGAGAATTAATATTCCCGTTTAAGAGTTGATGCACAAACGTAATATCGGCAACCATACGACGTTTCTCTAGCGAGTGCATATTTAAAAGCTTCAAGCGATCCTTATAGGGTGGAAGAATTAATGAATTATTCCAGGGTAGGTGCCTGAGAGCAAATCGTAAGAAGCTCCGCTGAACAGACTCGATACGGTCGATGTGTATACCGTAAAATGGAGACCAGACCTGGCTAGCGTACACAAGAAGGGGTCTCACGAAGCAAGTGTACAAATGCAATGTAATGGTGTGATTCGAGAACTCTCGAGACCAACGTTTTATAAAGCCCAACATAGAACTACTCTTTGATACCATGAATTTTATATGGGAGACGAAATCCAAGTCACAAACAGAACTAACACGGCGAATCGAGGAATTCGAGAATTTATAATAATAAGTGATTGGTTTCAGATTCCTGTGGAAAGTCATAACCTCACATTTGTCGATATTGAGTACCAAATTATTGCTTTTGCACCAGTCGTAAAATTTGTGGATGTCACCCTGTACAAGTTCACAATCGTTAAAAGATTTAATCTGAGCGAAAAGTTTAATATCGTCAGCATAAATCAAGACTTTGCAGTGCTTCACAACAGATACAATGTCGTCAATAGATAGAATAAAGAGCAACGGGCCCAGGTGACTCCCTTGAGGTACGCCGGACGAAGCTTTCAAGACTCTAGAGAAGGAATGGCGGAAATTGATTTGGTATGTTCTGTTATCTAAATATGACTCCGTCCATTTTAGGAATGCTAGGGGAAACCCATACTTTTCCATTTTAAACAATATCACGGAGTGAGATAACTTGTCGAAAGCTTTACTAATTGTAAGTCAGTATAGATACAATCTGTCTGGAAGCCTTTTGCAAACCCGCCATTAGTATCCGAGATGAATTCTAATAAGTTGGTGGTTGTAGACCTGCCGGAAATAAACCCATGTTGGTTTGAAGAAAGCAAATTCTTACAGAAAAATGATAGCTGAGAGTAAATGATTGATTCAAATAATTTGGGCATGCATGATAATTTCGCAATAGGCCTATAGTTAGAAATATCATTTTTACTACCTGTTTTGTGGATAGGTATGATGAAAGATTTTTCCATAGCTGCGGAAAACAACCACTATCGAGCGATTCTTGGAAAATAATTCTCAGCGGGGCTACTAGGGAGAGGCAACATGACTTCAGAAAGGCTGGAGGAATCCCATCGGGACCCGTTGTGAAATAATTTGGAAGCCCATTAATATGATCCAGTATATCCTCATGTGTAATTGTAGGGATAGTGAATGAAACTTTATGAGAGTCGTTCATATAATTAAAGTTGCTATTACGAGGTTGGAAATTTGAAGAGGAAAATGCATTTTCAAAAAATGAAGCAAACATATTGCAAATTTCAGACGAAACGTCACTAGCAGAATCTTTGTACCTCATGGTATTGGGGTAGTTGTCGGTTTTTTTTTCATATTAATAAACCTAAAAAAGTTACGTGGGTCACTAAATAATTTCACATGCATACTTTGAATATACTCAAGTTCGTTGAACTCATTATAGGATGTGAGGAAGTTGCTGTGACTTATGTTGTCCTTGTCGCGCAAATATCCTTTCCACAGTTTATTCTTTATATTTTTAAGGCGTTTCAGCTCTTTATTGAACCATGGCCGTGATGTTTTAGAGATCCGCTGACGCTCAAGGGGAACATGAGAAGCGAATAAATCGAAAAGAATTATGTAAAACTTAGAAACATCTTCATCAACACTATTGCAAGACAGCAATGTGTTGAAATCAATAGATGTAAGTCTACGAGAAAGTTCCGAAAAGTCAGCTTTTCTAAAATTGAAAAAGTATTGTGTTTCGTCACAATTTGCGAGGATTTGAACATATGTGCGGTTTTTGTCCGAATCCCCCTTACATTTTGATAGTAAAGGGAAAGCGACTTCAGGTTTTTGGAACAACGTTATTTATTTTAGCTTTATTTCTAGGTAGGCGCTCAGAAGGTACAAATAATTTAGTAAAAGTGTCAGGAGGCCAAAGTAAGGGGTCTAACAACTTGTCCTGCATATCTGCTGAAACAGTTAGGAGAAAGGATGCAACCGGTTTAGAGCTTTTACTGATTTTTCGACAAGAAATACCATCAGTCGAAATATTTTTGGACTTTAAATACTTCGATATGTCCTCGCACATAGTGTGACGAAAACATTCGAAGGTTTAGGTACCGTTCTCAGAGGCCCCAATACCATTTCCTAAAGAGGACTGAGATGAAGTACCAATCGCTACTGTGGAAGGCTCCCTCCTTTCAGTTGCAATTGCACGTTTCCGGAATCGGTTTTCACGGATGCTTTGTTTACGGATTTGCTTGGAATGCTCCACAGGATTAGGAGCATTCCTATTAAAATCCAAGTCAAGTTCGGAAGATTTGGCCAACGGAAGCGGCACGTGCGAAGCCCGGACAGCATTCTTACCTACAGATAACTCCGTCTGACCACCTGCAGAGGTCGTTGTCGGAAGGGATTTTTGGCTACTAAGATTAGTGTCCGAGATAGCGGCTGCACTTTGGGTCGCTATGAGTTCACTTCTTAAGCTTGAAGCGGAAGAAGGAAGATTAAAATTATTAACTGGAACGCTTGTGCGAAGATCAGATTGTGTTCTGATTTCATCTGCAATATCACTCATTATCACCCTTGTAGCAGCGAGATCGTCGGAAATAGTAGTAAGTTTCGTTTGTAGTGGGGAGGAAACCGATTCCTGACAAAACAAGTTCTCAATAGAGCTAGGAAATTCATTAATATATGTCTTAAGGTCGTTCCAGTGATTGTTTAAACTTAACGACAACTCTTTGTAGTGTCTCGAATGTGTTGAAACATCCATGAAGTTCCTGCCGAATGATTCTGCAAACTTACGCAGATCAGAATCTGAAGACTTTGATTTGCCATCCTTTAAACAGTCGAGTAAACAATCCAATTTGGATTCAAGTGCATCAAGCCTATGATGTAGAGAACCTGAGAAATAGATAAAAAGTCGGAGGATTGTACTGTTTGCATCACTTTTAGAGAATTTATATTATTGGTCAGGTTGTCAGTGTTGTTTAGTAATTCCTGCAATTGACCATTATTACATTTTACTGCCATTAAAATATGAGATAACGAAATTTCCTTACATTCAGAGCAAAAGTAGGAGAATATGTTAGAAAACTCAAGCAGTGACTTAGCAGAGAGGCGGCTAAAATTGGAGAAGCCCACGCAAGCATAATGAAAAGATCTGCCACAAATTCCTTGGCACTTGATTAGAGCAAGATTACTATCAGTTAACTGACAATTATTGAAACAGCAACCATCCATGCTTCAATGTTTCATGTTTCTCGCGCCATCTAATATCGCCAACTCCTTCCAAGTTGTATTGGACGCACTCGATTTTCACATAATTAATCAGCATCCAACTTACTTTGCGTGCAGTGTACCCTCTCTTTTAGATCTTTTTATTACTGCCGATATTTCAAGAGTTTTGTTTTTTCAACAGATTTCAATACCTGGCGTATCTGATCATGATATGATAATGTTTACTTATGACTTGCAATTCGAAAGGGCCAGTTTACCCACATCATACTCATACTAAAGTTACAATGAAGTTGATATTAATGCTCTCTACAATGATGCAGAATTAATTGAATGGAATTGCGTATCCCTCATTCCATGTGTAAATGACCAAGTCAATTTTCTTAACTCTGGTCTCATTCTCTCCATGATAGGCATGTTCCTTTAGCTACTAGGAGCATAGTAAATCCACAATGTCCTTTTTCATCACATATTCGCAAACTTATATCAATTAGAGATTTTGCTTATGCCAAGTGGAAGAGATATAAGTTAATAGCATTTCTTCAAGAATATCGCACTCTTCAAAATCGAACAACTTTAGCAATAAGAAATGCTAGAAGACAATACTACGCTTCCAAGCTAAATATCAATCTTTCTACCAAGGTCCTTTGGAATAATTTGAGGAAGTGTGGAATTGCTAGATCAAGTTAAAATGAGTGCACCCTTGATCCACATTCTTTAAATGTTCAATTTACATCAGCTAGAGCAGACAATGATATCAATGAGTCGGATCCTGACAATTTCAGCACTGATCATGAATCTAATTTTGATTTTTACCGAGTTACTACAAGTGATGTGTCGACAGTAATGTGTAGTATTACTTCTAATGCGACCGGAGTAGGATGTCTGAATCCCAGATTTATCAGATTATGCTCGAATTATATTGTTCAACCTCTTGCTCACATCTGTAATACATATTTTTCTACCATGACTTTCCCAGCTGCTTGGAAATTTTCCAAAGTTATACTGGTTCCCAAGAACTCCGTTGGAGGTAGTGTTGAGTATCGTCCTATTAGTATACTACCTTTTCTCTCGAAAATTGTAGAAAAAGTCACGTTCCTTCAAATCTCACTATTTTTACATTTAAATAAGTCTCTACATGACTGTCAATCGGGTTTTAGGAATGGTCATGGGTGTACTACCGCTCTGCTCAAAGTGAGTGATGATGTTGCTCGTGCTATTGACAAGGGAGACTTAATAGTTTTAGTTTTTCTCGACTTTTCAAAAGCATTTGATTCGGTTAACCACTATCTGCTTTGCTACAAACGTAGAAGGCTTTTTTGATTTTCTTCACAAGCAGTTAAATTGATTTATAATTATCTCAGTAATAGGTCCCAAGCAGTACTAGTAAATAGATGCCAGTCGTCATTTCTTCCTGTCTTAACCGGTGTGCCATAAGGATCGATACCCGGACCCCTACTATTTTCAATTTTTATCAATGATATTTTTTCTCAAGTTAATCATAGCAAAATGCATCTATACGCTGATGATGCGCAATTATACCTCTCTAGACCCCTTGGCCTTATTGAGGATGCTACTAGCTGTATTAATGAAGATCTTCAATCAATTCACTTGTGGTCCGTATCTAATATGCTAAAGCTGAACCCAGCAAAATCTAAATGTTTGGTCATAAATCGCACAAAACTCGACACAGAAGGATTTCCTCCAATTATGATTAATAACACTGTTATTACCCTTGTACACAGTCTCAGGAACCTTGGAATAATTTTCAATTGTTTATTTACGTAGGATTACCACATCAACAATATTGTTAGTAAAATTTATGGTAGTTTACGTGCGCTATGGATATCTAGTGATTTTACACCGGTTTCAATAAGGTTACTGATGGTACGTCTACTTTTAATACCGGTATTTACTTACGGCTGTGAGGTCTTTGGCAAACTAGATTACGATAATTCCCGTAAACTTGAGATTGCCTTTAACTCTGTGGTTAGGTATGTGCATGGTCTTCGAAGATATGATCATGTCTCTCCGTTCTCGGATTCAATTTTGGGTTGTGGCTTATTTACGTATTTCAAATTTCGTTCGCTGGTACTTTTGACGGAGATAATAAAAAATCATATTCCGTTATATCTATACGAAAAACTCCAATTTGCAAGATCAAGAAGGACACTGAATCTCATTGTACCAAGATCACAATTTTTAGTAACAAGACGCCTGTTCTTCAACTATTCTATTACAAACTGGAACAACTTACCTGTTTCTGTTAAAAATTTGATCCAGTTCCACTCATTGAGCATAATAAATAGTAGCATTTTCAAGGCATTAACGCCTAGTAGTTAAAACAAATGTAGTGTACTAATTGTTTACTCCACCTCTATTCTTTCTTAATAATTAATTCTTCTTTTGGTAATATTAGTAAGTTTGTTATGTAGTCATTTCTTTATATTTAGTATTACGCATTAATAACTTAATTAAATACTTAAATATGTTATTCCTTTTCTAATTTTCAGTGTACTATTTTTGTAATTTATTCTGGCTTGTGCACATTAATAAGATATTTTACCTTACGTGTACAATTGTTGCAAATAAATTGAATTTGAATTTGAATAGACTAAATTTGAAGACACTTAATTTAATAATAAGAGCTAAAACTTTTTTAAAATTGTTGGGGAAAGAAAATGTCGTTATAGGTCCAAACGTTTCTTAGCCACTTTTTAGCCACAAATTCTTAAAACTTAGCTACTTCTAGCCAATGTTTATGTTGATTTTAGCCACAAGGCTCAGGCAAGATTTGGCAACTCTGTGCTTTTAGAAGTTTGACAGCAGAATTTCGTCGTCGTTTGTCGTCACTCGTCGCAATTGTGTTTAAGCCTTAATTGGGGTGAATTGTGCATGAATTTTAAAGTAAAGTTGAAAGAGTTTTTCCACCACAGCCCATTCAATTTTACGCATCGCCTGATACCATTTACACGAAAGCACAGCCTATATTATTTTCGCTCTTTGAATTAGTTAGTCTAATGGAGTACCTACATGAATAAGAGAAAATGCAATCCCACGAAGTTTGTCCTGCTGCAAGTGCTATTTTTGTGATTCTTTGAATAAAAAGGAATAGCTAAAGAAAGAAGGAACAAAAAAATATGGATGCGAAACCGTTTTATGAAAAAGAAAAACAGCATTTTGGAAGAACTGAGAGAAGATCAGACTGGGTATTACATGGATATCCTCGACAGATTTCGAAGTTCTGCTTAAAATACTTGAGCAAAAAATAAAAAAGCAGGATACAAATATGAGAGAGGCTATCCCTACTCATATAAGGTCAGCAGCAACACTTATGTCGAATTCTTTTCAACGAGCTTTACACCGGTGCAGTGCAACTTTACGAGTTTTTGTTTTTGTAATACAACACCGGTGCAGTGCAGCTTTACGTGTTTTTGTTTTTGTAATACAACAACAAAAACACGTAAAGCTGCACTGCATCGGTGTAGAACTCGTTAAAAAGAATTCAACATTAGATTTTTGGCCACCTGGGTGTTATTCCAGTTTAGTATTTTTGCTAAAGATTTATTATCTTCTCTTTCAAAAATAATTTCTAATGTGTGCAAAGCTATTACAGAGGAGTTTAAAAATTCAGTCAAGGTAAGAGAATGGTTCAATTAAATTTTATTTCATTATTTCATCCATTACAAAATGAGCAGAATTTAGCGATGTTCAAACCCTACAGGATAATTGACTTTGTAGGTGGGGGAGACACCAATGTTGCAGATTAAGAAGAATAATCAAATGATGATGGTGCAATATTTTCCTCAGTGTATTGTGAGAGCTCCAACTCTGATAGGATATTTATA